>OU426867.1:0-462500 GCA_911387685.1 Dolichovespula media
GTTATTCTCTAGTCCATTCTATCCCGTATTCGTTATACATCGTTCAAATAATTCTAAAATTATCGAAAGTATTTTATTCCAACATTTTTCGTGCTTTTGTGTTATATTTCTATTAGCTGTTGAATTTTAATGATCAGTTTTGTTAGTTTGGGCTAAAATAGCATCCGTTTATATAGTTTTTAGATTCCTATATCATGTCTTTAATGTTTCTATATTCTCGTATAATAGATTGAAAAATGACGTGTTCGCGGGCCTAGGGAAGCCATGACAGATGACGTAACGCGCATGCGCGTGGGTCTGTTAAGCTCCCGCTGTTGGTACTTCCGCCATTTGTAATTGTTTCGTCGTGCATTGACATCAGACCCTCGTCGTCCCGTTTGTTACAGGTAATTAATATATTATTTTTTAACGTACATCTTGGTCTTATATATCAATCGATTTTCGAAAATGCGTTTTTCACGCGTGTGAATTATCAAGTATGGGCATCGTCTCGTTTAAGAGATATTCGTGAAAATAAAGTCGGTCTTTTGCAGCCTATGACGTCACACTTATTTCTCAAATTTTCCAGCTTTATTTTCGCAGCATCGATACTTTTCTCGTCTTTCAGCGATCCTCTAATTAATAATTCTTCATTAATTAGCCGTGCCCGATTGTATTTCGGCGTATATTCGAGTTTCATATATATATATATATATATATATATATATATATCTATATATATACGTGCAGATATTTTTCTTACGAACAAGTACAAATATCTGTAACTTCTGCACGAATATATATTCTTATACAATTAATTTTCTATTCCACTAATATCAATCTGAAATTTTTCAGCTTTTCGAGTAGCTTCCGAACAGTAAGAAGAAAAACTACGTCATGGTACGGCAGAAATAATATTTGAAACGCAATCGTCCGGTACGCGCACGTAAGTCTATATATTTTCAAATAAATACGGCGATACTTTTAATCGGGAGAGAAAAATAAAGAAAGAGAGAGAGAGAGAGATTAAGATATAAACAATAAATAATAGCTTGATTCCGAAAATTTAGGAAACAAGTCTATACAGGTAAAAACAGATATAAACAATCGAAGCGGTGTTGCCATTCGTCCTCCGCACGAGTGGTTTTCTAGACGTGTTCGAACCTGTTCTCGCTTCGTTAATTCCCGTTTGTTTACTTTATTAATATTATATAGAATATTTTGTAAGCTTCATTTACGAATCATTTAAGGATTATTCATCTTTTTTTATATCATAATAGACTTCGGTATACGTAGCATTTGTTGCGTTGAATAAAAAGATCGCATTTACACGTTATATACAAGTTATATACATATACATATTTATTCATAAATTTAATCACTTTTATTCTATATTAATAATACTCTTGGATTTTTATAAATTTATAAATGGATCTCCATACGCAGCTACCTCCATGTGGTGAGATCCGGAAGTCGGTATTGCGAACGTTTATGTTTTATACATAGTACAACGTACGCACTACCGGGCCAAAGGCTGACGTTCGGTGCATTAGAAAATATTTTTGATAAAATTTTAATTCGTTAATAATTTTTTCAACATATTTTACATTGAATTTAAAGAATATTAAGGAGCACCGAGAATAATAAAAATTTAATTGAGGTATAACAAGAGTTAAATTAAAATAGAATAAAATTTCAAGATACGTTTAATCGCTTAATTAAATATTACGAATGTTGTGATTTTAATCTTTACCGCTCCTCGTCTAGTTTTACTTCGATGCTATATCTATTCTGATTTATAGGTATCCATGCAATTACTATATTTCTGTGAACATGTCCATATCGCGATCATATCCATTTCTAAACGATAGATACGACGCGATTTTGATCGGTTGTTTTTACACATTGATTTTTCACAATATAGTTTACAAATTTTGCAGTTACATCTTTTGAATGTTATCCTTTTATCATTATGGCATGCAAAAGATGTAATACAAGTTTATAATTTTAGATCATGCAGTTTGAATAATATGATATATGATATTTAATATTTTCTATTCGATACAAATAATATTTAATATGACAGAAATTGTAAAAGCAAAAGCCACAGCTTGTTTTAACAATCATTTCTTCGACAGGTCTTCAGTTGTCGATCGCGCGCAATGCGATCTTAGAGTCAGTGCTTGTGCGAAATATAGTTTGATCGTTTTGCAACCGAGCGAGTTGCTTTAAAAATCAGATAAAATCAAACACAATCGCGAATTAGAGTCAGTGTTGTTCGCCGATTAGAATTTCTCGGTCGCGTTAGTAAAACAAAAAACAAGAATTTATGTCATATTCTTGTTAAAACTATTTGTTCGCCGCGTTGTTAGAATCATTAACACACTTTCGGCCAATACGGTGGAAGAGGATTGCGTTCGCGATAAATATTGTTATGGTCGAAAGTGTGTATTTAAAACATTCATCCTCTGCATCTTTAACGACGAATGTAAAGCTTCGTCTGGATACAATAACATGTAAGTATATTTCTTTCTTCCAATCGTTACCTCTCACTCATCGTTGAGATCAAATATTTTTCGATAATTTTCATTCATCAAAGATATCCTTTCTATATGGAACATATAATTAATCTTATTCTATACGATTTTAATTACAGAATAATCAACGGTATCGTCGGTTCAACGATTCAACAATAATTTCAACCAACTTCACGACGTCGTTCGACCTACGTCGAGGGGGACGAGTGTTTTGGAGCCATCGCAGAACTTCTCAAGTAGTAAGTGAAAAATTTTAAGTTCCTCCGGGGCCCATCATGCCGAGGATGAAAGGTCCATATCGGCACGGGTTACTGGTTGTATTCGTAGATGTCTTCCGTTCGAAACGAGCAAAAGTGTCCGTGATTAAGATCTCTTTAAGATTTTATTCACGAGTGGTTCCCTATACGTGTAGTTAACTCTTATCATTGCCAATTTATTATTATTGTATATATATATATATATATATATATATATATATATATATATATATATATATATATATGTATATATGTCAGGCTAGGGTCTTCTTGTTTCAAAGTCGTTTATAATTAACAGTGCTGTTAATTAGCACTTTTTTCCTCGTCTTTGCTCGCGATATTAGTAATGAAATCGGGCATTAATTTACCCGATTTCGTCCAAATAAAGCATTATAACGTTGTTTACGTTAAATGCATTGCTTCGTACATAGTTTATTTAATCGCGATTTGCTACGATATTTCGATATATCGATATACCAAGAAATGAGCAAGAAGACAAACCCCTTCCGCGACGGATAGATTCTGTCAGTTAAGTGGTGGATCATAATCCCCGTTCTTTCATTAGAACAGCCATTTAATGAAAGGAATCGTCCGAGGTTGTTTTTGAATATAAATTAAATTTTTCAATAAATTAACTTTTTGAATAAATTAAATTTTTCAATATATTAAATGTTTCAATAAATATTTTCTCGTAGAGTCACAGTCCGCTTAGGCCTAGTTTATAAGTTAATCATTTTTTAGATCAGGATTTTCAGCTCTAATTATATTAATACCCGTTTCTCCCCCCCGTGCTTTCTGCGTTCTCATCCATGCGTTTGCCCAGGTGTTACTCGTATGGGTGAGAAACGGTTAGCGTGGGTTAGTTATATAATAATTGTAGATTTCCTTTTGGCGGCTGTCATTGTGCTGGTGATTGCAACGGTGTACCTTGCACCTGTATGTGCGTCTTAGGTGGTGCATTGTACATCGTTTCGCGATAACTTTTAAATCAATAATAAATAAATATAAATATCTGATTATGTTAAATATCGTTTTGCATAGAGTTACCACATTGTTCTGTGGAAAATTATAAATACTCGTATATATTACTAGTATCCATGTATATACTAGTATGTACTAGTATTTTTGCTTTAGTCATATATGCAATAATCATTAGCCTTGACAGACGATTACAGCAATTGGTACGTACTCATAATATATTAGAAAAATACGCGGTTGAACTAGGGTGACGGAGGTGCCCCGGGGCATGCTCTCTAGTGTAGGCCTTTGCACCCTGGTGGCGTGTGAGAGAACCGTGGAGTGTATGTGTTGGTGTGAATGCTTTGCACTTTTTAAATATAGGTGATAGGCAGGCAGGTAGCATACCTTTTCTGAGCGAATGTGAACATTTATATTATATAAGTAGGTAGGGACCGGAAGACGTTGGATCCGATTCTCACTCAGGAGTGGGAAGTCCCGTCTACGGGGATTCGCGGAGTTTCAGCAAATTTTACGATCTTTCAGCATGTCTGAATTATCTTCTATCCTTTTTTTTTTCTTCGATTTTTTGCTGATACTTCGCATCGCACGATCTGTATCAGTATAGAACAGTTGGAAAAACTTTGCACCCAATGAGAACATTAGATTGCATCCCATATCTTTTGAACTTAGCAAAGAATTTCGAACTTGTTCTATACTTAGTTATAAATTAACGCTTGCACTTCGCGATTCTTTAAATATTTACAAATCTGTATATACAGATTTTTCTTTCTTTTTCCATCCCAAATCTCATAACCGCATAATGCGTATGTATATATACGAGATATATACATATTTCATACCTAGATGTCGATACTGCTACCGCGGGTCGCTCAAAGGCCCTTATGCGGTGTGTATTAGAGTTGTATAAGGTTTTTTGCAACTCTTCGTTAACGTTCTCTATACGTTAACTATTATGACTATCACCATTACTACCCTCCCCCTCTTCCTCCTTTTGTGTGAGCTCTCGCTCACGGTAGAATATACTCGCGTTCGCAAAATGGAAATATTACGGTTCTCGTGGATCTTAACTTTTTACCGAAACTTTTTTCATCTTTCAAGTGCAAGCAGTTAATCTTAGTTTGTAATAGGTTCATCGATTAGAATGAATATAATGTCTGCTGGAGCATTCGATTAAATGTGCCTGTGTAAATGTGCACGGTTGGTGGATTCTTTGAGTCCATTGATTGTCCGCAGGCTAGGATAGCTTAACGGTATACGAGTCAAATATTAATAAATCTTTCATTTTTCTTGTCTTTCTTTTTTAATATGAATAAATAAATAAAACTTAGAAAATCGAGACGCACCCAGGTAGAGCAGGAACGCAGTTAAGGATACGCGTTGGGATTCGTCAGTGCCGTTTGGGGTGATGCATTCGCGAATTTTGCCATGCCACAGTGGTTTAACTATTTAGAAGAAATCGATACTTTACGTCGCAAGCACTTACTGCTCGTTAGGTTAAGCTAAATAAAGAACAAAAACCGAAACAGAATAAACAACCAACGAACCAGTGTTGTTTACTTCCCAACTCCTTTTAGCTTGCGTCTATCGCGTCTCGTTAAATATGCATAGGTTAACACGAGCGGTTTGAGTCTTGTTGCGTAAAGTGAGATCAGGTCGGGATAGGTCGGTTTTAGATTAGGGACGATTTCATTCTTATAGTATAAACCACTGCGGTATGTCAATTTTCGTGGGTGCGTTGCTTCGAACGGTAGGGCGTTTTTTGACGCGTAAACTTTTCATGCGTCGCACGTAGGGAATGCTCCAATGCAGTGGTTAGGGCACGAAGCAAGAAGAGGCTATGTGCCGAAGAGGCCCCCACAAATTGTGGCTCAAGAGGGCAACTATCGACTACGAGTCATTTTTCGAAGGTGGTCGGCATGTCGAACCCTTCGTTGATGGCTCATGGTCTTATCAAAATCCCATTTACCCCTTTACCACGTTGACACTTATGCTCGTAGTAGTTTGTTCCTGGATCGGAGATGATGGACCATTCCATCTCCTTGCTACGGCGTTCCGCACACGCGTACGGTATTTGCTCAATTAGAGTCAAGCTTTTGCAATGTCGTTATTAGTTAATAGAGTCTTTGCAATTTCTTTTTTCTTAAAGTAAAGTCGAGTTTTTCTTTTAAAAGTAGAGTCAATTTTTCATGTTAAAGTATTGTCTTGTTTGTCCCCCTTGCTTTTGTTTGTTTGTTTCTTTTTTTTTTTTTTATATATAAAGTCGAGTCGCCCTCCCTTTAAATTTTAAATTAAAGTCGAGTCGCCCACCCTTTAAATTTTAAATTAAAGTCGAGTCGCCCTCCCTTTTAAATTCTATATCAAAGTCGAGTCCTTGCATTTAAAAGTTTTAAAGTAAATAAAGTAGAGTCATTTCATGATGTAGATTTTTAGTTACAAAACTAGAGTCACGCTCGTTAATTATTGTGTGGACGTCCGTGGCCTGCAGCAGCATTGGCACTCAGGAGTGCATATGGATTACCCAAGCATGTTGATTTTTAATTCAGAATAATCGGATATTTTTTACCTTTTATTTTCATAACTGCATAATGTGTATGTATATATACGAGATATATACATACTTCATACCTACATGTCAACAAAGCACTACCGCGGGTCGCTCAATGGCCCATATGCGGTAAATAATGTGAAGGCAGGATTGTAAAATCATTTTTACAATTTTCTGATTTTACATTATCATCACCATCGTCATCATCACCATCATCCTTTTGTAATCAGACTTTCATTATTCTGATTATTCAGCTTATTCTGATTATTTTGCTTATTCTAATTATTTTCTGATTATTCTGATTAAAAATTTACAAGGCTTGACGATTGACAATCAGAAAGGAAAATATGCCTGCATTCAGGAATGCAGATGAATATATTATAGTAAGGATATACATTTCTCATTCAGAATGATCAAAAGTAAATAAATGAACGAAAGCACTGATGAAGATACTTAATGAAGAAATATTTAAATATTTCGCAATATACTTTTCAAGAAACTAAAGTTATCTAATAATGAATAGGGAAACTACTATTCAATCCATATATAATAATTTAATTATATTTAAACAGTGCAAATAAATCGAAAGACATTTAGAATCATTCTGATAAGAAATGTGTAAGTCTTGCTAGATGAACAAAACGAAATGAATGGCAGCCAGCACTCAGGAGTGCATATTACAATATGTCAAGGGTATCCATTTTTATTCCAAAATGAATCAACGAATGAATATGAAATGAGAGAATTAATAAGTATATATATGAGAGAGAGAGAGAGAGAGAGAGAGAGAGAGAGAGAGAGAGAGAGAGAGAGAGAGAGAGAGAGAGAGAGAGAGAGAGGAAGAGAAAGAGGAAGTATTTTTATGTTTTATATATATATATATATATATATATATATATATATATATATATATATATATATATGAAAGTTTCATAAGAAATATTTAGAAGGTATAAATATTATTGACAAATGTTTATACATATGCGAGAGAAATATGATTATTTTTGGAATGAAGAATGGATAAGTCTTGGTATATAAACGAAACGATTGAAATGGCTTGCCCGCACTCAGGAGTGCATATGGATAGGTCCACAGTAAGTACATACCTGCATTAAAAATGCAGATGAACATATTATAGTAAGAATATACATTTCATATTCGGAATGATCAAATATGAACGAATGAATGCACTGGTAATTATACTTAATGAAGGAATATATAAATATATCAATCTCTGATGATATTTGTTTCAATACGTTAAACTTATTTTATTTCATATATATATATATAATGACTGAAGGATATTTAAATGGTGCAGAATTGAACGAAAGAAAATTTGAATCATTCCGATAAGAAATGTGTAAGTCTTGCTAGATGAATAAAACGAAATGAATGGCAGCCAGCACTCAGGAGTGCATATTAAAATATGTCAAGGGTATACATTTTTATTCCAAAATTTATCAACGAATGAATATGAAATGAGAGAATTAATAAGTATATATGAAGGAAAGAGTGAGAGAGAGTACTTTTATTGCACATATACGTACAAGAAAGTTTCATAAGAAATATTTAGAATATAACAATATTATTAACAAATGTTTATACATATGAGAGAGAAATATGATTATTTTTGGAATAAAAATGCATAAGTCTTGGTATATATAAACGAAACGATTGATATGGCTTGCCCGCACTCAGGAGTGCATATGATAGGTTCACAGTAAGTACATGCCTGCCTGCATTCAGGAATGCAGATGAACATATTACAGTAAGGATATACATTTCTCGTTCAGAAACATACAAAAATACATAAGGAGAAATGCACTCGTATATATTGAATGAAATTGAATAAATGAAAATATATTCTACCCTCATAATTTTTCTTTCGAAGAAACGAAATTAATCTAACAAATAAATCAAGAATATTTCATACTCTTCCTAATACAATACGTGTATTTATATTTAAGTAGAGTGCAAATGAATGAAAGGAAAATTTGTATCTTTCTGATTAGAAATGTATAAATCTTACTGTGCGAGCGATACGATATTGAAATGAACAGCCTTGCACTCAGGAGTGCATAATATATGTCAAGGGTATACATTTTTATTCCATATTATTTAAACTTTGATGATTATCGAATGAAAGACTTTATAAATACATAAAAATGTATATTTTTATTGCACATCTACATATATATATATATATATATATATATATATATATGAAGGATTCAGAAGAAATTGAGATAGTAAATGACATGACAAGGATTTTTTAAGAAATGCTTATGCGAATATTAAATAAATATAATTATTTTGTGGAATAAAAATGCATAAGTCTTGGTATATAAATAAAACGAACAAAAAGGCTGCCCCACTCAGGAGTGGGGATGAAAATAATTTAGAATAGGGACAGGCCTGCATTCAGGAATGCACCTGGGATACTCAAGCGTGTAGATTTTTATTTCAGAATAATATTAAATTTTTTCTATGATTACTACTATGTAATAATTCTATTAAATCGATAACCACGAGTTGTAAAACAACTCATATGTCGTAACCATCATCATCTTATTATACGGATTCTAATTATTCTGATTAAAAATCTATAAGACTTGATGTAATTATAGGGAAGTCAGGATCTGTGTTAAAACAAGCAGTGGCGATGAAATAAATTCATGAGCACATATATGCAAGAATATATTAAAACTTTTTGTTTCTAATACGCGTAATATTTTTCTATTTCATATACATATACAAAATACATGGTTCTAAAATTGTCTTATCGTATTATTATATTTTTTATAATTTAATAGATGAAAAAGTGTCTTACATGTAAATGATGTAATGTGTACATGAGACACTTTATGTAACTGCAATTTCGCGTTAGTATAAACGTAATAATATGAGATATGTGTACGTTATCGATTAAATATGGATTTGATCTCGTTATGGATATGTTTATGGCAGTATGCAAAATTGCGTATGCATTTTGTAAGACGAAACAAGGTGCAGTATATGTTTGCTATTTTTCTTGTTCTTTTTTTTTTTAACGCGGCTTAATTCTTAAATATTGTGAAATATTTACAATTCTTTTCCTTTTTTCATAACGTATCTTGAATAATTTATAATACGTATTTGTAATTGTATCAACTAATTGACAATTTAGTATGCAATTCTTTTTTTATATATATATCCATATATATTATATTTTTATTTAAACGTAAAACATTTTTTTCTAATGCATCGAGAATTCTACATATTCAGTGCTAATTTCGTTTTTATTTTAATTTTTTTTTCCCCTTTTATTTCAGCATTACAATCTATGGCTAAATATATGTATATAAAATTTTTAATTTATTAAATTATCAAAATTATGAAAATGTTTAGCCATGGATTGTAGATATAATTTTGTCTTTCCACACATGCGTTTTTATGTAGTTTTCTGTTACAGAGAGTCATCCTTTTAACGTTCCGAGGTTAAATATTGGAAAATATTCCTTTACGTATCAGTGGGTATTAACAAAGGTGTGTTGGAAGTAATATTTCAAGATTCGTCGTACTATCGTAGTATATAACATTAAAATATATTGTTTAAATATTATGAATACCTTATGAATACCTTATGTAAAATAGATTTGTGTTTCAGGTTTCTCAAATGCTAATCATCATGGACTTGAATGAAGAATTGGAATTATAAAACATAAATAAAGGATTGATGAAGTATCGTTTGCAATTATTTATTTTTATTCATTGGAAATATTAAAAGAAATTTTTAATCTATCTAAACAGAGTTGATTTCTGTTTCAGGAGATATCGTCTAAATCGGCAAGATTTGATTCAAAACGTCGTTGGTTGTTCTTTTCGTTCGTGAGTGTTTCGTGCGTGTGTGTGTGGGGGGGGGGTGGGTGTGGGTGGGTATAAAATAACTCATTTGTTAATATATTTTTTATTTGCAGAAAGTAATAAAATTATATAAATTTCTTATGTCCATAGGTTGTTCGTTCATTATATAAATTTTGCTAATTGTTTCGATTGCTTCTTGCTCAATTATAAAGTGTTTCTGATGCTTTATATTCACAGGTGGCCGTGGACAGCAGAATGCTAATTTATGATATGAAATTTACACATTATTTTAATTGCTTCTTATTTAATTATGAAATGTTTTTTACGTTTTATGTTTACAGGTGACTGCAGGATTATTATATAAAATTCACACATTATTTCGATTGTTTCTTGTTTAATAATCATGAAATAGTTTAGATGTTTTATGTTTACAGGTGAATGCTGATTTGGAATATGAAATTCGCATATTATTTCCATTGCTTCTTGATTAATTACGAAATTGTTTAGATGTTTTATGTTTACAGGTGATTGCTGATTTGGAATATGAAATTCGCATATTATTTCCATTGCTTCTTGATTAATTACGAAATAGTTTAGATGTTTTATGTTCACAGGTGATTGCTGATTTGGAATATGAAATTCGCATATTATTTCCATTGCTTCTTGATTAATTATGAAGTAGTTTAGATGTTTTATGTTCATAGGTAGCTGCACTGTTTACATCATATGAAGATATAATTCATCATATGAAGTATATAATTATATATTAATAATTAGATGATAAGAGAATATACTGCGACAAAAAAATAAATAAATTAGCCAATCATTGATATTATTTCTGTTGTGTTATAGATAATAAGAAGATATCTATATAATATTAGATATTCTTATTATGAAATAATATTGAATGATACGCATAATTTTATATAGAAGGCGTATTATAGGCGTATTATATAGATATTATAGGCGAGCTATATATAAGGTATATTATAGGCTTGTTATATATGTATATATATATTATAGGCGTATTATATATGTATATATATATTATAGGCGTATTATACATACATATATATATATGTATGTATGTATGTATGTATGTATGTATGTATGTATGTATAATGTGTATTATAGGCGTGTTATATATAAGGTGTATTATTTGCGTATGTTAAGCGTTCCGTTGTATTTTTTATTTAATGTACATTATGCGCGGTGCGTCCACGTTAGTTTAAAGGGAATAGAATTCCATATGAAGGGCTCTATTCTTTACCGGGTACGTAGGTCGATATCAAACGGATTCATAAATTTTTGGTCTAATCGCGATTGATTAGAAAAAAATTTGTGATTCGTTTCGCGATTGTTTCTTTCTTTCTTTTTCCAAATTATAATAATTATTATTGAATATGTTATAATAATGATATTAACAGTAGAGTCGTTAGCCCGTGGGTCTCCATATGCAGCAACCTCCATGCGGTGAGACCTGGTAATCGATATTACTTGCGATATATGATAATTGTAAATAACGCAAGTACTGTCGAGCTAATGGCTGCATTTATATTCAATCAAAATTTAGTATTTTCTATTTTTCAATATTGTTCATTTCTAGTGTCTCAATGGGGATATAGATAAAGCATTTTATTATTTAATATATCCGATATTATATCTGATTTGAGACACTAAATCTTAACGGGAGAACTTAAATTTGATACTTTCGGTAATATAATAATTATTTAAACAATCATTAATGTACACGGTTACCATTAACTAATAACTAAACAATAGCACATTTGTTTAAACGTAAAAGCGACTAACATTCGCGAGAAACTTACAATAAAATCGGTTAATTAATTCAATACTTTAAAATTTTAGTCTGGGGGGAGTTGGCCTTGCATGATACAAACATAAACTGTTTTTCACTGACTTTGACAATATCCGAGTCAGTTTTACTTTGCACTCTGACTCGTTAACATCGTGACTCTTTAAATTTAAACGCGAGAACTTAAATTTAATAATTTCGGTAATTTAATATTTATTTAAACAATCATCAATGTACACGGGTACAATTAACTAATATTTAAACATTCGTACATTCGTTTAAACATTTAAACGGCTAACGTTCGCGAGAAACTTAAATTAATATCGGTCATGTGGAAAGTAATCGGTAATGTGGATAGAATTTTTTTTGAAACTTTTCCACGCGTGCCTTCACCGAGATCCTATACAAGCCGGAATGCACGTGGGGACTCTTCGTCCGTAGGTACTACCAACCTTACAGAGTGGAATCCACGAGAAAAAAACAAGAGACTACCAACAAAGTGGCACCCACCGATACCTAGCACTAGTAACGTTGTCATCGCACAGACACTATCGTCAAATACTAGGATCTACTCAAGAAGGACTCATAATTTTGGGCTTTACGAATACGTGTTTTTGAAACTTTTTGCCATACCTTGAACAAGACGTACGAAGCACTAGACATGTGGGGACTTTCCATCCCTAGGTACTGCCAACCTTACGGAGGGAATCTCCGAAAAAATAATTATTAATAGACGCTATTCGATTGCTAGTATATATCGTTCCAAATATATTTTAATTATTTACTTATTATTCTTTATATGCTTGGCATCGTAAGTGCGTGTAAAAGATACGTCTATATATATACATGTATAATATATAATATATGTATAATTGTATAAAATTATTACAGGTATTAACGAAAGATTTCGAGATGAAGGGTACATGTTATAAAGTAACGCCTCTTGGACAATGAAAAGTTATAATAAATTAGGAAACGACATAGTTTGTAACGTTAGTTATCGTAGAAATAATACGATAAAGAAGAATGTTATAAAACCTGATGATTTCGGGTAGGATAAAAAGAAGATAGGAAGTATTTCTTTTTATTCTACGACTAAACGAATTCTATGGATTTGCTAGAAAACAAAACTTAACGATGGCGAAAGAAAGGTACGTATGATCGAATTTATTTTGTATATATTTGTATATATTTATTAGTATATATAAAATTGTATATATACATATATATATCTGTGCATGGAGGATGATCCAATGTTAAACGGAATGGGTGATTGCAAAAGATTGTAAAGAATGACGACGTTTCGATAATTGCAACGATTCTCAGGAAATAATAGACGAATATAAGAAGTTAATTGCTAACGTTAATAAGTTCCATTACTTTTATCGTTGCTTCCTTTTTTTCTCGTTACGATATTATTGTTTTTCCCGCACTGGGCATGCGCTAGAAAAACTATCGCGCCAACGTTATGATCGTTAAGAACAAAAGAAACCTATCGAAAAACAAAATATAATTCGTTTCATGGATAATGTTTCCTAACGCAATCCAGATACAAACGCAACCTCAGAAAAAGGCGCAGACCCAACTCGTTTGTTTTTCCCGTATTGTGCATGCGCTGTAAACGCTTCCTTTCTCCTTTGTGCTTGGTCGACGTTACGATTGTTAAGAACAAAAGAAATCTATCGAAAACCGGAACGTAATTCCTTCCGTGGATAATATTTCGTCATCCGATTCAGACAGAAACATGATTGGTTACAAAATTGAAATGGACTTACCCCATTCCGTTAACTCAAGCCAAATTACAAGAATCGTCGTAGGTTCGAACGTTGTAACGCCATCAGTTCTTTCCAACGAGTAACCGCTCTGCTGCCACAAAGCACACCTGCTCGTCTCTCACGCACAATAAAATATTTGGACGATAAAATATTAGAACAATGAAATATTAGTATTCACTCGAAAAGAACTTTACGCCATCCTTTCTTTTCAACGAGAAACCGCTCTACTGCCACAAAGCATACGTGCTCGTCTTCCACGCGCGATAAAATATTAGGACGATAAAATATTACAACGATCGAATATTAGTTTTCACTCGAAAAGAACTTTAATCTAATTAACTTTAAACTAATAATCCTGAACTTCACGAACACGGAATTTTGAAACTTTTCCGCGCACTTTCACCGACAGACAGAACAGGACGGAACGAATAAAGGGACTCCTCGTCCGTAGGTACTGCCAACCTTATAAAGTGGAATTCGCCAAAAAAAAAAAAAGAAACTATCACTAGATGCTTTTTGATTGGCAGTTTATCATCTGAAAGATTTTATTTATATTCTCATAATTATCTGTTTCCTGTGCATCGTATCTGTTGTAACAAAACATATATATACACATATGCAATATATTATATTTATGTAATTTTAAAAAGTTATTACTGGTATTTACGGAAGATTTTGCGATGAGGGGTACAGTTAAGTAACGACTCGTGGACAACGAATAGCAAAGTTTTTTTTATTATTAATAATATATAATAATATATATCTTTTTATTATTAATAATTTTTTTTTACTGGTATTTGCGGAAGATTTCGAGTTGAGGGGTACGTTAAGTAACGACTCGTGGACAACAAATAGCTAAGAGAGAAGGAAACAACAAATATTATAACGTTGGTTATTCTAGAAATAATACAAAGAAGGAAAACGTAAAACTCGATGATTTCGTGTTAGATGAAAGGAGGTTAGGTAGTATTTTTATTCTATGACTAAGCATATTAGATGGATTTGTTAAAAAACGCAGCTTAACATTTCCAAAAGAAAGATATGTATGCTTACATTTTATTTTATATGTATATATATTTATTTATTTATTTATTTGTTAATAGATATATTCGGATTTATATATCCATGCGCAGATGAAGATGAGCCAATGTAAACGGAAAGGTTGATTGGAAAAGAAACGCGTATGAAATGTATTAACTGAAAAGTAGCTGTCAAAGCGTTATATCGAGGAAGATACACGGAAAATTTACAGGGCATAATATTCCAAGAAATCTTTGGATTAGGTTACGATTCTTTGGTCGGAATAAATAAAGCGTATGCGGTATATGGCGAACGAGTTGGATATTGTTAGGGCTTCAGTTTTTTAGTTGTTAAGTTTATTGTTACATGTAAGTAATTATTGGATGTTGAAAGCATTTTAACTAGTGTCGCACGAATCTCTGGGTTACGTCAGGGTTATATCAAACAATAGCAATACAGTATCCAGTAGGTAAAAAATGTTTTGTTACCTTGTTGAATTGATAGACATTCGAGAAAGTCTTGAGCATTAAAGCAGATAGAACTAATAGAAAATTAGAAACACTTGTTGAAAAAAAGATCTAAATTTCCAACTTTTCCTTTCTTTTATATTTTTTATATAATTAAGTTGTAAAAAATATAATAATTTTAAGTACATTTCATTTTATTATATGTTTATTTATCAAAAAAGAACGAGATACATGAAGTGAATATATGTAATATGTATGTATACTGAGCCTTGAATGTATTTCCCTGGTATTCAAACATTCATTGTTACAAACGTATATTATGTTTGTGTGTAACTGAATAAAACAAGCGTACTGTACAAAGCTCAATTTGCTTGATTATTTTCTATGATATTATGATTTTTGTGATATAATATACTCATAATTGCATATCATCGTCGTCGTCATCACTATTATCATTATTACTATTACTATTATCATTATTTTACTATTACTATTATTATTATCATTATCATTACCATTATTATTATTATTATTATATCCATTATAATTGCTTTTATTATTGTTATTATATTTGATATCAATATTATACTTCCTTTGTAAATATAATAGCACACATTATCTTGTAAAAGTAATTTCTAAAACATATCAACTTACTGTTATAAAAGAAAAGCATTTTTTCGAATATTTCGAAAATATAAGGTCCAGTTTCAAGTGAAATGCAGACATCCGCAAATATTCACCGCACAGTTTTTTCCAATTCTAAAACACCCTTATCGTAGCAATAACTCTGTATATAATGACATATAAAAACCGATTTTAATAGCATACTGATAAATACCAAAAGTGAAAAGTATGCCTACTGAAATAGTGTTACAAAATATGTCTTATATAGTACTAAAATGGTATTATAATAGATCATATCTCATCTGATAATTGATCTTTTTTTACTGTTAGCGAAAGAGTTTAAATCTAGAGCAGTCCGTTTTGGGTATTAATATAGAATGTGTGTACATATTATATACAAAGAATAATTGTAACAGATTAGTAGTAAAATTATTATATATCCATGAATTTAATAGTGCTTCTTGATTTAAGACCATATATATTGTCTATAAGATGAATTTTTATCCTTGCCACCGCTTTACACTGTTCCAACATCTTCTGGATCATAGCTTTTCATCCTTTTATTGTATGCTATTATTTCCTAAACAGTGAAAAATAATTGTATGAAATGGACAAACGTTAAAATTAATTACAAATATTTTTAATTAAATATCTAATGAAAGAGCTTTTTTCCTAAACTGCGAATATATTAGGTACTCGAATATTTTGTAAAATCCAATGTTTAAACCAAAAGCATATTTACGTACTCTCTCATATCTAACTCTATCTTCTTCAGCAATAGCCATATATTTCGATTTGGTTTGCAAATCAGTAGTCATCCAAAGTTTACCCAATTCTTTGGCAATATCACCTACACCCATTTCTGGATGCAACTCTCTCATTTTACCACGTAATTCTTGGCAAAAGTAGAAAAATGCAGAACTAATAAAGAAAAGTATTGAATGAGTGAAAAGCTTTGATTTGTACCTAATAAAAATTAATAAAAACAAAAAAAGTATGATATGATATACATACAGCGCGCGCTTTGGAGCATCCTTGTCTCTATATCTCTTTGTTCCTCTACGCGTTGGTCTTTCGGTTTCCTCATGACCATAATGTCTATCGTAATAATACATCTTTTTATTGCAATGCGTCCCACCTTCGAGGTGAACTATCTAATAACACACGTTAGTATTATGCGTGTACGTATATACTATATATATATATATATATATATATATATATATATTAAACATATTAAACAATATTCATCACACGATAAGCAAACTTCAATTATTGTCAAGTCCAACTCACTTCATTTTTTACCGGTACAGCGTTGATAATAAAATTTTTATTTTGAGCAGTAGACCATTTTGCTTGATTAGATGAAACACCAGAAACACTAACAGGTTTCATTACCCCATCGCCACATTCTAGAAAAATTATAATAAAGTTGTCTTTCGCGGTATATAACTTAACGTATCTCATATAAAGCATATATCTAAAATTTTCTTATAAGTAGAACATACGCATTTTCAAATATATACAACAAAAAAAAAGAAAGAAAAAGAAAATAAAAGCACTTAATAGTCTATTTACGATAGATATAAAAAATCCTGATAATAAATAAACAATGTTAATTGGAAATTTGATGATACTTCGAATCTGATCCATCTTTTGATTCTTTGAATCAAAAATTCCATTAGCATAATGCCATCTTATAAATACTTTGATGAAAGATAAAACATAACTTACCTGGTGGAATATTTCCGGGATTAACGATCATAGTATCTCTCATTCCAGAATTTAAGGAATTATCAGGATTTTTAGAAAGATAAACGTTCTTTCGATCGTTTGACTCCATGGCTAAGAAAGATTCTATTTCGATACGTTCTTTATAAGGATACTTATTTGTTTATAGTTACCTAAAAATACTTTTCATATTTATCTCATTCTTTAACCTTACAGTTACTACCTTATGTTTGTTTTGTTATTTGTATTTCGTTACTCCCCCCCCCTCCCCCCTACCCTACTACTTACCACAAATAAGAGTTATTTATATATATATAATATGATGTCATGACACTAAACTGCAATAATATTTAAAAAAATTTTCTTAAATTCTGAAAGAAACAAATATATATATCAAAATAGATAATCGAGTAATTCGATAATATTACACAGTATTACTCTAGCTATTAAACGATTTTGTAATCATTTCCTTCGATATATATTTTTTTAATAATTTTGTTAACTTTTTAATCTCGCTTCGTTATTTTGTGATAATAAAGTTGGCGTTTTTTACGAATTTGTCGACTGTAACACATTACGATTTCTTACCGAGCATAGGAGAAACAATTCAACACATTCGCGTATTAAATGGAGTACAAAAGAAGGAAATAAAACAATACTGATACGATAATAATTGGCCCTGCAATGTCACAAAAAGAAAAAGAAAAAGCAAAAGAAAGAAGGAAGAGTTAATTATATTAGCATCTATTTACCTATTGTGACAACAATAGTCGCAAACAGAGTACCTTAGTACAAGCTGCTGTATCCAACGAACACGTAGTTTAGCCGTGAATCTGCCACAAACGTTCCCTATGTTCAATGTAATCCGTCGACAGTTGCTACGCGATTATATTGTAGCATCGTGTAAAAAAATTGTACGATGTGGATTTGTTATCCGTAAAATTTAGACGCATTGATCAAATAAATATGTGGATGCTTTCCATATACCGGTAGCATACACAATAGGAATTTATCGAACTGTTAACGTAGCAGCTTTTAATGTCGTAATTTGACGTCGAAATACAAGTACCTTGATGTAGCAGCCCCTTTATGGCGCAGTTCAGTGTTACCAACTTGCTAATTTAAAATTTTCGAATACAACGCTCTCGAATAACCAAACTTTTTACGATTCAATATTATTATATTTCAGATGTTTATAGATTTATTTATAAAGATTTAAGTTAATAATTAAATTTTTACAAGTCTTTTTGTTATAGAAATAAGATAGAAATAGTACTTGGACACTAACATCTTGGGATATAGAGATCACCCGTTGTATATATTTATATATATTTTCTAGGCATACAAAAAAGTTTCTCTAATACCGATGTGCGCGTCGGTTGTGATATGGGTTGTGATAAATACAAAGAAAGATGACTACTGATACAGAGCACGTGGAAAATCGTAAAAAGAAAAAAAGTGGGATTATTTATTTGTCGACCATCCCCAAATATATGAACATTACAAAAGTACGAGAAATATTTTCCACTTACGGGAAAGTTGGCAGAGTGTATTTACAACTGGCTGAAAATAGTGCGTTAAAACACATATCTAATGTTTCAAAATACATTTTCATTAGGAATAATAATAATAATAATAAAAAGATTAAGAAAAAAGTTTAGAGATAGTTTGTGTTAGACAATTTAATGGTCAATCTATAATAAAGTTTATTTCTACAGTGGAGGCTGTTAAGAAGAGAAAGCCTGTGAAACATTTTACAGAAGGATGGGTAGAATTTGAAAGTAAGAAAGTAGCTAAATACGTAGCTGCGACATTAAATAACAAACAAATTTCTATGCGTAAAAAAAGTAAATTTTTTGATGTCATATGGAACATAAAGTATTTACCACGGTAAGAAAATATCATAACTATATCCTATTGTGTAGTTGTTTTATTATTTTAATTTATTTTATTATGCGTTATTTTGTAATTATGAATTATATAAATATACAAATTTTTTCTCAGATTTAAATGGATTCATTTAAGCGAACGTTTGGCATACGAACGAGCGGTTTACAAGCAAAGACTCCACACAGAAATTGCGCAAGCAAAAAGAGAAACCAATTACATTTCTTATAATATTGATAGAAGTAAAAAGTTAACTAAGAAAAAACTTGAAGGAGAAGCGACAAATTTCGTCTTACCTAAAATCAAACAGAGGGACACGGATGCAGAAATCAGAAACATGAAAGGGGAAACCGAGGCAAAAAATAGAGATGAAATTTTGAAGTCGTTGTTTAGTTAATACTACCAAGGCGTACGCTGCAATGTTCTAAAATATTATTATTTTTCTTTTGTTATAAAAAGCTAAAAATATACGTACATATGTCAAATGTTAGTTTTCTTTTTTTTTTTTTTTTTAAATGAAATTATTCACTTATGTATGTTATGTATATTATTCAAAAAACAGAGCGAGAAATTTAATTTACGTCGTAAAAGATAAGTATTATTAATGTAAAATTTTTAATTAAAATGTAAGTAAAAAAATTTCGAAGTACGATCATTTTGTAAACCACGACGCATGCGCGTAACCTCTAACTTGGAGATTAAATCGAAGAGTACTGTTTCACACTGCCATTCTCTTTGTGCGCGAGTGATCGTGTCTATGTGAATGTTTATGTGCGTGTCACGGGTTTCTCCCATTACCAATAATACGAGAGTAGTATCGAAAGATCTTGCTTGTTCCAATGACCTTTCTTATTTTCGCGTAGTATCTTTCATGCGATATAAACGTATTTGCGTTCGATTAAAAGAAACTAAATTATTGTCGAATAGGTTTCGTAGACGGATCGATTGAAAAGTTCAAGTGGATCGCGGAGCTTCCGATTTCAGTTGTGTCGAGATAGCTTGTAAATGCGTACATGTGTATACGTATCTAGATAGATGCCTTTTTCATCATGCACGATCAAACTTTTGGTATTGACATCTTCGAATGATACGCAAATGTCGGTACGTAAATATTGGATTCGTAATGTGTAATTCTCTTTCGAAATCGGCCTAATAAAATTCAGTAAATAAAATTGACAGTTGGTAACGGCAACTTAGTCATATCACTGATAGAGATTTACCTTATGGCTTAACATCTGGAGTCTCAATTAATATAAATGTACAATTATGTTCATACATTTAGAATTACGTAATTATCTACATTTAAAGCAATTCTTTTTTGTATGCGGAAAACCTAACAATTAAGGAAGGGCGCATAATTAAATTTTATGCCCAAGTTCTAATGGAGAATATGTCCCACGAAATGGCGTCACAGTTACTTTTGATTACACACGTTTTGGCCCTTGCAGTCCTATTCTCTCTAATTTCCGTGTCTCCTCTGGTCTCCGGTACATATGTATATATATATATATATATATATATATGTATATATATAAAAACGTCTCATGTAACTTGTTGTTATTTATCACGTGATGGAAGTTAATTTTTCATATATGCAAATATATTTACTAAGAAATTTTTTAAGTAGAATGTGCAGAGGATTATATCTTTTAAGTTTAAAGAGAGAACCTTTTTCGTGTTTAATTGTTTATATTAAAATTATAAAAATTTAGCTGTTTATATTAAAATTGTGTCTTGGAAATATTTCCATTTCTTTCCTAGTACTAATTGATATTTTCTTATCTTCCACAGATATTTGGCATCGTCTTATTACTCTTTACTCTGGCTTATTCATAACATACATAGAGGCTGTAACTAAGGTATTAAGGATTGTAGTGAACTGGAGGAAGATTTTCCAACGATCCTTTATATGATCGTGCAGTAAAATAACGACGTGAAATGGCAGAGGAGTGCAACGAGGTTAAATCGGCAGGACCATCTTCACCAAGAAGTCCGCTCAGCAATGGAACAGGTGTAAAGGCTTGTAGTCCGCATTCTCCCAGACAACCAAGGCGTATAAAACTAACTGGACAACAATTGGATAACTTAACAAAGGACGAATTGGCAGCCAAGTGGCAAGAACAGGATTTATATGTGGAATATCTAGAGGCCCAAGCAGCAACCCAGGAAGGTACTGAGATCACTTGAGTGAGGCCAACTCACTCTCCACATTTCTTAACCAGATTAATGAATGCCAGAACACTGAACGTAATCTCTCACATGAGACAAGACTCTTATAGGGACGTTAAGCTTAGATATCGACTGTTTTAAATCAGTGTGTAGGATAATAATGATGTTCACCTAAATATATATATATATATATATATATATATATATATATCTATCTGTGTGTATATATATATATATATATACACACACACACACACACACACACACGCACAACATTATATATATATATATATACATATATACATCGTACACATGTTGTTCCACGATTAAGGGAAATTTCTGAAAAGTTAATTAGAAAATTAATTAAGTATTTTTCTATTTTTTGGGCGATTAAGTTGTATCGTACATACTGAGTATTCGTATTACTAATCTTAGTTAACTGCTCTGGATCGCAATGTGCATTTCAGATATAGTATTGTACATATTTCCAAAAAATATTATCAACTACTTTTTCATACGTAGTAAGAGCAAAAGAATAAATATTGTCTTTCAAGTGCATTGAAAAATAGTGCTATATTTGTGGGAAACAGGTGACAATTTATAGTGTGACTTATTATGTAAAATAATAATTACAGAACAAGTCCATACGTCATGCAAAACTTCAAGATGCATTACATTTTTTCTTAAAACATGCGTGTTTATCTAAATCAAGGTGTATATAGTGCAAAACAAAAAGTGAGATGCTGTGCATATTATGCAGACACATTGTATTTTTCGTTTTATTGCCATGTCTGCTTTAAATTATTTTTATTTCGTGAAATTCAAGAAAAATATCATTTTTAATTTGATCTTATAAGTGAAAGTGCGGTGTGCTGTGCATGTTCTCCTATAGTGTAATAAGCATTACAGTTGGCAAAGAAACATGTGTGTGTGCGTGTGTGTGTGTATACACATTCGGTATGAAGTTTTCACCTTATGAGGATCATAAGGGATATAACATCTGCCCTGATGCTAACTTTACAACCCAGAGGAATGTAAAGAATGGTCCCATGCATCCTTCGGCCTAGAAAACACTGTGCTGGTCCTGAATATTATGGTGGGTCTTGAAAATGTTAATTGATCTGGTCGCCATCTGGAATCCCTTGTGTATAATTGGATACCCTATTTTTTTAAATTTATGCATCCTCTATCTTATCTGATTTTTCATTCTATTCATTGATATGGTAGAATGATATTATACTTATTGCGGTATATATATATATATATATATATATATATATATATATATATATATATATATATATATATATATATGTATGTTATGTATGTATATGTATATGTATATGTATATCATATATGCTATAATAATCTCATAATAAGCAAAACAAAACCTAAAGTATATGAATCTGTGAAAGATGTTGAGTGTCATTGCAAGCTACTGTCTGTATAAATATTATATCTGTATGTATTTTTTATACATACTATAATGAAAATAATTGATATTGACGAAATATATTGAAGAACAATAATTCCGTTATATCATAATTAAAGTGATCATGTATGAGATTACTTTAGAAATTTCATTTGGGCAAATAAAAATGCTTGTAATAGAGATTTCTAATAAAATCATAAAAACAAATCAAAATTGGATCATGAACAAAAAATAGGTAAATTAATAGTATATATCTTTTCATGGACAACTTAATTAACTTTTTGAGAAACATAATTGTGAAATTAATTCCTATGAAACCAATGTACATAATATTTAAATAATTTAATACCTTACATTAATAGTTATTAAAGTCATTATCAACACGCACACACATATAAATAAATTAAATAATACAGAATAAAAACACTAGGAAGCTGATACCGAAAGAAATATAATATTTGAGATTAAAGATATAAAATGTACTATAAGAGATATAAGATAGTATTTTAATTTGTATAATAATTTAATTCTCGCATGTAAAGAACACAATTTACTATGTTTTAATTTATTAGACGGCAACATTAGTACTCCAAAGATGTAAAAATATATGTATGTCGAACATACATCGAGGAGGTAGTAAATGCGTTACAAATATACATAGCAAAAGTTGACACAATACCATTTTATAGGTGAATTAGCTTCGTTGAGAGAATCGGAGGACAAGTTCAGACAGCAGCATATCGAAGCATCTCATCGTGAAAAAATCTTAGTTAGGAGGCTTGCCTCTAAAGAACAGGAACTGCAAGAATGTGTTGTACGTATTTTTATTTATTTCTATCATTTTTTTTAATATGATACATAAATTCATTACTGTGATTTTGTACAAAAAAGAGTTTGCGTTTTATTACCAAACATATATATTTACATAAGCACGTTATTATTATCCAACAGAATCAAATATCTGAAATGAAAGCAGCCCAAGTTCCATCCGCTGCTTCGTTAAGGTCCGCATTGTTAGATCCAGCTGTAAATATTTTGATACAAAAATTAAGACAAGAATTGGTCACGACAAAAGCTAAATTAGAAGATACGCAGAGTGAACTAAGTGCATGGAAATTCACACCGGATAGGTAAATAATTATGATCGCGCAATGTTTTAAGAAAGATTTATTACGTAATCGAATGTACGATTAATTGCATGTATACTTTTTCAGTAATACCGGAAAAAGATTAATGGCCAAGTGTAGATTATTATATCAAGAAAATGAGGAATTGGGACGAATGATAGCTAGCGGAAGAATTGCTAAATTAGAGGGTGAACTCGCATTACAAAAAAGTTTCAGCGAAGAAGTCAAAAAATCTCAATCAGGTATGTATATTTAATATAAAATTTTGTAAAATATTTCAGATAATTATAAAATAAAAAAAAAAAGAAACGAAACAATTATATGGATTACAACATTTCACATTCACGTGTTGTATCGAATAGAGCTAGACGAATTTCTTCAAGACCTAGATGAAGATGTGGAGGGTATGCAAAGTACAATTTATTTCTTGCAACAAGAATTACGTAAGGCACGAGAGTCGGTTATTTTACTCCAACAAGAAAATGCGGTATTGAAAATAACCGGCGCTGCCGGTGAGAATAATCCAACAAATTTAACTAACGGATTGTCACCCCATACATCTTCAATCAAAAAGGAAAAATCAGAGGAGAACATAGCTATAGAAGTAAAGAGCTCGAAACTCTTAACGGAAGGAAGTGATATGTGTAAAACTACAAGAACTTCGCCGTTACTAGACAATAATAAACTACTTCAAAGTGAGCGCGCAAGTATCGAAAGAGGAGTAGATCGAATAGACAGAAAAACAAATCAAACGGATCATAATGACGAAAGTTCGAGCGATTCGGCTGCTTTAATAATAAAAGTAGAAAATGAAGAGTTAAGTGATAGGGAAGAAGATCACGAGGAAAATCGAAATAACAAAAAAACATTGAGGACTAAGAGTTATGATAAATACAGTGGAAAAACGAACGGGGATGAAGTATTGACGAGAGCGACTAGGGGTAGGGAAAGGACAAAAAGGGACAAAAGTGCACCGAGCAGTGATGACGAAAGGACGCATAAAAAGAAAAGAAGAGAGAGTGTTCTTTCTCTGGATTATAACGACGCTGACGATGATGCTTTGGTTCTTACCAATGGTGAGACTCTTCAAAGTGATCCCGAGTGAATATTCCCTATTATGCATTATTGTTTCATCGCACGTGATTTGTTAAAGAAATAACGTGGTTCGCAATATAGGATTAATGTCCATTGTACAAAAACAGAATTTGTACTTATTTCTTGGTAACAAAATTCTGTGCTATTCTAATCCTGTAGTATTATAGTTCGTATACTAATTATCACGTGTAACTTTGTACTTCTGATACTATTGGTAATTCTTCAATTGAGTCAAATAAGCTATTAATCTCATTTTCATATTTCTTTAAATCACTCTCTGTGTATATTATATTATATTATATTGTATTCATCGTATTCTCTCTCTCTCTCTCTCTCTCTCTCTCTCTCTCTCTCTCTCTCTCTCTTTATCCTATTTTTTTCTATTGTATTACATTTCAATTTATTCAACTTTCTTCTACTTTATAATCTACTTATAGATGAATTTACATTGTAAATAAGAATTTGTGAACCACGCATGATCCACGAGTCATGAAATATTCTAATTACGTCTTCGTTGATTATCAATGGATGGTTTGGGTGAAATAAGGGTATTTTGGTACATTATTTTTTAATAACTAACCAAAATTAGATCAAAATTGCGTGAGAGTTCATTTATTTGTATCGCGTTAATAAAGTAGCAAAGAAAGGAAAAAGGAAAAAAATAAAAAAACAATGAATTTCAAAAATCTATCTTGAGTTAGCTCTTTATACACACTGAATGGTTATATCGTTATTAGTATATAGAAAAAATATCTCTACGGGTAATATACACAAATAGCCCTTGAAGATAAATCTATAGTTTATTGCGCGTGTGTATGACCTGTGTTGTTACCCATATTAAATATGTGTATGCACGCACATGTCATGTATAAATTGTGCTTTCGATTATGCGTAAAAAGATGTGTTTGTTAGTCTATAAAATACTTATAAACTATTTAAAATAACATCATTAATTCATTTCAATAAAACAAAAGCTGATCTCATAAAAAGAGAGATACATTACATTGATTATTCATTTTGTATCTCTAATTTTGTCAGTGACTAATGATAAATGTACAAAACGCGCGTTTATATTACTTTGTATTACCTATGTGAGAAATATAAACTTTTTCTTTATTATAACTTAAGGAAAGAAAAATACACTAAAATTTGCCATCTCACACATATTCTATAAAAAATAAATCATTTCTATAAACAAGTATAATTTGGAGTATTCATTAAAGTGGACAGAGTGTTGGATAATATTTAATTCAATTAACGATTAAATTTTTACTTACATTAATATTGATCATATGGTAGTATTATTAAACTAGTTATTTGATCATTATTCGTTAGAGAAATATTACCCAACACTGAATATACAAAGTTTTTAAGTAATATATATATATACATCATACATACATATATATATATTACTTAAAATATATATATATATACACTTAATTGTGTGTGTGTATATATATATATTTACACACTTAATACATGTAACGATCACATTTTGCATTTACAAAAGTTTCAGTTATTAATAGCCTTCATTTGGTGATGAGAAAACTTTGATCGCTCTGCCTACGATGCTGATACGTCAATGGCACAACTAATCGACTATCTTTTCTTTTGTAATATTCGTTAAAATCTAGTCGTACACTGAGTAATTGCAAAGAAACATCCTCCGCGAAGGCAAGCATTAGTAGAAATTTTTTCACTCTATCCTGCAAAGTAGAAACATTGTGTGTTTTAATAAATTATATTTGCAGTATATGAGAATAATGAAAAACGTGTGATATATAAATATTCGTATATATCATATATGCATGTGACGATAAATACAATGAACAATATGTGAAATAGTAATTAAAATGTCCTCAATTGATAATATATTTTATAATTATAAATTATTACCTGATAAGTTCTGTACAAT
Source organism: Dolichovespula media (assembly GCA_911387685.1). Classification (NCBI taxonomy): domain Eukaryota; kingdom Metazoa; phylum Arthropoda; class Insecta; order Hymenoptera; family Vespidae; genus Dolichovespula; species Dolichovespula media. The sequence goes on from OU426867.1 coordinate 27,204, forward strand.
AATCTTAATTGAATAGATAAAGTATTCAAATACTTTAAGAATGCTGTTTGGCGTTCTTTAATATCTATATCATTAGCAGTACTTCTTCCCCATGATTTTGTTTGTTCACTTACGACTTGTGAGAAATTATCAGCAGATAACTTTGCCTCGTGTTCTTGAGTAGCACGTATAAGAAATGTTTCTACAAGACTTTGTAAGTCTAAAATTGGACTATAGACAGAACGTAGATGATCCATTAATTCCTAATGAGCAAATAATAATATATTCAGATTATTTTAATATAATGTACTACTTAATATAATGCATTTTATAAATAGAATCAAATAATTACTTGAGATTTTTCATCCAATAAGATACCACGTCTTACTGCATCTACAAATTGATCATGAGCAGTTATTATTTCATCGAGCGAAGATGCTTGTCCAAGTTGTTTATTAAATGCATCCCAAGAACACTCGATTACCTAAAATACGTTATTATTTTTCTATATACATAATAACAGCTACTAATATATTAGTTTAAAACTATTCACACACACACACACACACACACGAGATACCTCGAATAAAAAATAATACTGCAATTGGTGAACCAAATGAACCATACTGCTTGTAATAAGATGAATTTGATTTTGAATTGGCAAAATTTCTGGCATTTTACGAAATATTTTTGCCGACGTAATTTGTTGCTTCCATATTGCAGATAATATCGATTCCATTCTTTTTGCCCTCCATAATGCAAAAAATACTGTTTGATAAGTTTGACTGCACGGCTCAAGAATCTGGATTAAAAGTAATACAAATGCATATAATGTATCCACTACGTATGCTAATATTATTCAAAAGAAGACGATACGTTTTCATTTTGGATAAATATAAGTCTTACAGTCCCTATAGGTCCATCGACGTTATAATCCAATATAAATATATCCCATCCTGTTTCATTATCCGAAGGTCCTAATAATCTGACATCCAAACGTCTTTGCACATCTACGTCCTCTAAATTTGTACTCGTTGCTCTTATAGCTGTTTCCAATATAGACGATATGTTATGCGGGTATAAAGAATTTGCTGGCTTTGCTAATTCTGGCCTAAAAGAAAGTGAAACTATAAAAGAGTGAAATTTTTATAATTATTCTTCTAAATGAAAATTTCAATAGTAAAATAAAAGAAAAGAATTATTCGAGACATGTTAAAAAAAACAAAAAGTATTATTCTTAAATCAAATAAGTGTATTACTCTAATAAGTGCATGAGGTGTTGGATAAAGTGTCCTTGGCCAAGTAATAAGTAACTTTTTATTCCTTGCAAGTGATCAAGAAGATGACATTGTTTCGTTAAAATTTCTACGACTCTCGTAGACGTTTCCTTATAAATTGCATCCATAATCGTCTGTAAACGACCATCCGGGTCCATGTCAAGGAATATCTCAACTGCTGTAAATAAAAGAAATTTTTGCCAGAGAGAATAAAGAGACATGTAGAACGAGTGAACAAATCAATACGAAATAAAAACAAACTGATTATACCATTATATTGGTCTTCCGTATTTTTAAACATTTCCGTTTCTCGGCCTTGTTGCCACGGCGAAAAGTCTTTACATACTTCACGCAAGAAATTAATACTTTTTCCAGTTCCTAATATCATTTTGGCTTGTCCTTTAGTAATAAAAGAAGGCACCATTGCATTTCTAACTTGATATTTTTCATGCCACATTCTATCTCCTGCTACGTCTGCGCATGTTTCGATAAAAAACTCATTGTACGGATCATCCAATTGTCCATCCGTGATCCATCTCATCAGCATATTATACAGGGGAACACAAACGCTTTCCAATATTCTTTTCATTAATTTTTTTGCATTTGCATCGCCGTGATAACTGAACTCATATATGGTCGAAGCTAGTAATCCTCCTTTTTGGCCTTGGCAGGCTCTGGTAACGCTCGCTAGCCATTTCAAAGTTTCCAAAGGATCGTATGCCCAAATATGTAAGTGCGAAAGTGTGATTCCATAGTAACCAAGCTGACTTTGCGACCTAATATATGAATCCAGTCATGAGTTACTACGTATAATATTTCATTGGAGCATTGCGTATATTTTTAATTCATACCATGTTTTGCTTTCATTGATACAAAGCATTGATCCGAAGATTTTCATTAATTGTTACGAATGAGAATGTATAGAAATTTTGCTGAAAGAAAATATGAGTATTCAAGCTTTTTATAAAATATGTAAAAAATTTTGTAATTTATACGTTTGCATAACGTGGAATGTGATTTAAAAATGATACAAAATTCATTTTTCTGCGTTGACAAATGAATACAAATCCTTTTTTTTCTTTTTTTTTTTTCAAAGAAAAACAAGATCGGGAAATTTTGAAAATAAATTTTTAAATAATCTATCGATCGTAATCGATCAAGTTGTAAAAAAGCTTGAATACTTATTTCCTATCTTTGTAATCTTATAATATAGTTTTCCACAATTTCTCTCGTATATAACGCATATTTTTATTCAAAATATTTAAAAATATACACAAATCGTTTTGATCCTTAATCCATAAGATTTGATCCTTAGTCATATAAGAGAAAATATTAGTCGTCTCGTTAGTTATAATATATTATTACAGTTTTCTTGGGCATATAGAGTATTAAATTCTTAATTTTTTTATAAACGTCTCAAATGTTCCAAATTTTCTCCGTTGTATGCGATATAAGAAAAAAAAGAAGCTAAACTTTAAATACACATAAAGTAAAAATAAATTTGTATTGAACTAATTACTATGAAAATGAGTTTATATAAAAAAACTTGAGGATTGTAATATCTTGCTTGCTTAGAATAACAATTTATATAAAACCTTATTACCTGTTTACTTCTTCCTGCATTATAGCGATGAACTTATAATATTCTGATAATTCTTTTTGCAATACCGCAACAAAACTTTCCGCAACTCTACCTATACCCGCTGCAGATATTCTTTCTGCGCTTCTGCGTAAAGTGTTGTATAAATAGCCGAGCTCGCTCAATCTCAAAACAGCTTGCTTTTGTGAACTACTGATGTTTGCTACAGGATCGATTTGAAATCCATAATTTGAATCTAATTTTAAAAATTTCCCTTCGATACCTTGGAAACAATATATTAAGTCTTGTATCAATACATCTTCTGAAACATATTCTTCTCGAAATACATTGTTTTGATTTACAAGTGGACCACGTAAATTTGTTTCCATAGTATTTATAGAAACAACCTGCTGTGCCTGACTCCATGAGGACTGAGATGGTTGTCCTAATTACAAACCATCGAACAATCGCATTAATTTGAATAGTTAGTTTGTAAAAGATAGGCAAGCACTTAAATATTATATGTAAACTTGCGTACCGCTTATAGATAGGACAGGAGTATTTAAACTAGACTTTATGTCTGGAAAAGGAAAAAGTTTCTCTCTTCTTTGCTCGGTCGTTTGATTTAGGTTCAGTAGGAATACTAGAATGCTTATACGGTTTCTCAAGGGCTATATGAAAATAATATTTATATATATATATATATATATATATATATATATATATATATATATAAACTCAAATTTAATGTACAGAATGGTTAAAGTAATATTATAGTAAAATAATCATAGTAATTTAATTATAGTAAAATATCACATTTACGATATGTAAAATATATGCCATTACCCCAATTCTTAGATCATTGTGCAACTTGTCAAATCGTACTGCATCTTGAGAAGACAATTTACTTCTTATAGAACTGGCGACCGATATTTCATCTTCCCTTAGTGTTTCTACTCCTTGAATAGATGAAAATAACTCCAAGGAGAATCTCATAAATCTTCTAATAAGTTCTGTAATTGTACAAGAACGATTATGATACATTCTTCTTTGCGATGAACATAGACGATTAAAATTGATTTAAATTAATATCAGAAGATAGTCGATTTTTTAGTTTAATATGGATACACTAATATAAACGTATGTTGATAATATTGTGATAACATACGACATAAAGAACGATGATAATATACAAATATTTAATGAAATGTTTTTTATATTATCGACTAACCTTGTTTCTGTTCTCCGAAAAACGAAATGATCATTTTTTGAACCAAATCAGCGACATTTTCTTCTTCCGAAGCACTCATTTTAGGGGAAAAAAAAAACAAAAAAGGAGAACTACACTTTTGTAAATATAAATGTTAACGATGTAAACGTAATTTGTTTCTTTAGCTTTGAATCATTTAATCTAATGTAGCACATGTACTCTTCTCTTTCTTTCTTGCGCACGCCTATGCGTTATTAAAGTAATGCGAATTATTTAGAATTGAAAAGATTAAATTAATATTACGTACATATTTACTATAAAGTATAAAGAATAAAGGAAAAAAGAACTTGAAGCGAAAGGTAAAGTGTATCGGTATAATCTATAAAAGAGGAACGGACATTGAATTTTGTAACATTTCAAAATGTTACTGATATTCCCTCCAGGAAAGTTTTTTTTTAAAAACGCATGTAACCGGTAATCAGGAAACATATATGTACCCACACTCCTGAGGCAAGTTGGTAATAATTTTCTACATCATGGTAAAAAAAGGGTCAGTAACGTTTGTATGGATTTGTACGAAATTTCTATAAATTCATTGGGAATCTTTGATTAGTAATTACATATTTGACTAGACCAATGAAAAGAATGAGAAGGAAATGGAACTTTAAAAGATGTCTACCAATTCAATAGTCGAATATATCGTAATTAATCGAATATCGTAAGTAATCGTTATTCTGGCAGCACTGATCTTAGTGAACACCTTCAGTCTGTCGTTTAAGTTTGTGAAAAACTTCATATTTGGGCAACGGAGCTTTGGAATTTTGTCGTTACCCTCCTTAGGTAACGTAATGCTTTTCTCTAGGTAGAAATAAAAATGGATTATGCTCTATTGATCGAAGTAATAAGAAAATCACAGTTTTTTCTACAATTGTCTATTCTCATCAATGCACTGAGAAGATATTTTGTATGGAATAACCTAACGTCATCTCTATATTATAGATGAGATGCTTGATGAAAATTTAATATTTCCCTTTTATCTTTACAGATAACTTATATCTCAGATATAAATTAGTATGTTCTAATGGAAATAAACATGAATTTTACTTATATGTAGGAGTCATTAAATTTCCCGATAGGCATATAAAGGCATTTCTTCGGCATAAGATAACACCATGGCTTTTCGAAAAGGAAAACGGAACTTGAAATTGCAAGTCTCTGACGAAGCTCTTGCTCCTGTGTACGTAATAACGTGATTATAAATAAAAAAAAAAATGATATTTATATAAAAATATAAATTGATATATAGAACTTGTGTGTGTGTATGTATACGCGCGTGTGTTATAATAGGACACCACCAAGAAATTTAGATAAAAGAACTACGATAACTATAGGCGAGAAAACATTTGTCGTAGAGGCAGATGACTTAGAGACATTGTGTATACTTGGACGCGGGGCTTATGGTGTCGTTGATAAAATGCGACATAAACAAAGTGGTACCATTATGGCAGTTAAGGTAAAGGAAAAATTATAACTTGGATATATTTACTAATTAACATTGATATATATTTTGGAGCCAAATAGGTTTATATTACATGATAAATAATTTAAGATAATTTATATATATATATATATATATATATACATATACATATATGCATACATATATATATATATATATAAATATATATATCACACACAGAGGATAACTGCCACGGTCAACACACAAGAACAGAAACGTTTACTTATGGATTTGGATATTTCTATGCGTAGTTCGGCGTGTCCGTATACTGTACAATTCTATGGAGCATTGTTTAGAGAAGGTGATGTCTGGATATGTATGGAGGTGATGGACATGAGTCTAGATAAATTTTATACAAAAGTCTACAAACATGGACATGCGATTCCAGAAGATATCTTAGGAAAAGTGGCGTTTGCTGTAAGGATTACAATTTAATAACTATAAAATTAAATGTATTTACAGTTTTATCCGTATACGTATCAAATTTAAATCCATTCTGTCTGATAACATCTGTTTAAGAGAGAGTTAAATTGAAACTCAGTTTTGGTATGTTTGTGTTCAAACTTTTGATACTTATCAATAGGGCCTAGATATGGTATATGCAGTTTATAGCCAGTTGTTGTTAAGACAGTGCTCTCATTCACACATCCACTTCCATTGCTCCTTTTCTTAAACCCGATGTACACTGAGATGCTGTAATAGGATGAGCTGGCTGAGTTAATGAAACTGGATAAAGGCATGAACGGGGCGGGTAAAGGGATGCATCGGTGTAACCTTTACTCATTGTTAACATAAACATTTTGTGCTAAATTATTGACAAAATCATTTCATCGTTACGCTTTATATTTACAGGTAGTGAGCGCATTGCATTATCTCTATTCGAAATTAAGAGTTATACACAGAGATGTCAAGCCAAGTAATATTCTAATTAATCGCGAGGGTCAAGTTAAAATCTGTGATTTTGGAATTTCTGGTTACCTCGTCGATTCCGTTGCCAAAACTATAGACGCTGGATGTAAACCATACATGGCTGTACGTTTCTATGCGTTTTATTATTATTGTTATTTTTTCTCTCTCTCTCTCTCTCTTTCTACTTTCATGTCTTCTCCTACGATAAATTCTTTATCATTATCTTTTTTTAGCCAGAAAGGATAGATCCATCAGGAAACCCTTCGCAGTATGACATCAGATCGGATGTCTGGTCTTTAGGAATTTCTCTTGTCGAATTAGCTACAGGAAAATTTCCTTATGAATCGTGGGGTACACCGTTCGAACAATTGAAACAAGTTGTTAAAGACGAAGCACCAAAATTACCTCCCAACAAGTTCTCATCTAGTTTTGAAGAATTTATTAACAAATGGTAAATAAGAAAACCTGCTTATAAACGGGATCATTTGTTATAATTCATTAATAATCGATGTGACGTAACATACAAGTATATTGAAACAATAACTTTTCAGTTTGATGAAGGACTATACTGCTCGTCCAAATTACAGTCAACTCCTGGAGCTCAGTTTTATTAAAGAACATGCAAAAAAAGATACCGATGTTGCCGAGTTCGTTGGACAAATTTTAGATTTACCCGAACTCGAGCAACTTGCATAGTACATATAAGAATTACTCATATAGAGTTTATCATCGTAACTCTAATGTATATTTGTACTTCACAATGAAGTCATTTAATTTTATTTTTGCGCGTCCTATTATACATATTAAAATTATTTTCGTATACAATTTGATCTTAAAGTAAAGAGGTACAAAAGTACAACAACTTTTAATTATTGAATCATTCTCTGTATTCTCATTATACATTTTTCGATCAGTATCAAATTGAACAGCGATGGATCGAGACATGTAAATATTTACTAATATTTTCTACACAATCTGATAATATAAATTTACTTCTTTATATCACATTTCTGCATAATTAGGGGTAAACTACGTGAAATCTTATAATATATCCATTTTCTCAAGTATTTGGATTCATTGTACTTTTATGACGTTCATGCAACCTAACTAATTAATAATATTTTCATTATAATAAAATTGCTTGAAAGAAAGAAATTAAAAAGAAAACTCCTAGTAAAATCATCTTTATAAATCTTTAATAAATGAGCATTATGCGTATCACTTCTAAATTATTTAAAACCATTAACTTAATTAAAAAACACTCGTAGGAAGGATATAATCAAATATATTTTTCTTTTATACGTTCTCCAAAATTATTGTAAAACCACTTGATTTTTGATAAACAATAATCCATATTGTTATATATATATATATATATATATATATAAAACACGCACACAAATAATTAGTTACAAATTAAGAATTTTATTTGCTTTATTATTAAAATAATTCTTATTTCATTAGCTTGTATGAAAAACATAAATTGTTAAAATTTCATACAAGCACGTGAATTGTATATATTTATATTTTAATACAATATGGTGTATATATACAATGGGAGATACATTTTATTTAATATTTGAAGCATATAACAACAATTAACGAGTTCTTTATTTATTATAATTCACTTTTAAAATAGAATAGAAAGAGTTTATGGAATATATATCGAAAAACAATCTACCATTCGATATTAATATTTTCTTTATATTGAAAATTTGGCATAATATTTAACAACATCGTAGTATTTACAACAAAAATTTTTATCAACGCACGTACTGTGTAACTTATACGCATCGCATAGGAATTGCTACTTGCTCCTTTTCCTTATTCTCTTTGACAAGAGTTTTAAGGATATTTAGTTGATTAATCGTATCTTCAGGGCCAGTTACGCGATGCCCAACGGTTAAATCGCTTTCATAAATTTCATGATCATTGCCACCGACTGCTGTTTTATCACCAAAAAAATGTATTTCTTCATAGCCTTGTATATGTCTTAAACAATACGTTTTATCCCAACCAACTGGGAACACGTCAAAAGATATTTGTCCACCTTTCAAGTCGAAAAGTAATGCATCATAATAAATAATTTATATGGAATAAGCATGCGTGTACGCGCGTATGTAGGAAAGCAAAAAATTACTTGCCTATGCTGTATGTCAAGGCCAAATTAGGAAACTCCTTCTTAAGTGCTTGTATGAATTTTTGACGCACTTGATTTTCCATGTCATATTCATAAAATTGTTCACGTTCTTCCTTTGTACAATTACGTCCGACCGGTGAAATGTTAAGCATGCCAGTTCTAAACTCTATGAAAGTTCCACGTTTAAACGGTAGTTTAAGTTCCGATATATATTTTAATGAGAAATTTATTACATCTTGTAGTACATCTTCTCCGATCATACTTTGAATTGTCTATAAAGATATTGAAACGTCGATATATATAATATAATTGATAAACGGACGATTTATCAAATACCTGTGATGGTAATAAGTTACCATCCCTGAAAGCAACCAGTCCATTTTCTGCAAAAATGTATTTATATTTCTCAAATATATTTTCACTACCAAGTTGTTCCTTGATTTTATTCAAATCTGATCCACTAACTACGGCAATGTCAAAATCTTTTTTCAAAACGGTCAAAAGAAATTTCTCAACATTGCTTTTGATTGGCTAGAAGTAATCATAAACATGTTTTATTTATAATGAAAAAGAGTACAAAACAAAAATTGAAAATAAGAACATAATAACAATAATATGTACGTAATATCATTAATGTCATACTTGTCTTGGTTCAGTTAAAGTGCCATCTATATCAAATAAACATATGATTTTTTTTGACATCCTAATAGTTTCTCCCAATAATCTGAAACATGCGTGTGCGATATGTAAAGAGAAGAAAAAAAATCAAAACAAATGTAGATACATGTGTTGTGTTTGTTAGGGCATAGTGATATACGCGCGCGCGCGGGAATATCAAGAATAACTAGAAGAGCAGGAAATATTGAAACGACACAATTATGTTACGCGACATTGGTAGAGATAAAATAAAAAAAATATGCCTATAGAAGCTCGTATTGTCAATAATACGTGTATTCCAATATTATAATATCGTAAATAAAATCTTACCGTGTCCTCTATAGCGATATGTGTAGTATATATAGCGATATAAGCAGTCGCACGTCACGCGAAAGGCTCGAATCAAATCCGATTAATTTAAATGTTTGGTCGAAGAGTTATGCGTACTTCTATCGAGTTAATTGTATAAATGTAATCTCACAACGTCGACAAGGCATAGAAAATAAATTTCGAGATCTATCTATTTGTAAATCTTTGGAAAAAATCGAGCGATAACTTTTTAAAATGTCAGAACATATGTTGAGAAAAATGTCCACGTTTATGCGTCGCTCTCTGTACTATCACGTGTTACAAGGTATGAATTTATACGTGTATACGTTATCTTATCCATCCCCGATTTCATAAATTTCTATAGATGCGATCGATGTCGAAAAAGAAAGAAAAAAATATATATATATATATATATATATATATATATATATATAATTAATAACAACTAGTTGAACGATTAACGGATATTAACGAAGATCCATTGATAATAGGAATACGTATTATCGTGACAGAAAATTTGATCTATTCTCAAGAGAGAGAAAAAAAAATTGTCTCTTCTCAATATTTTTCTTCTTTAATAATACCAAGCTTTTAGATAAATACTAAAATCTAGTTTTTAGAGGCAATCCAGCAGACACATAAACTTATTCGACGTAATTTTATGAATAATTACATATTCTTTAGAAATTTATGAATTTACGTATAAATTTGGAAAAAGGTGTGCGATGTATTGATAAAATTAAAATCAATGCTTTTAAAAGAAAAAAATCCAAACTAACTTATCTTTTGGCGTCAATGTAAGTTCTATCATTTTTTTTAATTCACAATTTAAATCCAATTATTGTGTATAGTTATTAGTTTTACAAGTTAAAAATATAATTATGCATTTTATTACTTATTTTCACTATAATTCAACATTCAATATATTCACATTGCAGAAATTGTAAGATTGTCAAAACTAACAAACAACCACACAATTTGTTTATTCATTTTTGTCGCTTTTTATATGTATGTATTTTGTAGTACCAGGCTGCATAAGTAATACGAGACATGCTTTTTGCTATCTTTCGTATCGTCTATTCAATTCGTTCAGATGTCGCCACATTCGTGACGCATATACCCCGCCATCTAGAAAGCCGATCTGAAGTTTTGAATCTTACTGTCGAAAGAACGCGGAGTAAAATGTAAATTGATGTAAAATTTTTAACGTCTCTAATTTCATGATAATAGCACGAGAAGAAGCATGTTTTCGGTCTCGCGTGTTCTTATTAAATAATAAATAAATGTTGCTTCACGGTCGCAATGCAAGAAATGCATTCGTAACAATGTTAACAAAAAAGTATCATTTAAGAATCAATATTCCAATAATATTACTCGTTACGCTTTCTTTCCTTTTCTTATGCGTACATTATTTATCATCCGCGAAATGTTCATCCAGCGATCAAATGATTCGTGATAAACCCAAATTCAGGATAATAATATTAATTCTAACGAGTCCAGAAAATTTGGAGCAAAGGGATACCATTAGAAAAACGTGGCTTTCCGAAAAACATGCATCGGTAAAGCATCTTTTTGCAGTGGGAACATCGGATGTTCTACCCGAACAAAAAGAGACGTTACTCTCCGAGAAACAAAAATTTAATGATTTACTTTTGTTACCGAAGCTGCAGGATTCATATGGGACGTTGACGAAGAAACTTCTAAACTCTCTTAAAGAGATTTATGAGTATTACGATTTTGATTATTTACTTAAGTGCGACGACGACACATACGTTCTTGTACATAAAATATTAAGGGAATTAGACAAATGGCAAAATAAAGGTACAAAGAGAGAATTGTATTGGGGTTTCTTCAATGGAAAAGCACAAGTGAAAAGAAGCGGACCGTGGAAAGAAATGGATTGGATTTTATGCGACTACTACTTGCCGTATGCGTTGGGCGGTGGATATATTTTGTCGTATAATCTTATCCGGTTCATTATTAGTAATATGGAAATTCTTAAGTAAGTTTTTTTTTTTTCGAATCTCTTTTCGTCCTTTGGAAAGATATGTTATTATACTTTTTTCAGACTCCATAACTCTGAAGATGTATCCGTTGGATTATGGCTTGCACCATTAGCAAATATAGAAAGAAAGCATGACGTACGCTTTGATACAGAGTATAAATCACGTGGCTGTTCTAATCAATACATAGTTATGCATAAGCAAACCGTGCAAAATATGAGAAATATGTATGAGTATTATCAAGCTTCTGGAGCACTTTGTCCTAAAGAAATTAGAAATCGTATGAGTTATAGGTATAATTGGACGGTACCACCTAGTCAGTGTTGCACTAGACAAACAGGAATTCCTTAACATGATCAGTATTCCTACTGTTCTATTTGGTATTCTAGTCTCTTGAAACTGTCTTTTCCAGCTTTGCATTACTAATAATATATATATATATATATATATATATATATGTGTATGTGTATATATGTATGTATGTATATATATATCATATAAAAAAAGTCAACTCAGTTTGCGATATCATTAATGTGTTATCATATATGTAATTTAATACATAATTAAAGTTTGTAAGTAACGTTATTAGTATTCCTTAATATGATTCAGTTATAGTTATAGCGATCGTATATGTACATAGATGTTGTAAATACTTCGTAATAGAGGACTAGTAACCACAAATTTCTATTTATGTAAATCAAATATATTTTTCTTGATTATGCACAATTTATTTTATTCATTTACTTAAGGAAAACTTATTCTATTCTGTGTCATATGCATTTATAAAATATTAAAAGCAATTATTACGTCATCATTTGCATGTATACATCGACTTACCTGATATATTTTTGTCTTTTCAACGAATGTTACATCATTTTAGATATTTTATAAAAACCCAGACTCTCTCTACACACACATACACACGCACGCGCACACACACGCACACACACACACACTTCTCTGATTGAATCCGAATTATATGGTTCTCTGTCAGAAGAAAATATCTTTTAAAAGAAAACACATTCTCGTGTATATCGAAAACCACCCATGCACGAACCTTGTAGCGATCGATGCCTCTTTTTGCACTTGTTTTATATCGATCATTGAAGAAGAAAAAGCCATAACGTAAGATTTTACATATATTTCATAAAACCCTTGTATTATAATAGAGGATTAGTGACTCAAAATCCTTGTTTCTGCAAATCAAATATACATATATATATATATATATTCTTTTTGTTTAATTATATAGATTTAATTTTGTATTTACTTCAACAACATAAAACTTATTCAGATTAATTTCATTTACAAAATATAAAAACTGTATTTACCAAGAGAGTATAGCTTTCAATACCGTATCATAGGAAAACATTTTCGTTATAAGCAAATCACAGACGTTCAAAAAGCGGCCAAAGACAAAGGTCTTACGTATAAGAAATATAGATTTATCATATTCTGAATTATGAATAAATAATTGCTATAAAAAATTATAAATTATAAGATAAAATGAGAATTAAAATTATGGCCGAATCTCAAACTTTCATCTTCTACGATATGCTGCATCCGAGCTCCATGCTTTCATTACAATAAAAATTAATGAGTTGTTTGTGATTATCTCAAATCATTTAAACCCTGCACGTTTATCTGAAAACAAAAAATAGTTTTCTATCGCAGGATCACTCATCAATTTTGAATGCAATAAAAATACAGGGCTTTGTATGTTTTTTCATACAAATCAATTTTAATTTATGTTCGATCATAGTGTTATTCACTAATTTTAGAACTGGCGTACGACAAAGTTCTTTTTCTTTTTTCAAAATTGCTTAATGCAACTGCTTGTCCTTTGGCATTCATTTCTTTTTCCTATCTTGCGTACATTTAGGACAATACCACTTTCCTTTTGGCTTAGTGGTCAAACCAACGCAGGCAAAATGGAACCATTCGATAGGACACTAGAAATAAATGAAATATAATTAAATCATGTAATTTCGATAAAAGAGAGTCAGGACTGCTTGGTCGTTAATACTATTCTAGATTAACTTACGTCCGGATTATCACAACCTATCATTTCTCCGTACGATACTTGATGACACAAACAATAAGTTGGTTCGTTGGGATCCACTGGCATATCCAAAACATCGGCTGGATGACCAAGTGTGGTGGAATCTACCTGAGCGCCGCTTCCAACAGCTCCAGCCGCAGAAGCCGAAGCAACTGAACCACCTGTCATATAATAACGTACGAATATAAAAATCAAACATTATGCCTTATAGGACATATGCAGCAAACAAGTTAAATGTACCCTTCTTTTGTTTTTTCCTAGCACTTTTAGATTCATCTTCGCTACTAGCTCCTGCTGTGCCTTTCTTTCGTTTTTCTTTCTCCTTTAATTTTTTCCTTCCCTTTTTAGTAGAAGTATTCTCTTCTTGGGCTCTGCTATTATTTAAAGCTTTATCTTGTATCTCCGCTTCAAACCTCGCAAGATCTGAATCTAACCTTCGAATATGCTTATCTACAAGTTCATACGTTTGAATTGCTAACTGAACCTTATCGTCGCCATATTCTTTAGCTTTATTAAATAAACTCTGAATATGAGATAGCTGTTCTTTCTTTTTTTCCGTCGACTCCTTCTTTATATTCATTAAATAATCATCCGCCAATTTATCTATCTCTTTCATAAGTCCTTGGGCTCTAGCATCCAAATCTCGCATTAACGTAAAATTTCTTTGTAATTCAATTGGTAAATGTTCTAAACCTATATAAGAAATATTATTATTAAAAATTGGATTTCCTTATATTTTTGTATTAAAGTAATACATACATGTACACACGCACACATTGCATAATAGAAACGCATACGATATGAAGTATATATAAAAGTTTTTCCTTAACATATCGACCGCAATGAATATAAATTCATCGTGTTGTTATTACTTCGACGAAATATAACGGCAGACAATGAAGATTACACAATATAACTCAGATTGTCATTTAATATGACATATTTAATATGAAATTTGTACTTTTGATAATTCTACTAATTTTAATATTCTCCAATTTTAATACTCACTGTCCAAATAATGCTCTAGATAAAGCGCCGTAGTCATATTTTTTCTTTCTTTCTTTTTTTTTTTTTTCTTTTTTTCAGGTAATTTACGGTACAATGATTCGTTCTTAATGAAACGTCGATATAAAAACTAGCACGAAATATTTTCATGCATCATTGGCAAAAAAAAATCTTCACATAAACGAGAACGGATCGATGGTCGTCAATGATAGAAAGCGACGGACATTATTATTGTCATGGGTGCCAATCATTGGACGTTAACGGTTACGGCGCGAATTTTAAAAAAAGCATCGTTAGATTATTCGTTATCATTCGTACCATAACACTTTCCGATATTACGAGTTTTATAAAAAATCAATTAAAACACGATAAAGTGTTTAACGCGTATTAAAAGATATTTCCAACGACTCTTTATATATTCAGATAGAACTTGGATTCGATCGATAGAGAATGTTTTGTTGTTTTTATTAACATTTTATTATCAAAAAGTTTATCACCAAAAAAACACAATATAAATCTATATTTTAATTATATCGAGACACGATCAATATGATTTATAGAAAATTTGTAAAATTTTAGAAAGAAACACATAAAAATGAGATGTTCACGTTGAGAACCACTGTTGAAGACACAACATGGCTGCCTCCGTTTTTCATCGGTCTGGAATAGATGAACACGTAGCTGATAATAACAATGGTTCATCAATAAACATCAATAAACAGGACAAAAGACATTGTTAGTACTACGACTACTATTTGGCTACAAATATTGCATGATTGACATCGTGAAACTTTTGATTTGACAGTTGTACCTAATATATATGTATATACACGCATATACATATATATACATATAGAAAAGTTCTTTTATTTGAGGTATGTCTCTCTCTCTCTCTCTCTCTCTCTCTCTCTCTCTCTCTCTCTCTCTCTCTCTCTCTCTCTCTCTCTCTCTCTCTCTCTCTCTCTCTCTCTCTCTCTCTCTCTCTCTCTCTCTCTCTCTCTCTCTCTCTCTCTCTCTCTCTCTCTCTCTCTCTCTCTCTCTCTCTCTCTCTCTCTCTCTCTCTCTGACATAATTATATACTATTTTCTCTTTTTATGACGAAAGCAAAAATACATAATAAGAAAGTTTGCAATGGTTTGTTTTTTCTTTGTGTGTGTGTGTAAGATGTACATGGTATTATTTTCCTAAATTTTACGAATTTATTGATTAACAACAAATTAAATCTTTGTTCGTGTTAATAACAGGTTAGTACCATAAATAGAATATATCTTTAGAATGTGTCAATTTTAGTAAATAATTATGTTATAGCATTGTTGAGCCGACTAATTTTGTAACATAAATATAATCATATTTTGATAAGAAGAAGGTAATTCTATATTTATTCATTTTACAAATATAAATTTTATTACGATGGGAGATATTTATTTTCATAATAAATAAATAAATGAAGAAATAAGTAAATAAATGTGTACATATTTATACGTGCGAATTATAAAATAATTCCACGTATATATATATATATATATATATATATATTTCAGTTTAAAATGGTCAAGTTATATGCATTAACAATCTTATATAAAAATCCAACTTCGGCGACCGCTTTGAAGGCTGCTTATGACGTCGAATCATTCTCATTTTTTCAAAGAGGTAGTATAAAGGAATTTATGGGCTTTGTCAGCAAGACTATAGTTGAAAGAACTCAGATAAGTGCTAGGCAGAGCGTGAAAGAAGGAGGTAATAAAGAAAAGTCTTATTACAAAAATTGACTTATACTTTATTTATATTATAAGTAATATATATAGATTTAATAATTTCCTAATAGATTTGTTGAGTTCTCAATGGAAATGATTTTTCAACAGAATATATGTGCCATGTTTATGTTCGTGCGGATAACTTAGCTGGAGTTCTTATCTCGGACCATGAGTATCCTAGAAGAGTTTCTCATACCTTGATTACAAAAGTCTTAGATGAATTTGTAGCAAAATATCCGTCTTCGACATGGCCAACGTTGAAGGAGGTTACAACCGATTTTGCTCAAATAAATATTTATTTGGCAAAATATCAGAATCCTAATGAAGCAGATTCACTTACAAAGATGCAAAATGATTTAGATGAAACCAAAATTATTTTGGTAAGCACATTGGATATTAAAATTATATTATAAAAGGCCCTAGTCTAATGTAAAATGCTGTGCTTTGTATATCAAGAATGCCATTGGGTTATTTTTACTTGTTTAAAAAGCTGTATGTATAGATACTTTTTTTTCCTTTTATTACATCTATCTTTATTTTTCAGCATAATACATTGGAGGCTGTGCTTCAAAGAGGCGAAAAGCTAGATGATCTTGTTTCAAAATCGGAAGGACTTAGTGCTCAATCAAAAGCATTTTATAAAACAGCAAGGAAAACAAATTCTTGTTGTAGTTTAGCCCCATGAAAAAATCCTTTTGATGATATTTGCTGATTATATTTTCTTGTATGTAGCTATCGAATTAGCCATTTTCCACTTTTAAGGATAAGAATCGCTTTTAATTATAAACTTCAAATCTGAAAATTTTACATTAGAAATTACGAGGAAGAAAGGACCACTGCCGGTTGTATTAAATGAAATTATATAACTAAAGTATATTTTACTAATTTTTATCATTGTTTTAGTACAAAACGGTCCAATGTATTTACTATCAGGAGTTATTTTGCTTTTTAAGAACTTTGTAAAAAAATGTCTCCTCCTTGTATTTATTCGAGTTGGAACTTACAATTACATTCCGATATTGAATATTTTACATGTAAAATTTTAATATAAACTTTCACATTAACCAATCGGAATGACATAGAGAATAACAAATAAATGTTGTAGTATGATCATTGCTTGAACAAAATCTACTTGATATGTACCTGTTTATATATTCTGATTTTGATTAATGTCTTTCATCAAAAAATATAATGAAGATATTACACTAAATATTATAGTAATTATAAATGTTTACGACGTTTGTGTGCGACGTGTATAAATATGAATAGAATAATGTAAATGTGTTAATATTTTTCATATGAGAATTGTTGCAGATAAAATAACGTTTCTGCCTGTTATTATTGATAGTATCAAAAAACATTACCGCGGAATTAGGATAAAATTTTCTGTTTATACTCGCACGCACACACGCACGCACACACATTTATTTATTTATTTAAAATTATATCAGCTCTCTCTCTCTCTCCCTCCCTCTCTCTCTCTCTCTCTCTCTCTCTCTCTCTCTCTCTGGCTGAAATGAAACTTATAGTAATTACGATTAAGCATTATAAAGACACAAAGAAATGTTTTTAGGTATTTATTTTCATATTCAAGTTTTCATTTAATATACCATTACCTATTCAATTCAGTTTCTTCTTGCTACAAAAGATTTACATAGGCAAATATCTAACTTGAAATAATTATTTTCACTTATGTCTGCATTCATTTGGTTGCTACAAGTTCCTTATAGGGTATCACAAAAGGTATAGTAGGACTACGTTCATGTTTGATCTTCCAGAATACTTTGTCACCCATAGCAGTATTATATCCTTCTGAGAATTCTTCGCCAGGAGTCTAGACAAATACGTTTATAATCGTTATAGAATTATATTATTTTTACAAAAAAGAGTAAGACGTTATATGGTCAAATTAATGACTTTTTACATTAACGCCGTCACAAACAAGTTGGTAACATTATTATTCTTTGAATGATTTAATTGTAATGTAACATCTAGAAAACTACTTATTATACAAGTACATATTATATTGTAACAAGTTATATATTTACCAATAGTTGCAACTCGTCAAGCTTTACTGCATCCTCACCAAAATGATACATTTCAGAAACTTCATAAAATGGTATTTGAGATTCTGCAATGATAAAAGGTCTATTTCGATGGGAATACATCATTCTTGTACTATCCAATTCGGATAGATTCAAAAATACCCAATCGTGTAACTTATTTGGATTATCTTCACGAAACTCTAAATCTATCTTTTCTATATCATCGACCACATCTTCAATATTCCCACCATTTGCCCAGTCATACATTAATATATATGCATGATCAGAAATTTGTGGTAAATATTCTTCTTTATATGCAGTTTCTATATCGGTAAGATATTTTGTCGTTAAAACTTTTGAATTTACTTCGTAAGGTATACCTCTTTTCTGTATTCTTTCCTGTACAATATTAAGGTAAATTTAAATGGATATAATAGATATTTATGATTTCATAAATATTTACAAATCCTGAATTAGAAATTATATAAACTATCTGAATACATAAAATTATAATACGTTTACCTTAACAACATTGACTGGAACATCCAAATAAATAACCAAATGAGGTCTCTTACAGTACTTCATTGTTGCTTTTATAACTTCTTGGTAGAAATGACGACATCGACGATTCATATACCCAGCATTATACATAGCATTCATAAATACAAAATCCGAGTATAAAGAACGATTAAGCACTACTCCTTCTCCGGTCGATAGTACATGCAACAATGACTCTAGATAAGCATCTAATTTTAACAGATAATGGGAAATTTTGAATGCCGGAATGCCATCGTGCTTTGGATTATTTAAAAATGTTTCTATATCGCACGCTTGAAATTTCTCAGGCAATTTCGGATTTAACGATCTGATATCATAACCGTAAGAATTTTTATATAATAAATCAAACGATGGAGATGGCATATATCCCATTTCAAGTTCTTTCGCCAATTCTCTGGCAAATTTATCTTTTCCAGCGGCTATAGGTCCTTCGACGACTATAATTTTACTGTTCTCATCGTATCTTTCTATGGTGTACCCTAAGAAACTTAATGCGGTATATTCTTTTTCATTATAGGGAAAAGGTGGCGGTCGAGGTCTTTTGACTCGATTAACTTTTCCACTAATACGTGCTATCTGTAGTACATTAGCGGTTTTTGATACCTGCGATAAGATTCATTTATAATTATAAAAGTAAAAGTCGGCTCATTTATAAATGAACAATCGTGATAGAAAGAGAGAAATGCAATCATTTCTATTATATATATGCACTGTATTATTCTATTATAATATCTATGAAAATAATTGTGTACTACCCTATTCTAAAAAATGTATACCTTTCTGAAAGACTAACCTTATATAATCGATTAAATAAACCACTTAACGAATGGTTATCAATACACGCCCTAAAAATTGATGCCATGGTATTAAGATATAGATTATATAAATAGATTAATACAGTAATAAATGGTTGTATTTTATGTGCGCGAACAGGAATCAAACATGATCTTGTATTTGATCCTTCTAAGTGGTGTAGACCAGGCCAGACCAGACCAGATCAGACTTAACTATACGTTCTCCGTTTATGATGGTTTATGACACGTTCACACTCGATCGAACCGGCAACTCTGTAAGTGGCACTAATAGAGAATCGAATATGCAATAATTCAAATCACAATGATGCATACGTATTCAAAGTTTTATATTACTAATTTATCCTGATCGAGAGAATAATTTGAATAATGTCAAGGATTACAAATAAGATATATCCAAATTAATAACATATTATCAAAAATAATGTAAAATAATTTAAATATTCGCGCTTGAATTTTGCTCGTTTTATCTAATGTACTATAGGTGGTGTTTTGTCAGATATACAAACACACAAAGAAAATTAACCTATATTTCTTGCAAAATATCGTTCTTATTCTTTCGGGGTCTTTTCGCGCGTGTTATTGCAATATTTTATATGTTGATATTGACTTGTATAATCTCTATGCTATAAAAGATTTGTAAATTAATTTATTTCAATAAAAACATGAGCACGTCTTTTAATATAACTGCAGGCTTCATGGAAGATTGTGTAATATTAATCGATCGTTTTGACAAAGTTGACGATATAAGGTTTAAAAGCTTTTGCGAAATTTGGAAAGATTTAAAATTTAGTCTAATCTTTAAGTAAGTGAAATTACTTTCTTTTTTAATTAATGCTTATCACGCTAACGTGATCGATTTCATTATTTACCAAAACTGTGTACTATTATTATTATTTTATTATTATTATTATTATTATTATTATTATTATTATTGTTGTTGTTGTTGTTGTTGTTGTTGTTGTTGTGTTGTTGTAGTTGTTGTAGTTGTTGTTGTTGTTGTTGTTATTATTATTATTATTATTATTATTATTATTATTATTATTATTATTATTATTATTATTATTATTGGCAATTATTTCTGTTCATACAGAGACAAAGAACATGTTGCAGAATTAATGGAGTTTTGCGAAGAAACATTACATTTAACAAAACAATATTTGTTTTCTGGTACATTCAAAGAACGTATTTGTGGCTTATACCTTTTATATGGAATATATTTCAAAATGCCATGCTTTCAATTTAAAATTAGAATTACATTAACAGAGTGGCAGATGATCAAGGAATTGCACAATCAAATAAGGGAAGGTGAACATCATGATGCCAATTATATATTAAGCAAACTTATCGTCGATAATGCTTTTAAACATTGTCTTTTTGACCAAGAGGTATATGTGTATCTATTAAAAAGAAGAAAAAGAAAAAACAGACATTTTAAACTAAAGTTACTTACCTATTTTTAATTATTTCTTATTTTTATAGATTAGCTTTGAAAAATGCTTTAAAAAGAGATATTATTATAACAATAATCCTTATTCAGTTTTATCATCTATTAAAAATATGGGCCAGAGAGATCAAATATTTGAAAAGATAAATAAATTGAGCAAAACGTATCACCAAAAGAAATGCGAAGCAATTGGAGACGATACTGATAACTGCAGTTTAAATTTATTTAATTCTAATTTTGCTACCGAGATTATAAATGATATTCATACGTTTAGTAGAGGTAAGGGATACAATAAGGAAACGAGTACGAGTGTTTCAAAAAAATATATTAAAGAAATAGATAGGTCTTTGCGAAGCGACATAAAAATAAAACAACCGTAAGTCGATGCGATTATTTTTGTCTCCATTGTTATAAATGGTATATATAACGTATAATTATACTTATTACATTAAATATATACATATATTTTAGTCAAAGAGATCTAGATGACGCCTATCTCTCTTCTTCGAGCGATCTTGGAAGCAATGTATCGCCGTTAAATATCAACGATAACAATACCAAAAGTTTAATAGATGAATTTGCGGAGTAAAAATAGTAAAATGATCCGTATGTAAGTATTACGTACGTAGCATTTATATAGATTATAGAACAAGATTCGCGATATGCAACTTTTTATACTTATTTATTAATAATAATGTTAATTATTGCAAATTTAACAATTTTATCTTCCGCTTGAATATGACAGGATCTCATACATTTAGAGATAATGTCACGCATTATTACGTATGGACATTAAAGCGATTAAATGAAATTTCTAAACATGTGTTGGAAGTGCAATTGAATTAAATTTCTAAACTTAAAGAGTTGACTATGTAATAACCTGTATTGCTTTTGTCCGATCTTTTTTATACCATAATTATAGTTATACACACACACACGCACGTATATATGTATGAAATTTGCGTATATAAAATAGCGTATTGCTTTTTCATTATAAAATCTCCTTTGACGTTACTCGTCGAGCGGGCTTTTATCGGTGAATATATTTAATCGTGAGACTATGCCACACACATGCATTTTTCATTACCCATGTTTGTAATTAAAAAATATAATCTTATGGCAATATCTGATAGACATTTGAATTTTTCAATAGACTTTTAATTGGTCATTGTCGTCAAATCCAGCACTGTGTCCTGCATTGCGTACAATAAAACTTGTTCCGTCGTAATGCATCCGCCGTTCTCCTCGACGCACAAAAAGATGAGACGTTTGACCCAAAGATGCTGTGCAATGTAGAAACGGAGTTGTCAGAGATGCAGTCCCATTGCTAGGCGACGTTCGTAGCTGATACTTGTTACTATTACGTGCAATTCTGTTGAAAATTATAATGAATTTTGTTGCAGGTAATATAGATATTCTTAATTATTATTAATTTCCTTTATCTTATTTAATGTTTTTATATAATAAAAATTTCTACACATATTATATAGTTATTAAATATAAATACTTAGCTCAATACATAAATATAAAAACACCTGACAAGACCATCCGGAGTCTGAGAAATTCTGACGTTATTGATGATCCAATTTTCAACACCTTCATCTGTCATCCAATATTGAGCAGCCCCAAGAGCCGTGGCCGCTTCTTGCAAGCAAGACGATCCATGTCGCGAGCCGGAGTAAAAGACACTTAACGAAAAGTCCTGAAATAGTATGAAAAAATGACGTAGTTAGAACCGATGTAATTACGATCGTAACTGGTAACTCGTATATAAAAATCGGTTATCTATTACTTGACTCATGTCAGAGAAGGAGTCAGTGGTCGTTCTAGTTCCCGCTGCATCCACCAAATATACAAGAGCGCATTGTTCGCAGGTAAAACTGACACCCTTGTACCACATCTTCGCGTATCTACAAAGATCGATGTAAATTAAAATTGATTATAATGTCCTTATTTTTCGATAATTTTTCAGAAATGACCAACTTATTATTCCCGTGCGTATCGTGGGCCAGAATTTCAACGCGTGATCCATATTGATATATTCTTCCATTTGGATGTAGTAACGCAGCAGCTGCTCCAGAACAGCTTAATGAAAGCACGATATTATTCTGCACTGACGAAAGATGTATATAACGGATGTGCGTATAACTGTTCCGCGAGTACTCTCTTTTCGCGGTTATATTACCGCAACGTTCGATATACGTAGTAGTATAATCGTAGTAGAATTATGATATATATATAAGCGCGCTGTGTAAACGATCATAGAGAACGACGAGGGTTGTCGTTGAACTTGGGTTACTTGGGCGTCTGGGTCGCGTAGATCCTAAGATAGCGAAACATAAAAGCGGTGGGACATACCTTAAAATTGATAACTCTTACGGCACGATCGACCGTCATGTCGACGCGAATCCTATTGCGGAGTCTTAGGGAAATGGTACCGTGCGGTGTGGCGACGGCACCTCCTCCTCCTCCTCCTCCTCCTCCTCCTCCTCCTGCACTCGCGTCGGTCTCGTGTTCCCTCCAATTTTCTGTATAAAGGCACCCCTCCTCCGTCGTGTAATACGGAGTGGGCATTGTTTTAAGGGTTCTCGGCTGTCTCCAAATCGCCGGTGAACTCGAATAAGTCGTTACACCCGTGATACCGCTCCATTGATCCGCTGGCGGTGTTTCGAAGTACTTGGAAAATTCATTGAACCGCTGAAAGAGTTTTTGTTCTCGGATGATTAAAAAAAGAGCAAAGACGAGAATGTAAATTACCCTACTTGAAAATTAGCGTCCTCGGTTTGTGCGTGATAACTGTGCGCCGTATAAAGCGATCGTGGTCGCATCGGCGTACCAGGTGCGTTTTGGCTTTGAATCGACGCCGCGGAACAGCCCGGTAATAAGGTCGTTCCCTGTGGTCCTGCTGCTGCTGCTGCTGCTGCTGCTGCTGCTGGTACGACACATTTCTGCATATCCTTGCGGTATTCGCCACATGGATTCGCCATTACCTTTGCCTGCGTTGTCGTTGGTCGTTATTACATATATCATTATTATTAACTTTGTTATCCATCTTGGTGAATTATGTATGGGGAAAAAAAAAAAAGAAAAAAGATTAATAAGTCTTGGACGAACCTTGAAATCTCCGGTCACACTTTTAGCTTTTTTGCGACGAGCTTTTCGGGGTTTGGACACCGCCGTTTGGCCTCCCTCGTTTATGCGATCCACGGTTGAAGCGATTTTTTCCTTACCTCGAAATTTTGCGTTTTCTATTAGAGAGCGATCTTTGTCGAGCTTCTAAAAATCTATGTTCGGTTTACGGGAAACCTCGTCCAAGAACTATCATTTGCTATTCCTTTCTTCTCTATAAGATTTTCTTGCGAATACGAGAAAAAAGAATGCAAGTCAGGCGGAGAGAAATTGAGACCGATATATAATATTCCAAGGGAAGTTCATTCCGAAGAACGATTCCGCGATCTTTTCGCGATAGGAAAACAATTGAGGAATTTGATTGTCCGTTGCCGTTGACGATTGTGAAAATCGGCCAGAGACGCGTAACTTCGTCTCGTTTTGCAAACGTCGTCGCGCATCATTCGTACGTTATTCTAGTTGGCTTGTTATATAGTTGAGTCGCGTTGCGGTAATCGTCGGTATCGTTGGACCACTCTCTTGGATCTTTATCAATTTGTTTATGGACGACATTTGAATAGCGATCGATAGCGATACCGATGACCGATGACCGATGACCGATACGACATACGAATTGCTACATAAATACTCTTATACGCATGTAGATACTTAGCATAACACTTTGCGATTTATTTTTCGTTGGAAGCAATTTGGGGTTCGACAAAATGATAAATTACAATAACTTGTTATATTATCACGCGAATTAAATATTTTTATTTATATCTGCATATCATACATCCTACATAGGAAAATATTACTCGTCTCTCGTACCTGATCATAAGAGATGTATAATAATCGCCATACGTACTTTCTTAATTCACATACTTTTGTGGTGATACAAAAATTGACCGCTTTTTACTTCTTTAATTGTGTACAAATTATGAAAGAAAGAATAACGTGTGTTACGTCGATGTGCGTTTACGTTAATTAAAAGTTATGCAAATATTTTTTCTTCTCGACGTTTTTTAGTAACCACCGTGCCCGGCTTATGCTGCGCATCCGGATGATTAAGTAATTCTGGTGGACAAGTGGATATTGGACTAGCAAGAATTGTTTGTTTCAAATCGTAAAATAGATGACTGTCATCCTTTGTACAGAAAGATATAGCAAGACCAGCTTTACCAGCACGCCCTGTTCTACCGATACGATGTGTATAATCTACGAACGAATAAAAATCGCATTAAGTAAAAATGTATCGATAAGTGTTCCCCGATAAGCTTGCCAATTATATTTTACCAAGCACATACCTTCAATGGTTTTAGCCATATCGTAATTGATAACCATAGATACGTCCTTAATGTCAATACCGCGTCCAGCTACATCGGTAGCGACTAAGATATCTTTACTTCCACTCTTAAGAGACGCAAGGGCGTATTCTCTTTGCTCCTGCCCTTTACCGCCATGAAGAGTGCACGCGTTGTACTAAAAATAAAATATTTTCATCGTAATCATCGTATATATGGACGCGCATACATATGTACATACAATATACACCATATATCATTATATTTTACCCCAAGTTTTTCCAATCCTCTTGCAAGTACATCCGCACCCTTCTTTTGATTAACGAATATAATAACGGGTGGCTCAACACCTCTGCTAAGTATTTCCATAAGTTTTTTACGTTTATCAGCTTCACCCATTATGTGAACTATTTGTTCGGTTCGTTCCGTGGGTTTACCAACACTACCGATATAGACTACGGCGGGCCGTCTTAAATAAGTTCTTGCCAAACGTTCCACTGCAGGGGGCATAGTAGCTGTAAACATCACAGTCTAGAAAATATTAAAACCAAATATTAAAAACATTAAAAAAGAACAACTAGATTATATGTGTGTGTGTGTGTGTTTATTTATTTATTTACTTATCAATCACCTGTCTGTATTTTTTCTTTGTATTGTAATTAGCCAAAAGTTTTTCTTCATTTTCAGCATCTTCGTTGTCTGGTTTCAAATTTGTTACCGGCATATACTCCAAAATTTTCTGTACATCTATATAAATAAATGTACAAGTTATTTCGCATATCAAGCTTCGGTTAAGTAATAATTAAATATATAACCTGGTTCAAAGCCCATATCTATCATTCTATCAGCTTCATCCAATACGATATATGTACATTGATTTAAAACTAAATATCGATTTTCTAATACGTCTATCAATCTTCCGGGGGTAGCAATAACGATCTAGAATCAAAAATTATGTTAAAAATAGTTTAGATGGAAATAATAATTTTTTATAATAATTTATCTCTACCTACCTCGCATCCCATACGTAATCGAAATCCTTGCTCCTCTCTAGATAAACCACCAACTACTACGACCGTTCTAATGCCTAAGGGTTGCCCAAATTTATTAGTTTCTTCTTCGATCTGCTGTGCCAATTCGCTAATAAAAACAAGAGACATTTAATAATACTCTATGTTCCTTAGATATATTTTTCTGAATATACATACGTACGCAGCACGCACGCAAGATATTTTTCAAATATATAACGTACCGCGTTGGAGCCAAAATTATACTATAAGGACCTTGATCGGCTTCTTCTAATCTTTCAATTTTGGGTAAACTAGTGATCCATAATAGAAGAGGAATTAAAAAGGCCAATGTTTTTCCAGAACCAGTTTCAGCAACACCTATAATATCACGGTTTTGGAGACCTATGGGAATAGCTTGTCTTTGAATAGGCGTTAGATCCTTATATCCCACTTTGTCGATAATATCTAAAATTTCTTTTGGAAATCCAGATTCCTTCCACGATCTAATAGGATCAGGAATACGTCCTCCTTTTATCGTAATATTATAATCCTCTCTAAATATACGCCAATCTCTTTCGGTCATTTCGTTAAGAGCTTTCTCGGACCAATGACGATCGTCCCATTTTTGCTTCTCTTCTTTTCTTTTGACTTTTTTTAGTCTCATTCTTTAAAAGGGACAATATTACGTTGGTATTACTCTCAAAGGTATTCTCAAAAACAAGAGTAAATCAAAATACTTACTTTTCTTGTTCTTTCTCCGCTTCCGTACGTCTTTTTTCTAAGAGCTCTCCATAAAATTTACTTTGATCGCGTTTCTGAGCCTTAATATCGATACCCGCAAGATTACCCCTTCCAAAAAATTGTACCTGATGTCTTTCCTTGTATATACTGTTGTAATCGACGGACGTATCCTCGGACGTATCCCAGTCAAATACAAATTTTCTATCGTTCAGTCTTCTCACACGGCGTTTCTTCTTTATAAGACCTAGATAGCGTTCTTTAATAGCTTCCACTTCTTTCTCCTTATCTTTATCCTTTATTTCTTCTTCTCTGGAACGTTGAGCGTCTCTACGCCTGTTACGTGACAGATAAAAATATTAAAATATTTTTGTATAACTTAAAGCACACGAAACTTACCGTTCCCTGTCGTCCCAATCTCTCTCCTTGGTTTCGCCTCCACCGCCGCCGCCTCCGCCGCTGCCGCTGATGCCACCGCCGCCGCCACCCCCGCCCCCACCCCCGCCGCCAGAGAAAAGCGCTTTGCGCTCTTCTTCCTGTTGCCTCTTTATGGCTTCGACTTCTTGTTGGCGTTTTTCTAATGCCAAAGCCGCGCGTTCTTCTTTGGTTAAAAATTTAGGCTTCGCGCGTGCTTCTTCTTCGGCCTTCTTTTTAGCCAGTAACTCTTCCAAACTAAGCGGTTCCCTCTTTAGCGCCGCTTTCGATTTCTCCTCGGTTTCCTCCTCGTCCCTTTTAACTTCGTTTTTGGCCTCTTTCTTCGCCTCTTCCTCGACGGAAAATATCGGACTACCCTTACGTTTTTTATCATCCTTTCCCTTATCCTTGATATCCCGTCTGTCTCTGGATCTATCGCGATCCTTCTCACGAGATCTATCTCTTTCTCTCGAACGATCTCTATCTCGCGATCTATCTCGTTCCCGCGAACGTTCCCTGGATCTTGAACGTTTTCTATCCTTTTTTCTGTCCTTCGATCGGCTTCTGGAACGACGTCGATCGCGTCGTTCTCGATCTCTTTCGCGATCTCGATCTCTTTCACGAGATCTACTACGTCTAACGGTTTTCTTATCGTGTGCCATTATCGCGTGCTCGCTGTAACGATAGAAAAATAATTGTTAGAATAATCATAGACGCGAACGATTTCTAATATCATTTACTTATTTTATATCAACGAAGCATATCGTATATCAACAATCGGCACTTCGATCTTAATTCTATTCGTATTCCTCTCGATAAACATACACCAAACTGAACGAACTAAACTCTCTTCGATAGGGATCTATAGGAGGGGAGGGGGATAAGCGAAGACCATAGTAAACAAAGAAAAACCTTGCTCTTCTTAATGGGAGTATAATAATAAAAATACGGTACTCCCAAGGTAAGCCGACTTATTCCATATAAACAAACTTCGATGATATGAATGCTTACAATTAGATTTATAAATAATTACATATACGACAATTAATAATATTCATGATACGTATGAGAATCGGTATACGAGAAAAAAAAAAAGATAAAGCTTGCTCGAACCAGGTAACACGATGTCTATATAGATATCCGTCAACGACTGAAAATACATATTTACACCAGCGCCACCCTGGTATGTACGCGTAACCAAACTTTTATAGCGCGAGCGTCATATACTAGAGAGGTTGATTATTGAACATCGCTTTGGCGGATATATGTATTATATACGAAAGTAATATTTATCTGCAGTATAGATATTTGTCGTTTATTTTTTCGCAATGCTGGGTGAGTCTATCTCGTGCAACGTTCTTTAATAATATCTCTGACACGGTTGTCGACGCGGACGTCGAATAAAATTGATAAAAAAGAAAAAAGGAAGGGAAAATTAATTCGACGGAGATAAGTGTGCGTGCGTGCGTGCGTGCGTGCGTTTTGTGCTCCCGCATAAGCTCTCTTCAAATTCTACCTACACCTTCTCTTATACGTACATTATACATCGTGGTGTAATCGCGGTTTTTATCGAGATCAGGTCAGATCGGATCTGATCACATGATCAACGATAACGGGCACTGTCGTTAGAGATTCCATTTAATATTTCATTATTTCGACGCTTTTTATTACTTCGATTTCGTGAGAGGCAACGATCACGAATCAGGAATAAGGAATAACAAGCATGGACTAGTAAATAACGAGTGAAAAAGTCAGAGTGAGATTGGTATGACTCTCCCTCCTATGATATGATCTCGATATCCCTTGAGAGGTTGGGATAGCCGATCGAAAGAAAAGTCACAATAAGTTTATTTTGTTTTATTTTTTTTTTTATTTTCCGTTTAACTCATAACCGCTTGAAAGCATGGCTGGATTTGTTTTAAGGGTCAAAACAAAGTCAGGACAAAAGGTTGTAAACGGGCTTGTCCCGCAGGATAAAGTAGCTCTATTGAAATCGAAGCTAGCTGATGTAACAGGTATATCCGTCGAGGCTCTTCATGTCCTTGGTGGTTTTCCACCGAAGGCGATCGATCTTGATAACGAATCGGCTACAATTGCGGACAGCGGTATAGTTTCTGGCGACACCCTGATCGTCGAAGAAAAACAAGTTATTAACGGCGCTCAAATAGCAACGGAAATTGGCAGATCTCACATTGTAAATGATGAAACTTTCATTAATACTCCAGGTGTACTCATGAAAATGGTCGTACCAGCGGATAATTCCTGTTTATTTACTAGCGTTGGCTATGTTCTGAACGGTACGTTATACTCTTCTAAAATACTACGATATATAATTATTGTTGCGCAAACTTAAGGTTTATTACAATCGGATATACATTTTTTTTCATATAGGGAAAGTCGACCGCAATTGCTCCAGTTTTATGAGAGAGATAATAGCGAATGCCGTAGCCGCCGATACCGAGGAATATTCGGAAGCTTTTTTGGGTAGACCCAACGCGGAATATTGCGAGTGGATTTTAAAGCCAGATTCTTGGGGAGGAGCGATAGAACTGTCTATACTGTCAAAGTTTTATGGATTAGAGATAGCCGTTATCGATAGTATCAATGCTATAATAAATAGGTTCGGAGAAGATCAACACTATGCCCAAAGAGTATTTCTTATATTCGATGGAATACATTACGATCCGCTTTATTTAGAACCGCTCGATGTGAGTCGTAGATAATAAATTCTATTGAAAAAGTAATATGGTCGAAATGTACGTAGTCGTATTAGATACTAATAAAGCACAGTCTCTAAAGGCATTTCCTTTTTTTAGGGTGGTAGTATCCAAACGATCTTTCAGACGGAAGACGATAGAATGTTATTAGAAGCCGCGGAACTTGCGAGAGAAGTGAAGTCTAGTCGTCAGTATACGGACATTCAAAAATTTAAATTAATGTGCTATGATTGTAATGTGAAATTAAATGGACCGGTAGCAGCACGACAACACGCCAGTGAAACAGGCCACAAGAGCTTCGGAGAAGTGCCCGTATAAATGTAATTTCCATTTGGTCGTGCGATATATGATAAGTATTTTTAATCAGACTGCTATGTAAGGTGTTCGATAAATTAGCCTCGAAATGATTTTTCACTCGACGAAGGCTTGAAAACATTTAAAAACTGTGCGCCAATGTTTCTCCTGTCCTAAATATGCGTATATACTTGTAATATGCACCCTTTGATAGAGTTTTATAAACAAATAATGAGCACTGGTTCTTTAATTTAGCTGGAAACTTGTTTTCAACTGCGATCATAACGATTACGATCTTGTGAGCGCGCGTGTCGTCTTTTATTTTGTTTTATAAAACAAAATTATTACTGGTAAAATTATGCATATTATATTTTTGAAACTAACTTTATAATCCGTTATTTATATAAATATTTTATTATCCTTTTCTTTCTTTTTCTTAAAATTAAAAAAAGTTACTTTCACCTCGCGCATCTTATTTATCTCGTGCAATTCTTTAGTCCAACGGTTGCCGATATTATTGTTAAAGGGAGGAATATATTATTTAATTGTAAAATTGTGTGTGTGTATGTGTGGCACATAATGTACACACGCACGCGCGCGCACGTATCGTCTATTTCTCAAACTAGCGTGCCTTTGATTATAGTTATCTTAATTTACTTTGCGATATGTTAAATTGCGCAATACTTGGAAGAAAGTCAATTCATTGTTTTTCATTTATTACTCCGAAGAATAATTTTCTAAAACTCAACTAAAACGATTTAATTATATATACACGCATACTCTATTATTAAAATATATAATATATATTTTATATTTTTCTTATATCTAGCATAATTAGCAAGATCGAGAATCTATGGCGATCCTTAAATATGTTGCTGTAAAAAGTGTCAATTTTATTAGGCCAGCATGTTCCATGACTCGTATGTATTATATTTTGAAAGCTATAGCTAATAATATAGAACCATTTTGTGAAATTTGTACAATAGGATCGGTTTAATTTTATTTGAAAAAAATATATACAAATATAACTTGTAAAAATAAGCCGAAGAAAGACAAATGTTGTACATTATAAATTAAGATGCAGCTATAATGGTAATAACAGTGCTATTTAAAAATAATGATTCCTTGAAAATACTCATCTTCACAGATCATATATATATATATATATGACCGAATAATATAGCGAAGGTTACTAAACCAATTAGTTCATTTATGTGAACATATGTAATAAATACTTTAGTTAAATTATATTATTTCTATGCAGATAAAGGCATAGGATAGACAGATATCGAATTTTGCGAGAAATTATGTCCAATCTCGTCGGATGAAAGTACCGTTTATTAATGATCACATTACAGTGAAATCTTTTCTTTTCTTCTGCATTCTTTGCAGATACAAGAGCATCTAATATGCATTGTCATTCGTTTCTACATTCATCGTTTATTTAAAAAGATCTCGAACGTGTAATAATATCGTTAGTACGATAGTTCATGATTATATATACCTAGTATATTTTTTGAATCTATCAAGTCTGAAAACGGACGGAAAGGAATTTATAACTATTTATTACTCAGGAATTGGTAGGAATATGATAATATATAAAAGAGTTAAAAAAAAATGTATATTTATATAATCATATAGAACACATTTTTCAGGTCATGTTTATTCGTTATATCATTATCATGAAATTATTTGGAATAAAAAAGAATTATTTACACCATCAAATTTGTAATATTTTTACTTTCGAACATATAGCATAGATCATTAAATATATTATTTATATAACGCCGGAGCATAAATTGTCCATATTTAGACATTCAATGTTTATATATCGAAGTGGCATTTCCATAATGATATAATGTTACTAAAGTTTATAAAAAATAATTTTAATTAAAGATCCCGATCAGGGGGCTATAGACCTCCATAAATTTTTTGGTATCAGTGTTCGCAGCGCCTTCGCTGAGTCGCAGGCCCATGGATAAGAAATAATCTTTATGCGTTGGTAAATAGAGTGAGACAGAGCGATCGTACAAGTGAGTGAGATGGATAAAGAACATATCTAAAATTAATTCTTGCTATGAGCCTGCGAGTCAGTGAGGGCGCTGCGAACACTGCTACCGAAAAAGTCCATAAGGTTTATAACTCCCTGATTCCAATCTTATTCCTATTGCTCTTATTACTATATGCTCCGCAATAGATGCGACCACAGATTGGCTGCTCGAATGGACAGAAAATAGAAATCCCAATAAATTGTCAGTTTACCATCTATGTGGATTAGGCTAGTAAAATTAAACAAGACGAAAAGTAGGAAACTTATGATTCAGTCGTGTATCCGCCTTCGTTGTGAGAGTCTTTTTTTATTCTATTTCGATCAAGAGCATGTTTTTGTTTTTCTTTACATCGTTGTATTAAATTTCTTCATTATTCGCGGAAGCAGTGGTAATTGAACCTGATTGACTCTGTACCGTTCCTATTCGGAGAGGTTATGATTAAATGGATAACAGTAGATTAAATACGAACATGCGACATTTTCTAAGTAAATGTCGCCATTGTGTCAGCACATGGCCAGTCGCTGTAAAAAGGTTCTTTCTTTAATAGTTTAATATCGTATATTCGAACACTAGATGGACAAATTTGAACCGTTCCAGCGCCACAATGAAATTGTTATTTATAGATGTATGTAGAGATATATAGATTTTTTTTATTCTACAATTTTTAACCTTTACAGGTTCAGAATATTTATTAAGTTTTTCGTAAAAGTGAAAAACGCTTAGTTATAAGAAATTATTAAATTATCTAATTATAAATATAGTTGTTAGTAATCAAAAATAATTATTATGTTTTTGTTAAAGAATCCATTACATCAGTTTTGAATATTTTTAATCGATCGATCGTTCAATTGCAGCACTATCTCGCACATGAATTTAGATTTTATATTGAAAAAAATTATATATTAATACAAAAGTTTAAATCGTAAAATCATAAAATATTAGAATGCTATTATCGCTTCTAAAAACTTTAAGGAAAAAAAAAAAAAGATATGTACTTTTAAAAAACTATCAGAGATCATAGCAATAAATAAATATAAATAAAGCGATGTTAAATTTCAATAATAAATCATACGTCATGTACTGTGATTTCTAATCACGAATATTCATAATGTGAAATTACAATTAGGGTCTTCATCTCGGCTATAATTTTAATTTAATCTGTGTAAGCTCGTATACATACACAACGAAATAAGAAAATATAAAATATTCTTTATATCCATTTAATGTTTCTTCAATTTAAGCATACAAGTTTGTATGTAACATTATCATAAGGTACTTCTTTTTATTTTCATCCGTCTAAGATGGAAAAGAGGAATGGTATGAGAAACATTACGAGATTAGTTAGAATGTTTAAAATTAATAAATTTACATGTTTCTCTCCCTGTATGTATGGGTATTTGTGTGTGTGTCCGTGCATGCGTGCTGTCAATGAGATACATTCTTTCTCATTTGCATGATTTATACTGGAATTACAAAGTTTAGATCAAATACTATAGAGCGAATAATGATCTGATTATTGGATAACTTTTTTTGGAATATTTTAGGAAAAAAGAATAAGTTAGCATAATGGTAATTACTTTATATATATATAAATTTGCAGTGAAAGTAGCAACAAAAACTTTTGTTTTATCTTTTTTTGATAAATCTATTGATTGTAATCCAATCGTTTGATATTACGCGAAATAATTAATAGATTTAATCTATAAAATCCAAATCATTGAATAAAATTGAATTTTCTCGATTTGACTTTATGCTTTGAAAGTTACAATTTATGTAAACATTTTTGTGTCAATACAAAAACTAACTAACACTGATTAATAGTCTATATCCACAATAATTATTAATCAAGACAAAAACTTAATAAACTCATTTATATGATCTATTCAAGCATAACTTTTATAAGATATTTACGACGAGAGTAAAATTTCATAAGAGTTCTAAAGGTGCATACAAATATTTCAACTTATATATGCCATAATATGTAAATATAAAATATAAATTATGAAATATATAAAAATTATGTTTATACCTCTATGTCTATTTAGTTTGGATAATCTAAAACTCGTTCTACATTCGTTCGTCCGCACAATGTTTGTATGCAATGTAATATAGCAATAAAAAAAAGTAGTAATAGTTGCAAACTGAATATACAAAAGTGATAGAAAATATAGTAAAATATATATTCTATGTTGAAAATCACCATCCAATTATTTATGATTTCTTTAATAAGGTATGCGATTATAATAGATAAAAGGTATTTGATCAAATCATTACACCTCGTATTAATTTATCTATGCTCATAGATAGAAGCATTATAAGTATATCAATTTGGCTTTATTTCTCGCGCGTATATGAATTCGCTAGTAATCGAAAATGTGTTAGAAACAGTAGTATATATATATGTAAGATAAATGAGTATCGTCGATGAATTTTCCAACTTTTTCATAGATACAACCTCCATTGTGCAAGAAGAAAAACTATCATACGTCAATTATTTTACGGTTCAACCGTAATGCAATTTTGAAACAATTGCAATAAAAGTTACTCTTCATAAAATGACTTAATATTTTTCAATTTACTTCTACTATTATTAATATCGCTCGATATAAAATAAAATTTTAAGATATGCATCTTTAGATTTTTAATGTAACGTAATGTAAATTGTAGAATAACTAGTAGAAACTCTTGCCATTTCTTTATCCGAACAATAATTCTTCTTGAGAATGCCAGAGAAAGTAATAATGAAATTCGTTTAATTATATCTTTTGTTTCCCGCCTCCTCTTCTAATCTTTTTTCAACTTGTAATTACACGTAGCTTTTTCTTTCCTTTTTCCTTTTTTTCTTTTTATATATATATATATATATATGTATATGTATATATATATATATATATATATATATATATATGTATGTATGTATGTATGTATGTATGTATGTATGTATGTATGTATGTATATACACACATCTATATTTGCTGTTTATAATTAGTTCATTACCAATTCATGAGGCATAACTTCTACATTTTTTAAGGCAGTCTATAAT
Source organism: Dolichovespula media (assembly GCA_911387685.1). Lineage (NCBI taxonomy): Eukaryota > Metazoa > Arthropoda > Insecta > Hymenoptera > Vespidae > Dolichovespula > Dolichovespula media. The sequence goes on from OU426867.1 coordinate 63,169, forward strand.
GAATAAAATGATTTATGCTCCGCTAAGTTGTTCCATTCGAGATCATATAGCTTCAATATGTCATTCGTCATAGCGCTATGTACGGTGATCCAAGCATAGGGAACCGAATTATATTCAAGATGAGAATATTTATATGAGAAAACATTAATCACTCGGCATATATAACTATTATTACTGCTAATGGAGTTCCTGATGCTTTTACATATTTTAAGGCAAATAACTTAAAGACATATCTACTAGTATATAATGGCGGCTAAGCCCCACCGAATTCAAAACAGTTTATATATAATTTATTGATTATGGGAGGTATCTGCATCTCTTGAACCTTCTCCAGAATCTGTACATTCTCCCCTCTGGTGGTCTTTAAATTTTCTATCCTTATAATCGCGCCTGTAATAACGATTTTCAGAATCTCTGCGATCCCTTTGCGTGCCTTGACATCTATACTTGCGATTACTATATTCTCGATGATAATTAAGATAAGCTTGATACCGGCGATAACAGGAATCAAAGATCATAGCATCTGAATTTATGCTACCATTTTGAAGCTGAGGTAATGCAGTATTTTCGGCATCTGTATGAAGATCCTGTCTGTCATATCGATTTCTTCCATTTCTGTGATAATCAGAATTATGATCAAAGCTGTAATGAACATAAGAATGTCTATCGTAATATTGAAGGAAGTGCGGCAGATATTAGTTAATACCTCTGAATTCTGCGATGCGAGTAACTCTGTGTCTGTAATGGTGGAAATTTGTGAGATGTCGATTCCTGTATTCCAGTTATAGATGATACACGGCTATGATGACTATTATTACTATCTCGTGCCCATCCGCCCCTACTTGTACCTCCGTTATTCGCCGATGCTGCCTTTAATGTGGCTATTTCCTTTCGTTGATCCGTATTTTCCCTATGCAATTGTTTTATTACCGCATGCGCATCTGCCAAACGCGTTACTATATCTTCTTGAGAGGGTTCCGATTTGCCCCCTACTTGAATTCCCACATTTGTCACATCTATTTTTTTCTTTTGCTTCTCTAATTCCTCCAAATTTCTATGTAATGCCAAATATTAGTTTAATTTAATCAAGTTATTACTAATATTTTAGTAATTATTCTAATTCTGTTCTAATAGATCAATACTACTAACTTCTTTTGCTGTTCAATAATTTCCGTTAAACACTGGTTATGTGTTTTTGCATCTTGTAACGAGGCTTTAATATCCTGCAAATCTTTTTCCAAGAGTTCAACCTGCAGTGGTGTGACGTTCACGCATACTGGGCTACCCTGTGTGTACAAGAAGTTACAATAAACTAGCAACAAATATGCGCGCGCGCACGCACACACACACACACACACACACACAATTTATAATACATAGAATTTTTTGTTTTCTTTTTTACTACTTTATAATTCCATTCTTTGTTAGAGGGTATAAGACCTTTGGTTTAGCGAACCCATTTCCATTATCTTCGGGGGAAGAAGGACTGCTAGGTACACAAGTCGTCCCTTTTGAAAAAATTAATTGGAATTGCAAATCTGAAAAGGAAATAATATACATTATCATGATATAAACGGGATAGGTCGTAAAAAATGAAGTAAAATTGATGTTATAGTCATCGTTCCATATACCTCTGTTTCTTTGACGCAACGTTTCGACTTCTTGATGTAAAGCGAGTAAGGTCGCTTGATGTTGCTCTTGTAGAAATTTCATGTTTTGCTCCAATTGAGCTGCTCTATCTATATTCATGTTTTGTTGTCTAGTTTGTATCGTTCCATCGTTTCTATCATTTAAAGTAATGTCGTGCTGGGTCGGTTTTTTTCCCTGTGAAAAAAAGGACAAGGGAATAAAACGAGGCACGAGACGACGACGACGACGACGACGACGACGACGACGACGACGACGACGATAATATCAATTTCTAATTCTTATCTACCGAAATTGACTTACTTGCGAAAATGGTACCGTTGGTAGCTTCATGAGAACTTTAGATGTCATATTTTGTATATATAATTATTCTTCTTTAAGAAATTATTTCTTTTTATAATGCGCGTACCACTATTCTATAAAAATATTTTCTCTTTATCGTTGGTAGTAAGGTACTTACAGTATCGTCGTGTAAAGAAAATTTTACATTTTAATTATCTAAAGAAAAAAAATCTATATTTATAATATCTTGAATATTCTTTAATTGCTTAAATCGCCCTTTTCAATGTTGCATTTGTTAAGTTATTCAAGATGTTATACGGTAAAAAATATAAAAAGTATAACGTAGATAATATGAAACGATTGACGTTTAGAGAGAGAGGGAGGGAGAGAGAGGGAGAGAGAGAGAGATGGCAATATAACATTAACAAGAGATAGAAAAAGTGATCGGCTTGTGAGATATAACAAAGAGACAAATAAATCTAATAAAAATATTAAACGAATATGAGTATTATTACGAGCAAAGTTATAAAATTGTAATTGTGGATTTTCGCTTATAGACCGTGAAATTAACGTTATTCATTTTAATGATCTCTTTGTCAAAGTTAAGAGAAAATCTGAAGCCTTGTAACGAACAATGAAAAACTGATATGGTAAAATGGTAAAAGGTGATAATCCGAGTTAAACCATTGAATTTGATGGTGCGTCTTGTAATAATTATCAAACGAATTGCATAATTTTTAATGAGAAAAGTAAGAAAGAAGATGAAGGCGCAAGGATCGTACGCGTATAAAAAGAAATCGTTGTCCTTAATCACACGATATTAAGCACTTTACCGAGTGGTATTTAAATGCGCGACGAGCTCCTGCGTAACGAAACACCAAAGAATCGTACGTTCGATTGAGATTCCAAGTACGATTGTGCGACGATCAAACACCTCGAATCCACTGAACGTCACTTAATTCTCACTTTTGATTGGTCGGCAAACGTACAAGATGGCGACCTATTCGAATCGTCTTTTTAACAATCGAGCAAGATCAGGTAATGTCAGGGAAGAAATATAGCTCGTTACGTGTCATCCGCATATAAGAAACTCGTATGGGGAAAATCTAATTGACAATTATTTCTTACTTATATCTCACCGTCCGTGACAGTGACTCCAATGGGGGAAATTTGTCATCGAAAAGGCTCGCCTTCCGCAATACCTTTAAGAATTTGCCGCCGCGCAAAATCCGACGACTCCGCCGCACGTCGAATAATCCAAAATAACCATGACGAGACCTTGCTAGCCGCGCAAGTATTGATCGGTGGTGGTGATTTGACGAGCGATAACCGCGCCCACCCTTTCATCCTACCGACCCTATGAATAACGGACCTTTCGTAAACGTTGCCGCGCAAAAAAACGAACCAATGCTCTCTATCCCTTTAAAAATTTGCCGCCCAAGTCGACGGTTATAAAAAGGTACATTTTATTGATAGCTTATAAATAATCTTATTACGCCTATACGACGTAAAAAGTTTCGAAAAGCTTTGATAAACGAAAAAGGAAAGATATACCTTTTAAAGTGGAAACTGAGATGTCCTATTTCCAATGGACGAATTTCCGAGTTGGTGAAAGAAATTATTAACGATTTTTTCCATTTACATCGTGAATTCGGAACAATCGACGATTGACAATTGATCAAGAATATTAATGTGCGAAGAAAACATCGCGATCATTTTATATTTGTTTCGCGTTGAAAAAAAAAAGTCGTATCTAACGACAGGAAACAGGTATTGAGTGAATATATCGCAGTAACATGTTATCGAAGCGTCCCTTGAGAAGTTCGATAAGCGATATCGAATTTTAACCACCGATTGATGGCTTGCCGCAAAACGAAGGACATTTTTACAACCCCCTGTTCTTGATCTTCATCCAGGGCGGCATATTTCCATAGTTATATTTTATCAAATTCTACGCGTACTAACTTTATATATATATATATATATATATATATATATATATATATATATATATTTGTTCCTTTTGTTTTAACATTTAAATGTTTCGAAACGGATGAACGAATGAAAGTACAAAAAAAGAGATAAACTTAACCAAAGAAAGAATGTCATTTTTATTGGCAACTCCGCAACTTGATTACCTGACGAATAAGGAAAAGGAAGAACTGCGTTCGGACGAGGATGGAGAAAATTACAATTTCAAGGTGATGAAGTTTACAAAAATGAAAATAAAAAAAAGGAAGAAAGAGTATACCATAGTTGTAATATAGTTGGTGAAATTCCAATGTTATATGTCCTAATGTGCGTGTAATTTTTATTTTTTAAATTTAAGTACATATCTGGAAATCAATTCAAATACATAATGAAAGACGTGCAAAGACAAAGATGTAGAGACGAAGAGGAACGAGCGTGGCGTAGATTCGTAAAACGACAAGAATTAAACGGTAATATAAGGTAAAATATATGAAATGGCGCCACAGTACACCATCTTCTCTTATTTCTTCCTAGAGGTAATATTATACCGGAAAGAGGCTATTAATAATACATTTATTTGGCAGGGAAGACAGGGAATTAAGAAGATTGGAGGAAGATGCGCTTCCAGAATATAAATTAGGATCGTTTATAGGAGCCGTTAAAAGGAACGGTCATAAATCGGTTTATCCTGTAAATATGCGATAATTGTAATGGTCGAACGGAAAGCTCCGTTTTTATTATTAACTTCTTTTATACTTTCGTGATATACTTTATTACTTAACAGACGAAAGAACGCGAAGAAGAAAATCTTACAAGCAGGATAACGAAAACGAAAAGCAACGATACCGTTACCATTGACACGGAACGGTCGATCTTAAGGGAAGACGTATTGGCGCGTAAGAGACTCGAAAGATCTAAACGGCCCACCACCGATCTGAGAAGAACTTCGTCGGACATCGTACGAAGGAAGGAACGCGATTCTACACAAGAATTGAGCGTAGAGTATGAAAGCGACAAAGAGGATAATATTTCTGTGCGACCAGATCCGCTGACCGCGCATAGAATTGTAATAATGCAGCAAAGAATTTCTGAATTGTTAGACGAAATCTCGTTCAGATTAGACAGAATTCCACTGCCGGACGGTGAGATAGATTTGAAAAGGAGGCAACAACGCGTTATGGAATTTCGTATAAGATTGTCGAGAAATTATTTATACGATCTTACCAGATACGTCGGTGACATTCAGAAACATATGCGCGCCATTTCACCATCCGCAAGGATAAAGTCTGGTCGCAGAGGCGTTACATTTCACATGCAGATTATCGAACAAAAATTGATAGCTTCTCATCAGTTATTATTGCACGGATTAACCGCTTATTGTAGACATATTCCTTGTTCTATTCAGCAAGGACATTCTAAAAAGATCAAAGAACTATTAAAGGTAGCGACCGATTTGAAAGACATTTGTGATCGCATCCAATTGACCAGAAATTATTTTGGCTCCGGAGATACCTATACGCTACCGCTGGTAAATAAACTCTTCCCAAGTAACGAGAGAAAAGAAAAGAGAAAAGAAAAGAAAAGAAAAGAAAAAAAAAATAATAAAATAGATGAAAAGCACAGATAAATTACATTCGACGATAAATGCGAAAACATGTGAAACGTTGAAAAGCATAAGAAACGTCAGATTTGAATTCGCTTACAGGTTCTCTAATTGCAGGAAAAAGAGACACGAGCCAAGTGTAACGCTATTTTGTCTAAATTGAAACTGAGTTCAGGAACCGATGAATCGCAATTAGACGATTACGACGATATCGTTTCGACGAGCGTAGTAGTCATGCCATTAAATGTATCGCGGGCAAAAATTCGTCCTAAACGTAAGAATATGGAAGCTCGATTGAGAATGTATAATAACACGGAAGCTAAAGCGTACAAGGGGAATTTTAAAAGAAAGACCTCAGGTATGCGATACGCTTGATAAATTTTGACAAGCCAATACTTAAACTATTATCGATTTGCAGCGTGTCGTGTTAAGGAAACAAAATCTCATACGCGTAATAATAAAACTATTTATAACGAACATTCATCTTTACCTCAACGACCGAATTCTAGTCCGATGACAAATGCATTTTCTAAAGAGATTATTGAAGAGGACGACGCAAAGTATACAATATCCTTGAAAGAGGACGATATCAAGACGATAATGGGTACGGTTCCGGTAGATTCTGACAATGTAAGAGACTTTGCTATAATACATAATATAATGGGGATAAAAAGATTATTTAATAGAAAGGAATTAAAAGATCCTTACGAATGGAATATATAGGATACCAGCTTGGAAATACAATCCAGGCGTACAGATAGATTAGTATCGTCGAAAAAGGCAAAGGCAACGAAAGATTCACCTAATAAATCGTATAACGTGGTAAAATTTTGTAAAGGCGAGGCGAGACATAATAAAGGGAGAGGTAGTCGTTCAAATCTTTGTAACGATTCGACGAATAAGGTAATATATGTATTATATAAAATAATAGCTTTTCCATCTAATTTGTATTCTCTAACGACGAGTACAAATGATTTTTATCATAGAAAAACGATTCGACAACTTCCGACGAAGCATCGTTTGAATATCTTCCAAAGTATCAATCTTTTCAAGATTTTAATAACAAAGACGTTACAAACCGTGGCGCTTTCACACGTCGTACACCTAAAAGATATTCCGCGTCAAAGAGGTAAAGGAAAATAGCAATTATCATCTCTCTGACGTATTTTGATATTATTAAATAACGTTTGCCGAATATATTCGTTGCAAATAACGTTATTTTTCTCTTACCGACTTAAAACAGCAGAAAAGAAATCGATAAGGATAGAAGAAACATGGAGTTGATTTGTCTTTCATCTTTGAATAACGACGTATCATCCAACGAGCATACACGTTACAATGCTACGAGTCACCGCCTGGACGACCATAAAAGTGTGAGTATTAAATAGACGCGCGCGCGCGCGCGCGCGCGTAACAATGAAAATGCAATATGCCTTTAGACAGAAATTTCTTTTATTACCAAACGAGTTATTAACATCAAGAAGAAAAAAAAACAAACAAATATTTTACAGCAGAATAGTCTCATCCAATTATTTATTTCTAAAGAAACTGAAGCCGAATTTTTGAAATATAGAATCGAATACTATAATTTATTTAAATGCAGTCCGATGTATTCTGACAATACGCGAAACAAGCCATGGAATATTGTGGCGTGGTAAATATATAGTCATATTCTTTGTGTATATATTTTATTTCATTTTAGTTGGTATTACAAATAATAATCTTGAGCTTTCATTTTTCAAATAGGATTTCGGATAAACTCGTGGATGAATTAATCGATGAAATCGCAAAGGAATTAGAAATGCAAGATGTAATCCAAAAAATGTATCTACTAGAATTTAAAGAATTTTAATAGATATTATTGCCTATAATATTCATATGTATGACATATTTCTCCGAGATATGTTAATTAGGGATGATAACGAAAAAAAATCATATATTTATTTGAAAAGCACACAAATTTAGAATGTTTTTACACGTACGTTACTTTTATAAATAAAACCTTGATATTTTAAATAACAGAATTTTACTTTGTAAATGTTTCTTTTTTGTCAATCCTTTCAGCGAAGGATTACACACACACACACACAGAGAGAAATATAATAAAATCGAGTATCTCTTAATCTTTCTATCGACAATTAGTATTTCGCGCGAGAAGATGAGAATTGTAAATAAAGTGATATTTGAATTTTGTTTACGGTTGATCACGTGGCACATAGTACCCAATGAAATACGATCGATCGCAGCGCCGATAGCAAAGCAGTGAGATCAATTGGGGTTAATGCGTCGTAATCTTGCGTGGGACACGAGCACGAGGAGTTCGTTTTCCCGAGCTTTCGACGAAATCTAAATTTCGTAAGTTTTAATTAAATAACAAATTTAGGGTATAACGTTATTCTCGTAATATGTTTGTAATGATATAACAATAAATTCTACGATATGAGAAATGCAATATTAAAGCTTTATAAAGATTTATTACGTTATGGCGAGGAGTTAAGATTTACGGATAAAAAATATTATCGACAGAGAATAAGAGAAGAGTTTAAACAAAATAAAACTCTGACCGAAGTGGCAGACATCGACTTTCAATTAAAGGTAATTTTATCGTTAGAATTCTCGTTACGAATATTATTTTGAAATGAAATTATTCGGTCGGACATTAACCTATAAAATTGAATGTCAATCGTGTAACATGATTGCGTCATCGTTCGATATATTTGTATTTCAGAAAGGATCGACGTTATTGAAAAATCGAAGAGTAGCGTAATCCGAAGGGTACGTTATGAAAAATTTGTCGAGATAAACTATATGATCGCAATGAATGTACGCGCTGTTAATGCCGTATTTACATACGTACGATCTATTCCGATTAAACGTTCATTGTTTTACGATACGATATATCGATGCGTCGATAAAAAAATGTCTCTCTTTCGTATATCCGTTTATTGCAAGAAGGATAAGAGAACGAAGCTTCTTGAAGCGCAACGTACGAGTTACTACGATCAAATACGTCCGAAATCGTTTAAACGTTATTTGGATTATTCGAAGGTACCGACTCTCGATGAGAACGAACTCGAGGAAAAATTCGTAAGAGGAAGCGGTCCGGGTGGTCAAGCGACCAATAAAACGAACAATGCTGTAACTTTGAAACATAAACCGACGGGGATCGTCGTAAAGTGCCACGAAACGAGAAGTTTATTGGTTAATCAGAAACGTGCGCGAGAAATATTGATCGCCAAATTAGACAATTTATTAAACGGCGATCGATCGATCGAAAATCAAGAACGCGTGCTCGCTAAAAAGATGTCGATAAAGAAACAACAAAGGCAGAAGAAGCTATCCGATTTGAAGAAGTCGTTTAAAGAACGCGAAGGACTTGTATGAAATTAATAAAGGGCTATCGACCAAACTTTATCTTGCGTTGTTGATACGTAGTAGACGAAAAATAAGTAAGCTCCCTCCCTCCCCCCCTCTCTCTCTCTCTGGCCGATATCGACGATGTATTTGAACTTTTAAATTAACACTCGCATTTCATCGTTTACCCTCGTTGGCTCAAAGCTCTCGCGAGCGTAGGAGTGAAGGGTCAGAGAGGGGGAGAGAGAGAGAGAGAGAGAGAGAGAGAAAGTTAAAATTAATATCGAAGGATGGTATCGCTTGAAAAAGAAAAAACAGTCTCCTTTTTATTGAAAAATTCGTATTCTTTAATAATAATTTTTTTTGTCGAACTCACGAGAAACTTACATATTTCCACTTGAAATAAAATAATTAGGGTATTTCCTTTTTTTTTGTAGTTTTTTTTTCTTTTTTTCCGTTTTCCTCCGAGGATTTACAGTGTTACCTTGAATAATGCGAAGCATAAACAGAATATGAGATTATACATATCATTATAAAGCTGTATGCAGTCTCGCGCGATCAAGGGAATTTCTTCTCTTTAGTCGCATATGTTCCAGAAATACCGTTTATATGATATATGGAATAATTTTGTACCTGTTACAAACATTATTATGATATAAACGAAAAAGCTGCTGTGGGAGTGAGAGCGAGCGAGGGGGATTGGGGACAATGCGGATAAAAAAAAGAAAGTCACATTAATTCCGAGAACATCGAGAGACCGCATTCGACGAATGTACAAGTTTGACGACGCAACATCGCGCGTATCGTCGAGAGATATCAATCAAGTAGAATATTACTAAGATTTGACGCGTCAGTAACGTTAAATACTATATACTACATAAGACGAATACTATATTACACGTAATTTACATGGGTGAAGAAAATTTCAAAATCCCAGCGCCTCTCGGTGGCAAGGAGGAGGAGGAGGAGGAGGAGGAGGAGGAGGAGGAGGAGGAGGAGGAGGAGGAGGAGGAAGAGGAGGAGAGGGAGAAGTGATGAGGCACAGAAGAGGACTTTAATTTTGAAATTTCACGCGGTTAGAGGGTAGGCGCGCGATTCCGTCCGAGATTTCAGCTGCTCTTTAACCACCTTCCAAATTGTCCGCGCGCAGTTTTTAAACGTTTCCGCGGTGGCTGAGCGTTCGGTCTATGAGAATTGGAACTTCTTAACCTTCTATTACTCGCTACGGTCACCGACAAAATACTGTGATCCACGTCAACCGGATTGTCTATCTTCATCATTCTAACCACCGGCTGAAACTCGATGCTCGAACGTCTTTGTTGTAAATCGGAAGGCGTCGGGGGTGACGACACGATGGAGGGTGCTGCGGGTGCGGGCGCGGGGGCGAGGGCGGCGGTGGCCGGCGCATTGTTACGTTCCGAGAGTGCACACTCGAATTCGGGCTGAGAGTCCTGTAAGTCGACGGAGGGTGGTGGCCCTATCGTCTCGTCGTTCCGTTTTTTCGCGCTCTTCATACTTTCTTGCTTTTTACAAGTAATACTCAAATAAGACTCCTTCTTACGATTTTCGCTCTCGTATACGGATTCCGAGGAAACGTTGTTATTCCTTCGCCGTTTTTTCCTCGTGTTAACTCGTCTCCTAGACCTCACCATTCCTACCTTGTTCCTTCTGTAAACGCTCCTGTGGGCGGTTACGTCGATATTAGAATTTTCCGAACGAGTCTGTTGACATCCTAGCCTGGACACGTCGCTCGAGCTATGACGCTTCCTCGATACTATACCAGAATCTATGTCCTTCCTGGCTAACAAAATGTCATGATTTTCTATTTCGGTACGCGATTCGCGGCTCTCGGAGGACGTGTTTATGCGCGGACGTTTCTTTACGACCGTTTTCGCGATGAACTGTCGTTCCAACATAATAACACCGTTCACATCTTTCCTAAACACATTCTCGTGATTTTCATCGTTACCAGGATCGTTCTCCGATACTTCTTCCTCCATCTCCAACGTAAAATTCTTATCCGATAAAGTTCTTTGCGGTTCGCTAAATACCTTAGGAATTTTCAAATCGTCGGGGGTGGTGCTGCAATTTTTGCCACCGCTATTATTGTCCGTACTTTTATTTTTACCGATCACAGTTGCGCTAAGACACGTTTTAGGAGACGTTTTAGGAGACGCTTTAGGAGACGCTTTGGGGCACGCTTTGGGGCACGCTTTGGGGCACGCTTTGGGGCACGCTTTGTGGCACGGTTTAGGACACGGTTTAGGACACGCTTTAATAGGACACGCTTTAGGAGATGCTTTAGCGGATACACTAGGATCGCCGCCGCAATCGTCCGCCGTGCTTTTATTATTTTTTTTATCGATCGATGTCTTTTCACTGTGCCTAGTAGTAGTAGTAGTGGTAGTGGTAGTGGTAGTGGTAGTGGTAGTGGTAGTAGACGACATCGCGCTACCATTCGATAAAACTATTTCCGTACGCGTATCTGTCGCCGTCAATCGTAGGGACACGTCGGCGTCAGCGTCAGCGTCGGCGTCGGCGTCGGCGTCGGCATCGGCGTCGGCATCGGCATCGGCTTCGCCGTCGCCGTCGATGTCGCCGTCAACGTCGCCATCAACGTCGCCGGTATTTCTCTCGAACGGATCGACACTCTTCTCTCTCGATAACTCCATTCCTCTCTTGAAATTTCCCTGACCACCGTTGTACGAACCTATAAGTATCTTATTTTGTAACTTCTTTCGTATCTTAATTCCAGGCCATCCCGTTCTATTTTTTCTCTTTTTACGTCGTTTCAGGGGCGACTCGACGTTCCCTTCGCCACACTCCGAACTCGCGCACGATGAGTTTTCTATGCCCGGTACAAGTTCGTGACATTTGTCAAGTAATTCTAAAAGATTTGCCGGAGGACCTTTCGGTACGTTAGATTCGATGACGAAATCCTCCACGTCTAGCCCGTCGAGTCGCGCGTCGTCGGGTTCAACAAACGCATCCTCCATTTCCAAGGTGTCTCTGGTGTTTAGCATCTCGTCGATATTTTTCACGATTTCTTTCAATTCCTCGTCGATGTCGGTCGTCTTGTTATCCGATTTAAGATCTACCTTAGTATCCGCTCTTGGTTGGACTTCCATCTGTGATTTAGGAGATCGACACTCGTCTATCGTACAGAGATTCGAGGTGAGTTGCTGCTGTTCCCTCTTCCTTATGATCGTCGACATTATAGCCAACGTCGAGGCGTGACAACGTGGACTTTTTCTCGGGGACCGTCCGATGCAGCCTATGCTACGACCTCTACTACCCTTCTTTCTGTTTTCATTCTTCGCCTGATTCTTTAGTATGGTCTCGTGGAAGTTTTCTATTTCATAGGGCAAAAGGAACGGCCTTCCCGTATCTCCGTCGCTGAAATAATGCCAAAATTCGGCGCCCTCGTCTTGCCGTTGATAGGTTTGATACCACGGTTCCGATTTTGGTACCACTTCGAACGAAAATTGCATCTTTTCGACTTGTGCCGAAGGTTTGGACGGATAGACTTTCTCTACGACCTCTCCGTTGACGTCGGATCGTACTTCCTTGTTGGTACGTTCGGTGGTTGTATCTACTACTACGATGGAAGAGGAGGAGGAGGAGGAGGAGGAGGATGCCGCCGCCGCCGCTGCCGCTGCCGCTGCTGCTGCCGCCGCCGCCGCCGCCGCCTTGAGCCCCGCCGGCAACCCGGGTGACGTCTGATATCTCAGTCTACTGCCGGGTGTCTCGAACTTGTAATAGTCTGCATTGTCTTTTATAAGAGCCTCCGCCTGCGTCCGTCTTCTCTTCCTCGCTCTGCCAAGATTAACGGAGTCTTGGGAGTCTTCTTCCAAAATCTCTTGCTTTATTCGTGGATTGGAATCGAAACTGGAACTCAGTACGTCGGAGCTGCCGGTCTCGTTGTATTCGCTTTCGGTATCTCTCGGCAAAACGCTCGTTTGTTCCTCGTCGCTGATCTCGCTCGTATCATCGCGCTTAGGTTCCCCGAACATAAATGATTCGGCCTCGTCGCTGAGGAGGGAAAGCTCGGATTTTCTAACGCGTTTGAATCTAACAACCACCGGTTTCTCGCTGGATGGCTGTTCCTTCTTTTCGGCTCCCTCCTCTTCCTCCTCTTCCTCCTCCTCCTCCTCCTCCTCCTCCTCGTCCTCCTCACCCGCGTTCTTGACGATAGGATTCGACAAGTTGTTGTTGCCCGGCAACGTGCTCGATCGCAGTTTACTACCCAATACTTCGACTTTGTAATATGCACGATTATCCTCGATTAGACGTTCCTCGACCGACAATCTGTGACGTCCGCGAAAACTTCTACCGCCCCTTCTAGCTGCTCTAGGGGGGGACGATCGTAGCTTCTCGCAAGCCAATTCCTTATCCGTACATTCTACTACTACCGCCTTAAATTCCTCTTTCCGGTTGTCCTCCGTACGTCCGCCACCGCCGCCGCCGCGAACAACCACTTCGGATTCCTTCTCGTCGTTGCGATCGTTCCCGACTATTCTTCTTTGCAACTCCGACTCGTTGTTCTTCGCTAAACTACCCTCGAACTTTACTTTACCGCCGTCCGTAGATTTCCATCCAGATTCGATACGATTATTTTTGTCGGCCGAGCCGCTTATATTTACATTATTTTTTAACGAATTAGATCTTCTATTATCGTCGATCTCCCTATGAATATTAACGTTAGGATCGTTCGCGGCATTCTTCGAAGGAAGCTCGGAATTAAATACACCATTTTGTTCGTCGGTTCGAACTGCCGTCCTTCCGCAGTTCGATTCTTTCATATCCCGATTATCCGTACCATTGTGTCTTTTATTTAGAGTATTATTATCTCCGTACTCGCGTTGATTCGTACCATTTACATGTTTTACCGGCGATTTGACGTCGTTATAATCCACTTGGTTGGAATTTTTAATGTCTTCGCTTCCTTGCGAGTATTTCTTTTCCGGATCCTCCTCCTCGATCCAAATGGTTCCCTTCGCTCTTTTTTTAATGGTAAAACCCTCGAATTTGTCGTAAAGTTTTTCACTTTTATCGACTTCGTGCCAAGGGCTACCCTTAGATCTCAATAAATGTCCACTTTCGTGTTTCGCACGCGTTCGCAAGTTGTGAGGAGAATTTAATTTTAAATTAAGATTTCTTCGCGTTCCATTGCACTGCACCATGTCTATTCCTTGCACGGAAAAATTATTCAAAGTCTTTTCATTTTTACCGATCCTTTCTTCCTCCGGCAGTACGTCGCGAAGACCACGATCTTCGGTTGGATATATATTGCATTCTTCTCTGTTGGAGAAAGAGGGGAAAAAAAAGAAAAACAAGACGGATTATAAAACGTTCTCGCGTTACTCGACACGTATATATATATATATATATATATATATATATATATATACACACATATACATAAACGTGTACAACAAAGAAAGTAGACGCATGATCGAGAATAAAAAAAAAAAGAAAAGTCACTTACCCGATATCCTTTGTTCCGTTTAATTTCAAGAATGCCTCTACGCTGGCACTCGTATTGATCAACGTATCCAAAGAGAGAAAATTGTCATCGTTTTGAACGAAACTCGAATGTCGATCGCTTTGTACGTGTTTCGCTAGATCGCGATAATCTATTCGACATATCTCGCAATAACCAGCTCCCAATTGTTCCGTTCTACGAGCACGAGCCGCGGTGGTACGTGGTCGCCGAGTCATCTCTTTACCCTGACGAATACGCAAGTATCATTAATTAGAAGTATCAACGTGAAATTTTCCGATCTCGGTCACGTCGTCGTATATAACCGATATAAAAAGTTCGCTAAAAGCTTTAGAAATGAATAGGCGGCGTACTTCTTTTCTATTTGCGATAGCTTCTCTGTTTTCCTTAACCTCCTTATTCGTTTTATTCTCGAGTTTCTCTCTCCTCTTGGCGTCGAAAGGGCAAGTTCCCGGGTCGCCGTCAAAGTTCAACGTTGGCCACGTTGACAATTCCAAAAATACGGGTCTTGCGTCTCTGGAAGAGAAAAAGCGTGGGGTCGTTATTATCGAAGAGGTACACACGAACGGAAAACGTCTATCGGACGTGTGCGTGTGTGTGTGTATATATATATATATTCGTACGTCTCAACTACTCGTACTACTCGATGAGAGTGAATTTTACCTGCGAAAAGATTCAAACTTGACATACGACCCTTTCAAGTGCTTGACTTTGAGGTCTTTCTCGAACCTATGCCTGCTCGTCGTTCCTTGTAGATGTTTCAAACCATTGGTATCTTTAAGGGAAGCATAGATTTTATCGAGCCAGGCCTGAATTTTATCGGTCGCCCAGATAGGTATACCCCAGGTCAGGGCGTTGTCGAGAGGATCCACGGAACAATGCTGTGGTTGGGTCAGAGCACGTTCCAACATTGCATCCGTCCGCGATTTCTACGTTACAACGAATCGTGATTAAAGTCCGTACAAAGTTACAAGAGCTCTCATTATACGTCTCCGTCGTCTTTGGTTCCAACTTACGGATCTTTGGGTAGGGTGACCCTGCAGATTGGTCGTATTGTACAAAGGACACTCAGAACTTAAAAGCGGCATAGGAGGCGTAGGAGTTGTTGGTAATTCCGTGCTCCTCAGCGAGGGGGTTCCCCCGCTGCCTCCATTGATACAACCCCATTTATATCTCTCGCAACGAATTCGACCGATTCTGTCTATACGATCTGTGACGACTAGACTAACGGTGCGCACTAAAAATAATTCTATCACCTGGAACAGAAAGGAACGGTCAACGTACGACAGAGATCTCTTCCGTCTACAAGCCTCGTCGAAACGGAGGTAACAGTCGTAAGAGTTATAAAGATTTTGAAAAAGTTTAAAGGGAAAAGCGTTTAACGACCGCAGAAATATGCCTCCTTTGTGGCGTAACGCGATAAAAATCTCTAAGAGATAGAAGACTGTACGTAAGCCAAGTGCCTTTACCAATTTTTCCTGACACAGAATAATCGTCCAGTGTTTCGTTTCGAGACGACTTGAAACTATATTCCAAGGACAACGGTCTTCTCCGGACAGAACGACGTACGCGAGGAAAGGTACGCGCCGGAAACCCAAAGTAATTTTCGAATCGAACGCTCGCAGGAACGGCAACAAAAGAAACACGGAGCGCGTATGTCATCGACGTTAAAACTTGCCGCGGTTGATACGGTAGTTCTGCTGATGCACCACCACATAATACACGCACGGATTTCAAACGATAAGCGTTCCGTATCTTTCGGGTGCACGGTAGTAGCACGTAACACAACACACGCGCGCGTCAGAGAGAGAGAGAGAGAGAGAGAGAGAGACACGTGCTCCTGCGATGTATCGTGAGAGCGAGAGTGAGAGTGAAATTTATTTTTAAAGGAGAGGAACTTGTTCTTTTTCGAGAAGGAACGAACGAACGAACGAACGCGCGACGTTCGTTCCAAGATTCACGGTTCGGTAAGAGAAGAAACAAGAGGAAGAGTAAGAGAGTCGAAGGAACGGTAAAGAAGGCGAAAGAGAAAGAAAAAAAGACGAGGGATAAAAGAGGGAGGATGAAGGAGAGGAGGGGAGGGGAGGGGAAGGGTTTGCTGTCAAGGCAAGTGTCGCGGAGAAACGCGCTCGAGTTTAGCGAAAGAAATTACTTCAAAAAAATGAGGCATCGACCGATGGTGTCTAGAAAATATTTACGATATCACCGACTTCTTTTCATGGTAAATACGACGACGCGCGCGCGCGCGCGCGCGCACGTGTAAATATAGGGTTTTTCGAGTTGCGCGGACTCGCTCTCGTAAATCGTTGTGAAAAAAGAGACCGGCCAAAGCTGCGGTCGTCGTCGACGACGACGTCGACGACGACGACGACGACGACGACGACGACGACGACGACGACGACGACGACGACGACGACGACGACGACGACGACGACGACGACGACGACGACGACGACGACGACGACGACGACGACGACGGCGGCGGCGACGACGACGACGACGACAACGACGATTTTAACTGCAAAATGTGTAGGAGCGAGATTCGTGGTAAATATGCGCGAGATCGTTCGGGCAATTGAGGAACGTCGTTGTTATTCTTGCTTCGCGGGAGAGAACTGTCACGCACAAAATGGCCATTCGCCGTTAACAGCTTAGGACGGGTGCCTGGTGGCGGCGCTTTGTGTCCGCGTCCGGTGATCTTCGCCGAAGACGAGAGAGAGAAGGCGGTCTCTTCTCGTCTATCGGCCATTTCTCCTCGTTCCTCGCGGGAGCGCCATCGAGTACGGTGCTCTCGGTTATAAACGACGACACAGCCCTAGCGTATTTTCTCCTTCGTTACCCCCCACCCGACGACCACCGCCATGCTTCCTCTCTTTTTCGAACGCACACGCTCGAAACATGCACGCGTACGCATACGCACATCCAGGGAGCCATCTCCACGGGAAAATATTTAACTTCGTAGAAACGACTAAAGATGGCGCGAAAATCAACGATCTTACCATACACGATATCGTCGTTTGTGTGCGGGCCGCTTGGGATATCTACTTGGAGGATGAACGAGTTCGTTCCCGTAACGCGTATTTTTGATTTTACTTAGTAAAATCGGAGAGCGATCGTTGAGTATAGTGTCTGTCGGTCGTTTGGTCGAGCTCGTTGCGGAGTGGAACGTAGCGAGTGGCCCCGCGCGCGCGCGCGCGCGCGCGCGCTTCTCCTTTCGGGGCGGAGCCCGCGCGCGCTCGGGCCGCGACGGTTCGGTTCTCCCTTTTCTCCGCACACCTCTCTCGCACGCGCGCACCTCATTCCACACGCGACCAACGATATACGGACAAATGTCGCGCTACGGAGAGAGCAAGTATTTGCAATGGCGTGCTCGCGGAGCATATAATAAGAAATGTCACCGTCATCGTCGTCCGCATTCTCCCTCTCTTTCCTTTTTTTCGTCCTCTTCGTTCGCGCGCGTATACGTTTCTGATTTTTCGAAGGAAGCGCGCGGGCAATGCCGGATAAGCGTCGGCGTTCTCGATGGTATCGCCCATTCGCTCGAGTCTAAGGAGCAAGAAACTACTCGCTAAGAATAGATTTCTGAACGAGTTCGAAGAAGGCCTCCTTCGAAGAGATTCCCTTCCAAGTGTAAACTAGAAGGAATTCGAAACTTTCTATTTTTACGATCAATCTTTTCTCTCTCTCTCTCTCTCCCTCTCTCTCTCCTACCTAACTAAGCGACGCGACGCGACGCGTTCGATCGATGACATCGCTCGTTACGCGTACTTTTAATTATGGTTGGCCTTTGTCAAATGCGATGCGTTAAGTTACGTTACGTTGACGATCGTATGTTAAGAAAATTCAAAATTTGTCCGATGACGCGCGTGCGAATGGTAGGTCACGTCCTCTATCGACCGTAGAGACGCACCAATCAAAAATGGCGGGAAGGGGTGAAAAAAAAAAAAAGAAAGAAAATAGTATGGCAGCCTATCCAAAATGTACCAAAATCTTTGTAGAACGGATCGATGAACGAGACAACGGGCAAATTTGTACAGGCACTATGCGCTTTGGTACGTCCGATATTAAATTCGCACTAGAATAACCACACTCACTCCTCCGAGATCCTTGATTTTTGCCTCTAGCTTGGCCGAAGCGGCATGATTCTTTATATCCAAGTAAAACGACTTCTTTGCCAAAGGTTTCAGGCCCTTCTGTATGCGAACATCTAGAAATAAATAAATCCATTTCAATGCGATTATTAGATATAAAAGGCTCTGAAAAGGTTCCGTAATCCTGGATTTACCTATCCGTTTTCGTAGCATCTTTCCAGTATTTTAATAAAGCCGATAGTAAATATCTTATATATGTATATGTAAATATACACGATTTACATTAAAAAAAAAAAAAAAAAAAAAAAAAAAAGAAAAAGTACCATCGCGTTTAATCGCCATGGTATCGTTACAACGGAGAGATAATTACGTCGTTCGAAGGAAAGACTACCTTTACGTTTAATATTGAATATAAATAATACCTAGTATCATTTCCGACGTAAGAGAAGATAAGAAGAACTCGTGTTAAAAATATAATTCTATCGCAATTTGAATGTCAAAGCAGCTGACCTGTTAAAATCAAAATCAAAATCAAAATCAAATAAACGTACGCCAGATGTCGCCCAAAGTTACAATTAATACTCTTTTAAAAATAACAAATCATGTCAAAAAGAAACACACGTTGGAAGACGTTCCATCGGTATAAGATGGGGGAAACTGCTGCTGGGGGTATCGAATTTTAGTAGATGAGCCAAACGCTTGGAACGAATGCAGGTCGTCTTGAAACGTGTGTGCGTGTGTGTGTGTGTGTGTGCGCGCGCGCGCGCTCGCGCGTGTACGCGTATAATACTACACAAGCCTACGACGAAGCGTGTCGTCGTCTCGCGCGATATCACTTACACGAACATTTATTCAATATATATTCTTTCGAGGGTTGCTTTTGTTCTTGATTCTGAAGCTTGGACGGCGATACCATTCCTACGCGATACACCCTACGGACACCAACGATATTTCTTCCTTACTGAACGCTTCTTCCTTCAAATCAGTTTCCATACTCGGAGGAGTAACGCATAACATCACAGGAACGCGTTTGCGTGTCCACTACCGATATAACGAAAGCGTCGAATAACGTCACTCGTATCGAGCATTCAAATTCTAGGCAATCTCGCAAGGAACGTAATTTTCATATTTGCCGAACCGTGAATCTCCGTAATCCTCTCGATACACATATACGATACGACACGACAAGACACGATACGTATAGCTGTACTCGACTGTACACTACTGGCCCCCACAGTACTGGCTTACACGAAGGTCTACGACCTGAAGTAGGACGAGGTTGATTCACGGAAGGAGCTGACCGAACGGCGCTAATATTCAAAGAATCCCAGGTGTGACAACTGCGAGGAGAAAAATTTTTTTTATCGCTCGAATAGAAAGGAACGCGCACCTTCCCCCTTTGTAATACGAATGTCCTTTAGTTTTCATCGAAATGCGACAAGAGACGTAAAAAAAGTTATGCAAGAAAATATTTCGTAATACGGACAAACGACGGATTTCGTATTGTCCGTATTTTTATCCCGTCTTTGGTTAGACGTACGTCACGTTTCTCCCGTGAGAGAGATTCATCGAAATTATTATCGAATAATTACTACTTGTCGTTTTACATCTACATCTGCCGTTAGATTCGCTTTATACCGTAGTTACCTTCATCCCGATTACAATGCTTTCGAGATTTAAGATCTATATTTTTACGTGATAACTTTATTATTCGGATTCGTTATTAATTTAAAATACATTTGATTCTTTTCATAAATATTGATAAAACTGTTATTTATTTCTCCTTCTTTTTTCTTTTAGTTCGTTTATATTACAACGCTTTTGTAACAACACGATAAAAAATAGATGAATGAATCTTACAGATTGATCTGGTATTATCTAATAATCTTTAATAAAAAAATATTGCAATTGTAGTAATCTCGAAGCGAGACCAAAGATCGTATATTCATTGCTATTGGCGCGCCGTATCGCCTTTAACACGTATTGGTTTGCAGAGCGACGTTAATGGGTTCTTCCAAACGTTCAGAATTTTCTAAAGATTCGGAAGCGTTGGTAGCCTTTCCTTGCTTACGCTTATAGTCGAATATTATTTTTACTATATATAAAATTATTAACGGTATTGGGGTCATTATGGCGGATGAGACTGGTACCACTGAAAGCAAAAAAGATAAAGAAAGTTGGAGAAAGAGAGAAGGAAGGAAGGAAGGAAGGAAGGAAGGAAAGAAATCTTCGTTGAAAATTTACGATCGACGACCGTCGTGTATTTTCAGGTTTAACTTACCCGTAGTCAAATCGTCGGCAGGTGGCTTTAAAGTAAATCTAAGTAAAAAAATGGAAACACCTGTATTTTGTATTCCTGTTTCGATCGCTATCGCTATGATATCTGGCCGAGATTGTTTAAAGATTATGGACACCAAAGTACCAAAAATAAATCCCAACCATGGTAAACCCATGCCTGCTAACGCTATCTACAAATTTCCAGTTTACATTATTATCATCCTTGGATGCATCTTTTAATTACATAATTTAAATACATTCGTACGAAAGGCAATATAAAAAAGCTCACCTGCCATGAAAATAATTTGAACAAGTACAGATTGGTAAGGATAGCGAATACAACGATAAATATTATGAGAATCGCTGAAAATGGCTTCATTATACGTATCATCAACCTGCACAGTTTTGGTAATTTCTTTTGTACAAGAAATCCTATCGATAAAGGAATTATAAGACCGACCGCAAACATTGCGATACGACCGTACGGTATGGAAAGCTTTCCACGTTCAAAGATATGTTTGCCTAGGGTAAATACCCAAAATGGCATAAAACCTGTATGTACAGAATATACGATCATTGTTAACGCTTTTTTTTACTTACTTATATACTTATGTATGCGTATGTACGCGCGTTAAATTACCAAAAGCAAGTATAACGCATATCGTGGTCATGGCTATGGAAAGATTCAAATTTCCATCCAATAGTACGGTCCAAATATTTGATGCTCCGCCGCTTGGACTTATCCCTGTGAAGAACATGCCTATTTGTAGTTCGGGCTGGTCGGGAAATAAACAATATCCTATGCCGTAACTTAACTGCGAAAATAATATTATATTATGAATGATAGCCGATCAAATTTGGCCAAGTACCTTTTATTTTTTATTAGACGCGTTTACCAAAGGCATAAAGAAGAATTGACAGAAGCATCCTATAGCAGGACCGACTGGTTTTTTCAACGTTTTCCTACATACTTCCCAATCCATAGCACAGCCAAAATTAATATAGAGAATAGATACGAGTATTGCTACGCTCGCCGTGAATATCGTGTCTATCGTACGTTGATAACGTATCACCGTTACGGAAAGAATGTCCTTGCTGTCTTCTTTGTTCTGAAAGTATGAATTTTATGCGATCGATATTATATACAAGTCGTATTGCAATGTCCAAATAAAATAACTCACCTTATCCTTCGTAAGATATATTTTGATATTTGTAGTACCCAAAAAGACGCCCGTGACGTTAAGTATTCCATCGAAACTATCACTTTTCCTATCGTTTCTAATAATATTGCCATTTACCGTCGCGATATCGGTCGATGCGCTTACATAATCAAAGCCAAAGTTTCTACTAGGATTCGTCGAATTGATAAAAACAGAGAATGGAACGGTCTTTGTTTCTCCCATCGTTAAGGCGATGGAATTGGTCGTTAAATTTACAAACCATTCTTCTGCCATGAGTCGTTCGGCCGCAATTTGATGTAAAAAAAAGAACCACGTTACAAGGATGAGCATTCTTATCCACTGTGTAATTAAGCATATAATCATAATTTTAATTAGAATTTCTTATGGACGCGTGTGCGTGCGTGTATGTGTGTGTGTGTATATATATATATATATATACACATACACGTAGATGTGATAAAAGCGATATGTTGAAAGTTCATCGATATTATATAAAGGTTGTATTCGTGTACCGCATCAATTTTTTTTGCACGACGGATAAAATATATTTTACACCAGTAAGCAGTAAAATATCTTGTTAAATAAATATTCCATTTCGACGGTATTATAATACGATCGAGCAAACGTATTCGCGTCGAAAGATCGCGGTGAAAGTTATCGTAAGATAAATGTAACATTGGCATTTCCGATAAACGAGAATAAAAATCTTTTAAATTCCAATGTCACGCATATGATAGCGAATTGATTGTTTATCGCGTGTATGAAAAATAGAAGGAAAGATTGTAATCTCACCTGTTCTATTTATATAGAGCGAAAAATATTTTCAGAAATGATAAGATTCCATTTGATAAAATGTTGTTCGCTATGTTGGTAAATATACTCGGTAATACTGAAATTTTATAAACTGCATGACTGCATCTATGCTCGGGCGATCTCAATGATGCAATTTAACGGTACTTTGATTTTACAACGTTTCCAACCATTTCTCTCTCTCTCTCTCTCTCTCTCGTATAATTTATTATATTTTATATTATATGTTATAAATCTATAAGAGAGCTACGGTAGACGATAAGCGGACTTGATTTATTCGCATCTTTTTTCAATCGTACTTGATTAGTCACTTTTATTATTTCATTTCCGAAAAGGTTATTATATAGGTTATTATTATAAGGTATTTATTCTCAGAAGTGAAAAGAAGGAGAGAAGAAAGATAATCTCAAATCGATAATGTGAATGGAGCTTTAAGTGCGCGCGCGCGATATATGTATATTTGCAAAGTAGTCAAGTTTTTTTAACTCGTAGACGCATTCCTATCGATCGAAGATTCTTTGAATAATAGTTCGAATCGTATCGAATTGCAATATACATGTAGTAATATATGTAAATAGTAATAAAATGTAAATAACAAATCGTATCGAGGATGAAATTGTCGATTCGTTATCGAATCGTTTATAGCGCGCATGCGCGATAATCTCTCTCTCTTTCTCTTTCCCTCTCCCTCCGTCCGTGGGGGGAAGAAATCCACTCGTCAGTCGACTCGGAATAGGTGATGCGTTAGAACGGCGAGTAGGTGTCGTAATGATAGGATACACCGAGGCGCGCGATGTCTTCTTTTCTCGTTCGTTATCTAATTTTCATAGCGATAATCGGTTTAACGAAATGCCAAACGGAAAGACCGTGGTACGAAACTCTACCCGCAGTGGCAATGGACTACAAGGTGCATATCGATGCCGGAAAGGAGGATTGCTATTTCCAATTTGTAAATCCAGGCGCAACTTTCTACGTCAGCTTCCAGGTACACGGTCTCCTTTCGGTGCTTCTCGATGCATAACCTCTTGGGATAACGTGATTCTTCCCTAAATAAGACACCACCGAATTGTATATATGATATATTCAGAGTGGAAAAACTTTCAAGCGCTGCGTGAAAGTCTAGAAGGAGGATGACCGATGGTTAGTCGGAATGGCAATTGAGTTATTAACCATATGGTTCCTATTAAAAACGTACCGCAAGTACGTTCGATAAGTTTCTTGAAAGATGATAAATATTTTGGAGTATCGATGTCTATACAACTCGCCATTTTTGTTTGTTCGTTCGTACCGAACGTAACGACTGGTATTTATCTTTACACGTGCGAATGCTGTGTGTGTGTGTGTGTGTGTGTGTGTGTGTGTGCGTGCGTGCGTGCGTGCGTGCGTGCGTGCGTGCGTGCGTGCGTGTGCGCGCGCGTGTCGTGTATGACCACATAGAACGTTAATAAAATATCATTTATCGTGTACGGCCGTAAAACGGAATCGCGTACGAATGTAATCAACGTCGATATCGTAGCTACATCGTCGAGTAAGACGGGGTTTACGAAGGAATCGTGGAATCGTGGAGGAAAGAAGGTTTGTATCGTTTGACGGCTTTTTTTAAGAGAGGATACCATCGTTAAATGCAGGTACTACGTGGCGGAGATGGAAAGGCCGGATTTGCGGTGAGAAATCCGAAAGGTGTGATCGTTCATCCGTATCAATGGAGAACTGACGTGGATTATCAGGATCAGTCGGTAACCGGAGGTTATTACAGCGTTTGCATCGACAATCAGTTTTCCAGATTTGCCCCGAAATTGGTCAATTTGTATATCACGGTTATTAGGTATGAAACGGGTTCGAGTGGTCGATATCCTTCTACCGGAGGAGTAATATTACGGAGCCAATAAAAACGTTTCTTTTTTTATTTTCCTTAGGTACGATCAATGGGAAAAGTATACGAAGGAATTGGAGGAATTAAATTTGTCGGTTGAAAATTTCACGGTACGTAGTCTAAAAGAGAAATTAACCGTTTCATTTTCTATGGCTTATTATAGCCCCCTTTTCATCTCCAAGCTTCTTAGAATCAAATATATCTGCTTGTTTTTTTTTTTTCTATTCCAGAGTACGTTAAGAGGCGTGGAGAAAAACATCAACGATATATTGCAGACGCAACATTTGAGCCGCAGCCGAGAAGCAAGAGATTTAAATTTACTTTTGGACAATAATTTTTACGTTCAAACGTGGTCTATCATCCAAATAATCGTTATTACGGCGACTACTATGATACAGGTTTACTTCGTCAAAAGATTATTTCAAGTTAGACCGTCGAGATATTCGAAAGCGAGCCTCTGAGAAAACCGAAAGAAGAAAATACGATGGGGGAAAGGACTACCGTCGTAACGGCCGCGGCGTTTGCATAGTTTTGTCGTTTTCTTTATGGCGATAATATGGGGTCGGGTATTTAACAAATCTTACCCTAGTGTTTATCGTTTCAAGTGTTCGTTCGAACTATCGTATCTTTCGATGATCAGACCTCTACATACATACATACATACATACATACATACATACATACATACATACATACATACATACATACATACATACATACATACATACATACATACATACATACATACGTACGTACGTACGTAGCGCGTAGTTTCAAGGCGTTAATTTAATTCTTTAATTTTTATATATTTTTGATAAAATTCGAGATATTTTAATCGAACGTATTTACGTAAAATGCGTCTAACCACCTACCTTATCGACCGTTCTCGCAATACTCTTCTCGTACGAGCACGAATCAAGACTGTACCCCCCATTATTATAGCGAACGAGAAACATTCCGATCGTCGTTTCAACGTTTCAAACACGTTTTCACTGTGTATTTCTATAAGTTAGTTATATATATATATATATATATATATATATATATATATATATATATATATATATCATGATAAAAAGGAGATTTATTGAAGGGTGTCCTATTAAATTACATTTAAAATGTACATAAGAGTGTACGAAGAAAATAAATGCAAAGATAATTTTGTTACGATACTTTAGCGGCGGGACGATCGCTTCAACAAACGGCCATGTTTTGTTTCGCTCTTCTTTCTAGAACGCTACCCGTAACGGCCAATAGACGATGCCTCTGCTTCAAATTTCTCGCGCGCACGTGCTCCGAGGCAACTTCTTTCGTATAATTGGCAGGAAACCAACCTTGCTCGCCGTTCAATAGCTTCTCGCCGTGATACCAGCCATCCGTCATCTTTCTCGTCACGTTGATAACGTCTCCTGGGAAGAGACGTACACGATCGATAGATTTCAAGTTTTATCAAGGAAGGAAAACATATTTTCGTCGCTTACCTGGTTGCAACGAAAGCTCGTCGGGTTGGTTCGCCGTGTAAGAATACAGAGCCGTTACTTGAGGACAGTCCCAGGCTTCGTAAAGCGTCTCACCGACCGTTTCCCGTTTAGGCGGCGAAATGGCTTCCAACCACCTTTCTCTTTCCGTATTGCTTTCACAGGTTAAAACATATTCGGCCTGTTTACCGTTATAATTTTCCAACAGAGTCAACATCATCGCATTGCGACCGGCGAAGGGTGAATCCTCGGAAACTGTTTCCAAGGCAACGAGATTTCTTTTGCAAACGTCTATCACGGTGTACGCTTCGTCTTGAGTACTGCGAATGGAACGGAAGACATTCAGTTTATTTAGATCGGTCATTTATCGTGCGGGCATGGCACGTCTTCCTATACGCTTTCTTTCTTTCTTTCTCTTTTTTTTTTCTTTTTTCTATCGTCAAAACTATATAGTCGTAGTTAGGAGCAATATCGTACTTGTGTTTGATCTTTGTGACTAGAAGGTAATCCGTAAGTAGGAAAAGGTATAGCGGTGTTTTGTTGAACTTCTTTCCAAACGTGAGCTTGTATTCCATATCTGCCTTCATAGTTAATTGTACAACGGGTCCTTTTTTAATCAAACGTCGATTTTTTAATGCCAATGACTTAATTTTTGACGGATATTCCAATTTTCTGTAAAGATAGATTGGAAACTATTACCCTAATCCTTTGCCCTTTGCGGAATAACGATATGGTAACGTTACCTCTTTATCGTTTCCATCTCTGCCTCTTGAGCCGCAGCACGCGCACCCTCGTTACACTCCGACGCGACGTAAGTGAAAGTCGATAAAACCTTTTCCCACGAGGATCTATCCGTATTTTCTAACGATAATTTCGAAAGTACCGCGTCGGCCAACAGCGGTAGTCTGCAAATTTCAAATACGTTTACCGATACCCATATCGATTTACTTTTGTTCTTTTTTTTCTACGATGAGCGTTTTACCTTGTAACACGTTGCATCGGTAGCATAAGGAACGAATTTAATGGCAAGCTTTGACATTCGGGACGGGATTCTATTTGCGCGACAGCCTCTACGAATTTGGAGCCTTTCCTCGTTCTTATTCGATCGAAAAAAATTTCTTTGTATTAAACAAGAGGAGATGATAAGGGGTGATGACGGAAAGAAAAAAAAAAAAAAAAAAAAGAAAAAGATCGAAATAGAAGGAGAAGGAGAGGAGCGTTACCTCAATTCCTTCAACGTCGTATCTATTTTAATCTGATTGGAGCAATATCCGACGAATATGTCTAAATATTTGCCCGAGTGTTTAAGTAAAATGTCGGGCAAATCGTTTAAGGTAGGATCTTCCTTCCATATTATTTCCAGATCCGCCAATAATCTTTCCGATGCTTCGATCACAGCAGGTACTCCGGCAAATAGTTTATCTTTTTCAGAGGCCGTCAAAATTTCATTCGTTAACTCGTGATTACGAAGAAATTCGTTGTCAAGAACGCGAAGCGAATTCAAGTAGGAGGCTTCCGACGTAAGGATCTCGAACTTTGCTTCTTGTATTTTCTTTTCTTCCGGCGTTAATCTCTCTAGAAATATGTCGATGGTCGTTATTAAATGATTCAACTTGTTACGATCGAATACTCACGTAAGAGTCCGCTGCGCACAACTTGCGGAGTTTGACACCACAAGGTCCGTTGTCCTGGTTTAAGAAAATCCGTACCGAGCTGCGGAGGAGAAGGAGGAGGAGGAGGAGGAGGACGATTTAAATCTTCGACCTGTAGAAACGAATATATTATTAAGCTTCATTTCAACTTCATTGCCATGGAAAGAGGAGCGCGTATATAGGGTGTCGATCGATGATTGCGCGTATGGAAGGAGAATGTGTGTGTGTGCGCGTGCGTGTGCGCGCGCGCGTATATTTATTTATTTTTTGCTTACTTCCTCGTATCCGTCGGAATCCGATTCGAAGGCCACGCGCGCAACGGCTGCCTCGTAAAATTGATACAAAGGCTCTTGGTCCGCCAAGACGCTGTAGTGATCTATGTGGTAAAATATTTCATAATTCGCGGGAGTTTGGTCAC
Organism: Dolichovespula media; assembly: GCA_911387685.1. NCBI lineage: Eukaryota > Metazoa > Arthropoda > Insecta > Hymenoptera > Vespidae > Dolichovespula > Dolichovespula media. The sequence goes on from OU426867.1 coordinate 91,309, forward strand.
GTGACGAGAGTCACGCGTGCATAGAGGCGCTCTAACTTACCGACGTCTCGCGACGAAGATTCGCAGTCGTTATTAATTTTCGTCGTACCGGACCACGCGTACCAATTGGTATTCCCATAAATGACCTCTTTGCCGGTACCATCATTATTATTATTATTATTATGATTATGGTTATTATTATTATTATTATTATTATTATTATTCCTCGAGGTGCAAATACCGTTGGTGTCGTTCAGGTAAAAGGTCGAGAAGCTGGTAAGGTTTTTACGAAAATGTTTTCTAAAGCTAAAATATTTTCCATTGTCCGGCAGTTGATGGTGTACGTTGGCAAGGTCCTTGTTCTCCTCGGAAGCTTGTTCTTCCTCGGCGAACGTTCTTCTTCGAATTCGACCGAGGCTTCCCTTGGTGATGCTCCAAGTTCTTCGTAACATCTTTATTCTTCTACCCAAAGTTTCCGTCAGACTAGATTCTCTCGGAGGCGGTGGTATTGGTTTCGCGGGAGCTTCCGGGTAAACGTTCCCATTGTTAGTATTTAAAGGTCGATCCTCTGCATCGAGATCGGGCCCGTTTACGAGCCCCGTCGTTTCGCTTTCCGAATCGGTACCGAGGTCGTCCGGTGGCTGGCAAAAACGAAGGCTCTCGTACGTGCTATCTTCCGATGCGCTTTCTGTTTGATATAGAAACGAGAGAAGGGTTGATTTTATTATTTTTTTCTCTTTTTTTTTTTTCTCGAGGAACGCTAATAAATTATTAAACGTTATCGATCGTTAAAGAAATTTCGATAAACGACAGAATCGATAAATGCTTGTTATATTTAGATTTTCGATTAGAAGAATTTAACGTGGCACGATGATAATGATGGGCATCAGTCGGGACGACCCCGATATAGAACGTTGAATTTTACGTCCGTCGAAAGTACGGCGTCTACGTGGATCGCGTATGTCGCGTAGAAGAAAATACGTGGGAAAACCTTCGTGAACGTAACACGATGCCTCCTGCATATCCGTGTCCTCGTCAAGATCCACGAGTCTCATTTGGACGAGGCCTTGGGTCTTGGAACCAACTGACTCCCCTTCCAATTCCGAATTTTTCGATGATCTCCATTCTCCTTCCTTTTTTTCCGAACGATCGACCAGTAACAGAGCGGAACCGGTGATGGCCACTTGAAAATCATTCGTGCAAGGTAAAATCTTTTGATATTTCGTTGCGCCTCGAACCACCTACGATTTTCTTCCTTCCTTCCTTCCTTTCTTTCTTTCTTTCCTTTCTCTACTTTTTTTTTTTTTTCCTAAAAAGCAAAAGGGACAGTCGCGAAGAAAGAAGAACAAAGACTATAGAACGCTCGAATTTATCGAGACGCGTCAAGGTCGTTATACGAAGCGATAGCGTCGAAGCCCGTGACCTTTGCGATTACTTATTTTTTCCTCGTTTCCTACTTGGGCGACTATAAAAAATATATGCATTTCTTTCTTAGTGCGAGAAAGGCAGAAATACCGTCGAGAAAGTTGCAAGAAGTTGATCGAAATTCCATTCGTCGAGGAAGACAGAAACGGCGGCGTGAGTGCGGGGGAGAGAGAGAGAGAGAGAGAGAGAGAGAGAGAGAGAGAGAGAGAAGGAAGAATCGCGTCGAGTCACATTCTCTCGCACGGCTACTCTCTTACCTTGCGTGTTCGGCCGTCGTGAGAGCGTCCTTAGACTCTGTCTCATTTCCACGACATTTCGGAATTTCAAACTTTCACGAGCGTTAGAATCGAAGAGAGAAGAAAACGACTATAATATATATGTATATATGAACGATCGCTCGCTTCCTATTGCACCAAGATTTAATAGCAGCTTGAATGAAACCGAAGCGAAGACGAAACGCGCACAGTTTGTTGGCAACCCAACGACGGGAGATATGGAAAGCCTCGCGACGCAGAGCCCGGTTCAGCCGTGACTGACAATGAGAGCGCACAAGAAGCGCTTTCACCTTCTACGCCGGACCAATCCACTACGTTTTCCATTCCGCGTGCGCTCCTGTCTTCTTCTGTCTCGAGTTTTCTTTCTTTTTTCTTTTTTATTTCCTTTGCCATTACCATACTCTACGCTTTCATCGATATTTTACATTCGCGTAGTAGTCGATTACGAAGATCTATTTCTCATTTCTTCCTTCGTGTAATTACGACGATAAGAAAAATAGCTGGATCGAGCGAGCAACGGCAGCGAACTCGCCGTGATGCAATAAAGACGGAGACGAGAGAGAGAGAGAGAGAGAGAGAGAGACGAGGATCCGAGACTCGGTCGGAACGTGGTAGGACTATGCCACATTGGAGGGCATTTCATATCGCGGACTGTACAAGCAGGTTGTTGCCGTTGCGCAAAAGCGATATTTAGTTCATCCATAGACTTACCGTCGAGGATAGAGTCGTGGCGAGTTCGCGCTGAGCATGCCGAGGTTTTCCTACATCTTCTCGAACGTCGTCTCTTCCACTTTTTACCGGACCGTTGTCCAACCTTCTTTTTACTCCATGTATTGCACCGTTCGCCGTTGTTTTCGCTGAAATCACACGAAACGAACGATTCTTTCGACACCGAACCGTTTCTATATATCTTATACGAAACTATATATATATATATATATATATCTTTACGAAACGCTCGTTTATGATCTTTTACCATGTGCACGCGTCGCGTTGACAGTGGCAAGGCAATGGGTTCGTAAAATCGTCCACGTCCTCCCATTCGGATTCTTTGCCGTTCGTCGGGACCGATCCCGTGATAGAGGCGGCCATGGAATCCCCGTAGAGACTGTTGACGCGTTCCTCGCCAACGGGTAGAGCAACGTCGTCGTAAATGTACTTTTCGTCCTCGCCATCCTCGAGACTGGAATAATCGTTGTCGATCGAGCTTCCTCCTTTTTCGTCGTCTTCCAATAACGTTCCAACTTTTTCTTCGATTTTATTTAAAAATGGCACCATAACGTCGTCGTACGTGTCGTCGTCCTTCGCGTATTTGTCACCGCCAAGAGTATTTTCTTCGTAGCACGCCAGAGGTGGTCCCACGTCGTCGTAATCGTCTTCCTAACGAATATACACTTTGTTAAGCTATACGATCGACGATGGTCGTTGGGAGGAGGAGCAAGACAAAACAAAACAAACAAAAAAAAAGAGAAATAAAAAATAGGAGAAACGAAAAGGGATATATCGCGGTACCTGAGAGAGGAAAGATTCGAAGAGCGGCGGTGGTCCCACGTCGTCGTACGGTTCTTCGCAGCACGTTTCTTCGCACCTTTCTTCGAACGTTTCTCCGACTGTTCCTTCGGGCGTTCCTTCGAACGTACCTTCGTCCTTTTCTACGAGCGAAGAAGAGAGTCGAGCTTGCCGACGCTCGTTCTTGTTGTCCAAGAAATTTCTCGTACGATCGCTCCAAAGAAAGCTTACGTTGGTGCGTAATATAGGCTCGTAAGAAATTCTCCTCCTCTCGCGATCGTCCCTTTCGATTTTCTCGATTCTCACCACCGATCGGCAAGGATCCACGAGTTCGGCCTTGGGTTCCTCCGCGTTCCCCGGGGACGTCCTCTTAATCTCCACGTAGGCCGTTCTACCCGCGTTGACATCTAGAAATAGGAAGTAGACCGGCGTCGAATAACGGAAGGTCAAGCTGTGCTGGTGGGTTCGCGATACGTACGTCGTAAAGTTTCCATAGGCGTTTCTTCGCCGATAACCCGTTCGATACTTTTGCCGGCTTCTTTCCCTCGTAGGAGGAGAGGCAAATTAGCGGATTTTTCCTCGTGAGTGATAATCGATCGTTCCAACCTCGAGCTGGCGATCCTCTCGCTGGACAAAAGCGAGCAATCATTCAGGCGCGAATTGGTAGCCGAGGCAACGTGAACAAAGTTCGATGGCGCCGAAATCATGACGTACTTGTTCGATTCGAATCTCGAGAGACTCCTCGGTCGCGATAACTCTCGATCCTCTTCGATGCTCGTTTCATCCTCTTCGGGCAAGGATCTCGGCCGCGAGTCGAGCGACGCCGCGAAACGATAATGCTGCTTTTTCTTCTTCTTTTTCGTCGGTTGCTTCTGACGTTTGCCCGGATATCCTTGTACATAGTGCAGTACGTTTCTAGCGAACTGTCTCTTCTTATTCTTCTTCTTCTTTTTTCTCTTATTATTCCGTAGACCATTACTTTTATCCTCGTCGCTGGAAAACGATATCGATTCTCCGTGACACGTAGATTTATACATTCCCGTGATCTTTTTGCGGTGAAAGCTCTCGTTGACATCGCGGTCACGTTCGACGGAGGCTTCCGGGTAACATTGACTTTTAACATCGACTTTTTCGTAATCCTCCGAGGAATACGAGCGACGTTTCCCCCATCGAGCGAGTACGCTCGAATCGTCGTTCGTCTCGTTTCGAACGTTTCCCTTGGCGCTTTCCCTCTTGTTCTCTTCCTTCGGAGATACACGCTCCTCGTCGTCTCTTTCGCTATCGGTCAGGGTGCTGCTGGCGGTGATCTCGATCGATTCACCACCGTTCTCGAGTATCTCGTTTTCGTATCCCTCGATCGTCCTTTCGATTTTCGCGCGGTACTTTCGGGGTGGGCTGCTCCTGGCTTTAGCCTAGACAACGAACAAACTTTCTATTACGCCGCCGTCGCCGCCGTCGCCTCCGTCGCCTCCGTCGCCTCCGTCGACACGGCCAAAATATTCCTGCGAGAGACGCTCGAGTTCCCTCCTCTGATCATTGAGAGTACTCGACGAGGGAGGGGGGGGGGAGAGAAGAGGAATCAAAAACAACAACAACGACGAAAACAAAAGGAAAAAAGAAAAGAAAAGAAAACGGAAAAGAAAAAAGAAATGGACCCACGGTGTACGATACGTCGATGGAAAACGGAAACCGTGGACCAATCCGTCTCGTGACAATCCGTTCTCGTCCTCCTATCGTTGGAAAAGAAAGTGCATCGTGGAATTATTATCGTTGCGAACGCTCGTTCCAAAAATTTCAAGAATTCGTCCGATTCTAGTCTAGAATCTATTAACGAAAGTAATCCCGATGAAGGTGATTACGAACATTCCACGGGATATCGATCAAATCGGAGGGTAGATAAGAGGAAAGGCGCAGAAGGCGATAAGAAGGCGTAACAACGGGCGGCTCGCTTAACTCTTATATCGGTTTTAACGGTGTTTAACAATTCGCGTATCGCGTTTACGGTAGAACGCCCGGGCGAATGACGATAGGGACGGTAAGATGAGAGAGAAAAGTAGAAGTTGCTCGTCAAACGAGCTCTACTCGCGTACGTACCGTCGAACCCGTTCGTTCGTCGCTTTCCCGATGTACCAGCCCCGAATCCTTTTTAATCTCCTCTTGCGTCTCGATGTCCGTACCGCCATCGTGAAGTTGCAACGGTAATCTCGCTCTCTTCAAGGCCAAACTATTAACCGTGGGATAAAGAATTTTGTCCGACACCTTTTCGCATCCACGAAGGGAATCTCTTTTGGAGCTTCTCGTCAAACTCATGTCCTCGTCTCATCGATATCGATCGTAATCGCGCAACCGACGAACTTGTACGCGTATAAAGACTCGGATCGCCTTCGCTTTTGGTTATTTCGTTCGGTTTCTTTATCTTCCTCATATCACGACGTTTCTCGACGTCGACAAGAACGAATGGCATCGTATAATAGGATCGATCCATATACGATCATCTTTGGATTTTCATTGGACATGACATTACTACCTTTGTAGATTCCAATCAGAGTTTCCCGTCGCAGAGGCGATAAGAAAAAAGATCCTACCGTTATCGAAGCACACTCGAATCGGTCGGTAAATTTTTGCTGTCGCGTCGATCCGACGTATAATAATCGTACGATTCGTTAGTTCTTTCGTTCGTTCGTTTGTATTGAAAATATGGCAAGTCAAGGCCGCGGTTACCTCGTGGTGCTTTGCCAAAGCACGCAAAGACGCGAACGAACATAAGGAAAATCGCCTAACCGAGCGTTGATGCGTGCAACGACGCGACTAAGGCGGTCGCTTTTACGCGTCGCGGTGAAACCTTTGCTCGCTCGTTCGTTCGTTCGTTCGTTCGCTCGCTCGCTCGCTCGCTCGCTCGTGCGTCATCATAGTATACGATCGTTTGCGACGAGCCAATCTCGTGCCATCCGCAGCTCCGCTCGATCGCATTCCGGAATGGTCCGCCATTTGCGAACGAATCGAGCGTGCGTGTGCTCGCGCGCGCGGCAGAGAGAGAGAGAGAGAGAGAGAGAGAGAGAGAGAGAGAGAGAGAGGGAGAAACTCTCCGTCCCTCGAGCACGAATACGTTTACATATTTTCCAAGTAACCGTACGATCGTAGTTGCATTTGCCGACAGAGTACAAGTGCATCTACTACTTTCTTTTCTCAGTAAAAATAAAAAAGCTATTTAACTGGATTGGATCGGATGCCAAAATTATCCTCCATGCGTACATGTACTTTTCCCTTTTTATTTCCTATCCTTCTTCTTCTTTCCTCGAAGCGGACATTCCATCGAGGCCCGTTGCGTCGGCAAGGTGTCAAAATACGCTTTCCTTTCCGTTTCTTCGAAACGATTACACGACGTTCGGAATTCTTTCGGAAGACCATTAAGCACGTTCGTCGTTTCGTATTTATATTTCTTCCTCTAACTTTGTTTTTAAACGAATTCGAATTACGGATACATTTTCGTGTATTCCATCGAATTTCCTTCGGCATTCGTTATCGATGAAATTTTTATCCAAGATTCGAGATGGAAAAAGGATAAGAAAAATGGGGGATAATCGAAGAAAACTCATTCGTTATGACACTTGTGCGAGAAAGTCGGAGGCTGAGCCAAGAGAATTCCACGGAGAGAGGGATCTTTGGCGCAGGTGAGCGAGTCCGGGATGACGATGTGGCACATTGGCCTCGTTCGCTCGAATGACTCCTCTCGTCGCTATTAGACCGGTTCTCTCTGAGCCGATTCGAAGAAATTTTTCCTCTACACGGAAATCCCGTGTACGGGATCGTAGTCGGATAGGAGCCAACGTACGAGCGAGCGAGCGAGCGAGCGAGAGAGAGAGAGAGAGAGAGATCGCGAAGCCGCGTGGAGAAAATCGCCTCTTTTCGATGGGATTTTCCATTTTTCACTTCGTTCCTATTGGTAAAGATAGTAGGGATACAATTTATGAGAATAAGCCTTGATTTTGAAGGTGAGAAAGGAAATGACGTAAACATTGCGAGTCGATATGATAATGTGCGCCAGGTTGCGCATTGTCATCGTCCGTTTTTTTTTTCTTTCTATTTTTCTTTTTTCTTTGTCATTAGCCAAAGTTCGCTGAATCAAAGTAAAGGTGGACGGGGGTCAGTCAACGTCGAACTGGTGACTGGTAAATACGGATAAGAGATATGTCTCTCGATCAGGTAAGTCTTTTCATTTCTTATCTTTTCTACGTTACTCGTCGACGAAAGGAACGTTGTATTTTCCATTGAATATCTTATTTGCGTCGAGACGTTTTCTTTTTTTCCGTCAAAGTTCTTTCCTTTCGTCGAAAAAACCACGGTTCGTTAAAAAGAAAGACTCGAATGCCACACCCGCGATATACGATCGTAAAACATATCTTTATCCACGTACCAATAACGCGTGTTCACCTAAGGGTCTGGTATCGTGGTAAGATTTTTTCTTTTCTCTTTTGGCTCGGCAATCACAATTATATTTTGTGCAAACGTATGTATTGGCGCATACGTCGATTGAACTTAATAAAAAGTGGCGCGTGTCGTGCGTAAATCGTGAAAAGAAAAAAAAAAAAAAAAAGAAAAAATGTATGACGCGCCGTATCAAAGAACGAAGGATTTTCTAGAAATTCGAAGAGGCCGAAACGGCGATAAAGACTCTTACCAAGCGTCCCACCGACGAGGAACTATTGGAACTCTATGCCCTTTACAAACAAGCCACTGTAGGAGATTGCAATACGCGTAAGTCGTTGTGCGAGCTTCCCGTTAATTTCCCAAAATCGTTTCGTTCGCCATCGCTCACAACGTCTTTTCTATTTCATGGGAATATATCAGCGAAGCCCGGTATGTTCGATTTGAAAGGAAAGGCAAAATGGGAAGCATGGAGGAGCAAAAGAGGCAATTCGAAAGAAGCGGCTAAACGGGCGTACATCGAGCTTGTCGGCAAATTGATGGAAAAATATAAATGATTGGACGACGGTTGCGGAATGATCAAACGAATACGATATAATATACACGATTAAATAAAATGTGAACGGTTGTGGATAACAACGGTAGGAATAATGTGTTTCGTTTGGGGAGAAAAAATGATTGATAAAAGTTTTCTTTGTTTATTTTTTTTTCGTTATCCTTTGTCGATATCTCCCTTCCTCCCTTTTTCCAGATCTTTTTTCTAGAGATTTCGTCGACGAATGCGATCCGACGTATTGGAGGAAAGGCGAATCGAAGGAACAAAGTTACTTTTTTTCTTTCTTTGGACTGCGTATCTTTTGCAATAATAACGACGATACGAGGAATCTGACGAGGATTTGACTCGTATCGTAAGCTTAGCTCTTCGACCCTCCAACTCTTCTCCGACTCTTTTCTCGGTCGAGCACGTTGATAAATATCACAAAATTGACTGGAACATTTGGCCAATATCGAAATATATCGACTGGCTTGCGGTCATATAAATATTTCAAAATGGATTTGCCAAATGGTAGATATTTCGATTCGCTCGAAATTATCGTCATCTCTTTTTTATTCGTCCTTGATTCAATCTCGACTCAATCGCAATTTGCAATCATTTGCAAGGATACAAAAGATGCGTACTCTGTCGACGGGATAGCAAAACAAGACGATAACCCTGACCCGAGGCATAATCACCTGTGAAAGTTCGTTGAGCGATATCGGCCTTTATTATCCTTTCGTACTGACTGATTCGGATAACCGAATATTGCAAAATTTAAGATGTTTTCATGTTATACGCGTTAATGATACATTGAACCGCTACGATAAGGCCCATCAATTTTTATTAAAATAATGATTACATCATAAATATATCATATAAAATAATGTACGTGGAAACAGTTTAATGTTAAATTTTCATTCTCGACTAAATGATTCTTTGCGAATACGTTTAAGAATGATCCTTCCGTTTTTAGCTTCTTAGTTTTCGATGTAGGTTTTCTTAGAGGTTTTGTGCATCCGCGCGCATCGACTTGATGCACCTCTCCGAGTCGATATCCATGCATCGAGCAAGACTTTTGTGGCCATTGAGAAAAGAAGAAAGAAAGAAAGAAAGAAAGAAAGAAAGAAAGAAGAGCCATCGCGTATATTCGTAATATTAAGTCGATCGTTGACGATATATCTATCATCCTTTCGTTAGTTTATAATCGGTCGAATTCTAAATAGAAAATTGTTGGAACGTAAACGTATCGGTGGTGTCGGAGTCGACGTCCGAATGAGATACCCCACGGCTTCTCGTTACCCTGAGCCGGTAGCAATAGCAAATAGCAGCAGCGGCAGCGGCAGCGGCAGCGGCAGCGGCAGCGGCAGCGGCAGCATCAGCAGCAGCGGCAACTCGAGATAGAGTGCAACCCGATATAATTGGGGAATAATATAATTATCACGGCTTAACCTTCGATCAGCCGTGTCAGACACGTTTCGCGTAACGTAAACGGGGGGATCATGGTATCGTTATTAGATAACGAAATCGCGGGGGACATGGGTCAAAAGAGCTTGACCTAACCAGGTCACCGATTATGAGCACTTTTTGATACGTCTTTGGTATAAAAGTGGTGCATAATCCCATCGTGAGCATACGCAATCTTGTATCAGACACAATGCGGTATACATTCCTTCTATTGACGCTGGTGGCCCTCGGGGCGGCTATAATTCCGCAGCAAAAGCTGCGTGCTGGTAAGTAAAAACAAAAACACAAAATAATAATGATAATAATAATAATAATAATAATAATAATATAGTTTTCTATAACTATTTATAACCTGTCTGTGCCGCACGTAAAAGAATATCCAATGCCCGATGGCATTAGAGGCAGGCCCGCTTAAGATCCATCTATGTCCTCTCTCTAAGGGAACAAAGTTGGACGGCCGAATCTAAAATATATTCGTTTGATTGTAGCGAATAAAGAACTCTTGCAGAAACAGCAGAATTGCATCGATCTTCTCGAACAAATCACACAAAACGATATACCGAACCAGCAGCTGAATCAACTCGGCCATAACTACGACATTATTGCCAACTCCAACAATTATCAAAATCCGATAATCGTCAAGTATTACGGCAATGCCGTTAAAGCTGGTTTGGTTCAGCCAAAGGGCACTGCCTTCTCCAACTCCGTCGGTCAACTGCGCAAGGAAGCGGCTCTTCTTCAAAAGATCTTATTGGATGCCATCGACTATAAAACTTTCTTAAATACCGCCGCTTATGCTCGCGTTAATGTCAACGAAGGACAATTCCTCCAGGTATATATCGAAACATTTTAATAAGTATCTTCATTAGAAATCGTACAGAGTATAACGAAAGGATTTCTTTTGCCCGGTGAAATAGGCCTTCACCGCCGCCGTCTTACAACGTCAAGACACCCAAGGGGTAATTTTACCTCCGTCGTACGAAATTTATCCCCAATATTACTTTGACTCTAGAATCATCCAGGAAACGAAAAAAATAGCCTCGCAAATTGCTCACTCTTCGAGCGTTCAAAGTGTTATCATTCCTGTCAACCAAACCGCATACCTGCCTCACGGAGAAGATCAGCTTTCTTACTTCACGCATGACGTTGGACTTGCAAATTACTATGCCTACGTTCATCTAGCTAATAATATCTTGCAACAGGTACGCTCGTTCGTTTGTCGATTGTTACTTTGAAAATCTACTTGGACTTGAAGTTGACTGATAAAGCATCCTTTTTTCCCAGGAACAACAACAACAACAACAACAACAGAAGCAGCAGCAGCAGCAGCAGCAGCAGCAAGAGCAGGAGCAGGAGCAGCAGGAGCAGCAGCAGCAGCAGCAGTACAAGCATCAACATCAGCAGATGCAGCAACAAGAGCAACAGCAGCAGTATAAGCATCAGTATCAGCATCAGCAGCAACAACAGCATGGACAACATTACAATCAATTAGGTTGTTCCGGATTTGAGCAGTCGTCGGAACAAGACAGTCCGATCGGTGGAGGAGCTCAATTCGCTTACCTTCATCAACAACTTCTGGCCCATTACCAATTGAATCGCCTTGCCAACGGGCTTGGTCCGATCGATGAATTCGACTACGTTACCGTACAGGCCCCGTTCGAATCTCATCTTCAACATCCCAATGGTCTCCCGTTCCCTGGCCGTCCAGAATTCTTGAATCTTGAACAACAAGGCTCGCAACAGCAGAAATTGAGCGAAACCGTGAAGGATTTGGAACAGAGATTGATCCAAGCCATCGACTCTGGATATGTTCAAACTGCACAAGGTGGTTTATTATCCCTTTACCAACCGCAAGGCTTCAAGATTCTTGCCGAATTGATTCAAGGAACTGAGAAAAGTGTAAATCCAAGGTTCGTCGATATGCGATAGAATTTATTATATTATTGAAAAATAGTCATAAATCGAAATGGTACATTTGTTCTTTCTTTCAAATAGATACTACGGCAATCTTCAAGCGGCAGCTAGCCATCTCCTTGGCAACGCTCCCCACGTTGAAAACATTTACGACTACACGCCATCCGTTTTGGAACTCGCCGAGACGTCCGTTCGCGACCCAGCCTTCTACCAGCTTAACAAAAAAGTAATCGATCTCTACAAGCACTATCAAAACTCCTTGCCACCGTACCAATACAACGATCTCGTTCTTCCTGGCGTTACCATTCAATCCGTGGTCGTCTCTCCACTGACGACTTTCTTCGACGAGTATTACGTGAGCCTTGACCAGGCTGCCGTTCTAGAGCAAGGGCAAGGGCAAGGGCAAGAAATTCAAAGCGTAAAGGGTAATGACCAAAAAGACGAGCAAGAAGGACAACAGCAAGGACAAAATATTCAGGCTAAATTAATGAGATTAGATCATCACCCGTACAATTATCAAATAACCGTTCAAAGTCAGAAACACATCCCCGGTGCCGTCGTACGCGTCTATCTTGGACCGAAATACGATGACCAAGGGCAACCAATTAGTATTTCTCAACACAGACAATTATTCGTAGAATTGGACCAGTTCGTTCAGGACCGTACGTATGAAATTCGTCCAAAGTCTTTAAATAAATGCCTTCGTTTTAATCGACATTCTCTACGACGAGGAAGAAATAATATATCCAGAGTAAATGTACGATTTGATTTACAGTGCAACAAGGACAAAATGTTATATCTAGGAATTCTCAACAGGCGTCAGGAAAGAGCCACGACTATCCATCGACGCAAGCTATCCAAGAAGGCGTTAACGCTGCCATTAACTCACAGCAACCATTGTACATCGCGAAAGTAATGATTTGTTGTTTTAAGAATGAGACGAGGACAAATGAAAATGTTAGATTATAACGATCCCTCGTACATTTACAGCCACAGCACATCTATGGCTTCCCCGCCAGGTTGTCCCTTCCCAAGGGTACACCCAACGGTTTGCCACTCCAGGTTCTCGTAGTGATCTCCGCGTCAACGGAACAGAAGAAATCGAACTACGGACCAGTTATCCCGGAACAATACCAGAATTACCAGGAACATTACCAAATGGTAGGAGCCGAGGAGTACCAGCAGCAACAGGAACGGCAACAGGAACGGCAACAGGAACGGCAACAGGAACAGCAACAGCAACAGACGCACTGCGTGAAAAAAACCGTGGAAGTTTTGCCCGAGGCAAATAAACTAGGAGAATTTATCGAAGGTGGTGTTCCGTCGGTGAAAGAAAGATCAAGTTGGTCGCTACTGGATAAGTTTAATCGCATAAAAAATTTCTTATTTCCAGCCGTCGGCATGGAACACGGCAACTTTTACGCTAAGCAAAAACAAACTCCGTACACCCAAGTAAAAGCTAATCAATTTGGGCACGTTCAACGATATCATCAATATGGAAAACAGGTAGAGAACAGCGGACAGCAACAATCGACCGTCGGCGTTAAGGGCGGAGTGCAAGGTGGCGTTAAAGGTATGCAAGGTGGCGTGCAAGGAGGCATTGAAATAACGAGTAACGATGTCAAAGGTATCGTATCTATGCACGGCGTGCAAACTGGGGTACAAGCTGGCGTACAAGCTGGCGTACAAGCTGGCGTACAAGCTGGCGTACAAGAAGGCGTACAGGCGGCGGCGGGAGTACAAGGACAGGCGCAAGGAGGACAACAAGGAGGAGTACAAGTAGGCGTACAAGGAGGCGTACAAGGAGGCGTACAAGGAGGTGCCGACACGAGCGGCTGGCAAGGACAACACGGTGGTTGGCAGGGACAAGAAATGCCGACGGAATATCATAGCAGTGGACAAACGCACGCCGGTGGATACCAAGGAATCTATCAAACCGGCGGCCAAGTTGTTCAGGATCAATTGGTCGATAATTACTACCAGAACAAAATGATTTCCGAAATCATCGGTGGTGCCATTTCCCTCGACGGCAAGCCCTACGGTTACCCATTGGACAGACCTCTTAGTGCCGGTGCTCTTGCCGTTTCCAACATTCACATCAGCGACGTTAACGTCAAACACGAGGGTCAACCCACCAATATGATCAACCAATAATACCGTCACCGAAATACTTGTGACTAGTGTATTATATCGTAGCAATTTGAATTTGATCAATGTCACACTTAAAAATAACACGCATTACCGGAGTGTTTGCGTGTGTGTTTGCCTCTGTGTGCGTACGACGCGCTTGATACGAAAAAGATAAAAAAGGAATGATTAATATAGAGAAAGCGTAATAAATAAATTGCCATAAAAACATATTGCGACAGGATTCTTTCCCGATATCCATTGCATTGATATTTGATCCTGAGGAGAGATTTAACGCGTTTCAGGGTACGTTTAAGTCGTTTCTCTTTCTTTCTAACCAGATGAAGGATCGTTTTATTAAGAAATTACGCTAGTATATAACGAACGCTGATCTTGACAGAGTTTCTTTCCAATGGACATTCTCTCTCTCTCTCTCTCTCTCTCTCTCTCTCTCTCTCTCTCACATACACACACACACGCGCGCGCGCGCGCACTCACTTTCTCTCTCTCTCTCTCTCTCTCTCTCTCTCCCTCGTTTTCTCTCTATCATTAATATTGGTCTTTTGCGTTGTTTTCAGGAAATGAAATCGTCATTTTCGAGAACGATCCTTTTCCCATCCTTACTCGCCCGTCATCATTTCCATGAATTCTGTAAATAATTACGAGCAAATAGAGATATGCGACTAATAATGTCTTGAGGTACATACATCGCGTTACATCGAAGACATCTTAAATTCTGTGTAAAGGGTAAAAATGTTAAAAAAAAAAAAAAAGATGTATAAACTTACCATCAAAGTCCACCGTTCCAGAACCGTCTGTATCAATTTCAGCGATTATGCCATCGAGATCGGAACTAGTCAACTTGTCATCTAACGCAGCTAAAATTTCTTTCAGTGTGGCCGTAGTGATATAACCGTTTCCTTCCCTGTCGTACAATCGGAAGGCTTCCTTGAGTTCCTCCTGCATCGCCTCGGCGTCTTCCTCTTCGAGGAATCGTCCTGCGATTTTACAGAATCCATCGAAGTTCACCTTGCCCGTACCTTCGGGATCGTTTTCCTCTATCAACGCGTTCAGTTCGCCATCGTCGAATAGCTGGCCCATCGTATTCAATATCGTTGATATCTTGAGGGTATCGATGAAACCGCTCTTCGTCGTGTCGAACATTTGGAAGGCTTTGCGCATTACCGCCATTTTTTGATCGTCTTCCTCCTTTAACAGATTGGTAAACGAGCACATATTAACGAACACCTTACGTTACGTTTTTTTTTTTGTTTTTTTACTCTTCGAACGGATCGATAAACGACTTTTCGTTTTTCTTTTTTTCAGCCTTTGGGAAGAGGGTCGGCAATTGAGGGGGAGGGATAGAGAGAGAGAGAGAGAGAGAGAGAGAGAGAGAGAGAGAGAAAGGACGGAGATCCTTACCATGATCACGCTTTTTCTCGCACGGCCGACGATCGATACCTGAAGAGACGACGGTTCTTCCGTCTCGCGTTATATGTAAGACTTCCTCCGCGTCTGGTGAAACAGCTAGAAAGAGCCGCGGCCGATGATTTTCGGCTCAAAAATAGAGCCGCCGCGAGGAAAAATGAAATATGTTATAAGTGGGTAACGCACGAGTTCTCCACGCGTGCGTTGTTAGATGACGAAGACGATCCTTGTGTCTGTGTGCGTTCGTCTCTCTCTCTCTCTCTCTCTCTCTCTCTCTTCCTGTATGCGTTGCGTCGCGCTAAAAGTTATTTCGTTAACCGCAAAATACAGTCTAACGAGTCTGTGTAGAGTCCTCGACTAGCGCATTAGCATAGCATTCTTAGTTCGCTGCCCACGCAGTCTGTCCCTGCAAACGATTACAAGGCGCGACGTTACCTGGCATGCGGTACGGTAAAAATATATCGAGTCCCTCTCGTCCTCGAGTACTTGGAGCACTTTGAGAGCACGATTCATCATCGTCCGTGCATCTTCCAGTCAGGGAAAATTAGGTCGGCGGAAGATCGTTCTCATCGGAACCCTGCGACGAGTATCGTCGATTAGTCAGTCAATCGTTCGATCGATCGGTCGATTCGGCACTATGGTTGCGTCTCGACGAGAAGATGACCGTTAACAGTCATCGGATAGAGATCGGATTATCAACGTACGCAGAACCATTTTCCATTAACGTTAACGTTACATCGAACGATGGATGCGAGTTGGACGGCAACATTTCTGTGCCAAATGTTTGAAACGTAAAGAGAACCGTGCCAAAAAGAGAGCTCGCGCCGTAGAACGCAAGAGGGTTGGATCGCGCTTCTCACTATATAACACTCACGATTCGTACCGACCGTACCACATAAATCTTTATCTTCTCTATTTTTTTTCTACTTAGGATCTAGGCTCTATCGAAGATAGGGAGAAGAATCAAACATTCGTTCGTTAGAGATGGAAATGACTGATGATTAGTGCCTTTGCATTTTTAAAAAAAAGAAACGCAGCTTCTTTACGCCGATTATTACAGATTGTTACGTCGTCGTTTTTATTCTACAGCATTTCGTCGGTTTTTTTTACGAATCTCTCTCTCTCTCTCTCTCTCTCTCTCTCTCTCTCTCTCTCTCTCTTGGAAAATATTCTCCTTTTCGAATTTTAACCCAAATTCCTTTCGAATAACATGGATAGAGAAATTTGATATTTGGCCTAACGTAGCCTCTTTCATAACGCGACGCGCATAAATGCGTTTACGCTAATTCCGGACGAAGGACCGTAGAAGGAGCATAGTATAGGAAAGAGATTGTTATTCGCCGATGGTAATATATATCGATAAAAGAGCATCTTGAATTTGCTATAGATGGAAACGTATACACAGGATTGCCGTGTATAGGAAAAAGGACGTTGTAAATTTTTCAACTACTTCTTTCGAATCGCTTTTATCTCTTAATTCTGTTTTCTTAATTCTTTAATTCTTCAAAAGAAAAAATATCTCTCGTAGAAAGATAAAAAGTCGGTCGTACATTGATATATTTAGCCATGAACGGAGGAGCGACGAGTCGAACGAATCGATATATTTACGAAATAATAATGCCGATGATGCGTAAAAACAACGTAATTTCGAAGGCGGGTCAGTGTCGCGCGTACGGGATTCGATTTTCGCGGGGCTCTCTCGAGAAGTTCCGATTCCTCTCGTTCCGCGGTTCAATTCGGGGCGCCAGGACTCGGTAATAGTCGGTGGTAATCGGGAACGTTCGGAGGTACTCGGAGTTGCGTGGCGCGGCGTGGCGGTCGGGCATAGCCGGCCGAACGCGAACGATCAGTGATGGCCGCGGGGCTGCCGAGGCACGAGTCGTATCGACGTTTCACCGGCTCGCTTATTTATCGCAACGCTCTCCCTCTCTCCCTCTCTCTGTCTCTCTCTCTCTCTCTCGTACTACGCGCGATACACGTTTTCGCTCATTCGTACGTAGGAGAAAGAAAAAGGGTTTCGAAACGCGTTGACTCTTCTAAAAGGTTTTTCCCGTCGGAATAAGGTTTTCGTCGAACGCCGCCATCCGCACGCCTTCCGATCTTTCATTCTCGATAAACGACTGCTTTTACCACCGAACGTTTTCTATGGTTGTTGTTGCCTTGTGATTTTCGTGTCACCGTCACGATACCGCGACCTTCGTGCGTGTCGTTGTCGTCGAACGAAGAACGAAATAGATGTAGGAAGAGGAAGAGGAAGAGAAAGAGGAAGCGTGGCCACGGTCCTTTCAAGATTCGCTAAGCTTTTCTCTGACTTTTCTCTCCAGGTACGTGTATAAATATAGAATTCGATAAAATCAGGTGCGACAACCCTGCGCGCACGAATCTACTCGAGAGCATCTATCTCTACTCGAGTCGAGTTTCTTAGGCTCGACGACCGATCGCGATAAGAGAGACCGATCGTTCCTCGTTCTCCGTTCTCGCATTATTTCTCTTTTCGATCGCCTCGTCGTCCTCGTCCTCGTCCTCGTCCTCGTCCTCGTCCTCGTCGTCGTCATGTCGTCATCCTTATCGAATACCGTCGATGGTAAGCGATGCGGATTCGCCAAGAAATATCGCTTCGAACGAAGCGGCCGAAGGAAGAGGAGGAGAGGTTAGAAGTCTTTCTCTACTCCGTGCAAGGACCGATCCAACACGGTCTCTTTTAAATTCCTTTTCTGCCCCCTACGGATTATAACCAATCTAAAATCCTATCCGATCTTTTTTCGTATCAAATTTATAAGACGAACTCTTTCTTTTTCGGAATTTTCGGTCTATCGCGTAATAAGAGAGAGAGAGAGAGAGAGAGAGAGAAAAGGTAAATAAATAAAGAGAAACAAAAGAAAAAAGGAAATACTCTCTCGTGGCATCATCGGCGGCGCGTGTACTAAAGCGCGTCGATAACGTCAAAAAATAAGTCACGTCGAGTGCGATTAAATCGGATTTATGTATGCATATTGCTAACGCGATTTAGCGGTCGTTGCTCGTTGAGGCGCGCGCACGCATATATCGGAAGCATCTTAACGGAGAGAGAACAAAGTCTCAACTCGAGTACTATTTTATAAACAACGTATGAAAGTGTGCGATCGACGAAAGACCAATAACGATGCCATTGGTGTATTCGCAAAAGAATAGTCAATGGTACGTCGCGGCGAATAACCGAGACGGAACGACGATCAAATTTTCTCGACGTTTTCCTACTTTGCGAATAGTAGATTCGAAGGGGCGACTCGCTTCGTTCCTCGTTAGACTCGAATGTGGGAAAGATGATAAAAGTTTAATACCGTCCGAGACGCGATACGCTCGTGAGTTCGATGAACCCTCTCCCATTCACGACATAGAACGATCTATTTTTCCTCGGTCGCGTCGTAGATGGACGTAGATAGAATTTAGTTATTAAACGTTTACGTTATTATGCGTTGAATTTGGACGTGCTCGAAAACGTCGAGAGAGTTTGTACGTTAGGTTCGCGAGCATCGACGGAGAAGAAGATAATCGTTTTAAAACCGACCAAACGAGATAGGAGAGACTTTTTCTCCCGGTCTATGGATATATCTCTCTGTCTGCTGTCGTATATCTCGATCGCGTCTAGGGGTTGCTCCATCCAAAGTTGGCCGCGCCTTTTGGCCGGCTATTCCCATTTCGCGCGTTCCTTTACACGGACCGAAACGCTTTTTCTCCCGTGCGTTCCGCATTCCCGAGCGTTCCTCTGTCTCTGTCTCCTCGGCCGATCTTATACGCCCCCACCTGGCCCACTTATCGTATTGATTCAAACTTGCCCACTCGCTCCTTCGCTTCTTCCTGCTTCAGCTTCGTTTCTTTCCTTCCCTTTTTCCTTTCTTTCCCTTTCTCCTCTCTCTTCTTCTCCCGCTTCTTCCTTCTCTTTCTTTTTTCTCTTCTACTTTTTTCGACCCTCTTTCTCCCTCTCTCTCTCTCTCGCTCGCTCGCTCGCTCGCTCAACGACTTTACCGAGCATTTTCCAGTTTTTGCGCTTGTTCTATCTTTCTTTTTTTTTTTTTTTTTTTAACAACGCTGACGATAGCCCAAAGTCCTATATGTTGGAGATTGAAAAAGTGGCGGGAAATACTTTTTAAACGTCCACGATGGCGTTTGGCACAGAGAGAGACGGGGGGGGGGGGGCAGCTTTAAAAAGTACGATCCCAGGTTCGCTTTAGCGCTTAATGAAACGAGAAAAGTGGCCGACGATGCGAAGGGAGTAGAAATGGAAAAAGCTAGGGTGGTTCAGCCTTCCTCGCGAAACGTCATTTTCCATCGTATCGCGTTTCGCGTAACGAGACTCGAAAGATTCTCAGGGAAGGTCACTCCCCGATATCGGATATGCTCTTCGTTTTTACGGCTCATCCATTTTGCGATAACGAATGGAGAGACGATTAAGTATCCTCTCGATATTTTCAACCCCTTTTCAGAGGAGTCACATCTCACGGAATGATAGACGTTATATATACACGTACGCACGCGTTTCACTCTCCAACACTTATCGGTTGGACGATTCGAGTAGAAACGTCAAAGGATCCGAATCGTCCTTCTCGACGACGTCTCCGTCTAATTTTTATTTTGATTTTTGTCGAGTATATACGCGTCGAATAGAGTCTTTCGAAAGACGATAACGATAGCACGTTGGTACAAATATAACGTATCCTACTATTATGGCGTTCGAGTTAAGTGGTAACGAACGAGAGAATAGGAATTATCGACCATTTCCAAGAACAAACGATTAACGTGCTATTCTCTCGCGTTAACGAACTTTAATTAACGAGATGCATTACGCGTCGCGGAAAGACGTCGTTTCGTTTCGATCGGAAACTCGACTACTCGGTAGTTTCTCTAAACTAGGCGACATTTGTCTTTGTCGTCGAGATACGATATTTCTTTTCTTTGTCGAAGAGAGCACCTGTCTCCCCGTTTATACGTGTATACGCGCGCATATATGTGTGTATATATCGTTCGCGTCGAATCTTATTCCATTGGTCGTTATATTCGTTATTTTTAATATTTCCTTGTTTCGCGCGCGACGTTCGCGAGACTACGCCGCCCGTTACATTGAAATTATTCGTGCCGTCACTCGTGCGCTTTATAATATTTCGATCGAAAGAGCTCGTCGTTTTTATCGTATAACCTTTGAGAGGAGAAAAAAGCATTCTTCGTCGTTCCACGATAAAGGACGGTAGAGTAGTCGTCGTCATCGACGACCAAAGAACGAGCGTTCTCGCTTCGAAGCGCAAGATTTTCATCCAGCGTGCGAAAAGATACGCTCAACGATTTCGAGATATCGATACCATATCCGTATCTCTTTTCGTATTCTTACGAAAGTTTTTCTAATGCAAACTACGCCTCCTCGTAACGATATTCTCCGTCGTGCCTTTTTTCTTCGTTTTTTTTTCCCTTCCAAAAAGGATCTTCGTCGAATATCAAAGTCGTGTCGCTTCTGTAAGGAATAACGTGTGTTCAAAAGTAAAATATTAGGTACGTATATCTCGGGCAGAGATAAAGGGGACGCGCTTGAAAAGCTACATTCTCGGTCGCTCTCAAAGGATCCTTAGTCCTCGATGATAAATCTCGATGATGAAAGGCGAATACGAGATATGCCTAATCAAAGGAAGAGATATGCGCGGGTCATTAATTAGTTAAAAGGGTCGAAAGAGTCCGAGCTTTTAACGTTGCTCCGCGTATTGCTAGTAGTACTAGTTGTTATTGGCACGATGTTTTTCGATAATCCACGCGCGCGCGTGTCCGTGTGTCCGAACGATCGATAACTCGATTTTCGCGCGTATGTGCGCGCGCGCGCGCGCGCGTGTGTGTGCTGCTCTGATCTCTCTCTCTCTCTCTCTCTCTCTCTCTCTCTCTCTCTCTCTCTGTCTGTCCTTTCTCTGCCCCTCTTTTTCTCTCGCGTTAGGCCTCCCAATTGCAGCTTCACCCTTATCCGTATAGCGTTCGTGTCGGCCTGTAAAAATAATTCGAGCATAACGGAAGATCTCGTGGTAGTAATAGCAGGGGCCGGGCGTATAGAGAGAGTAGATCGGAAAAAGGGGATGTTTTTGTAAATGCGAACGAAGGAATCGCTGGTAGGATGTTGCGATTTGATCGTCCGAATAATTTTTTTTTCTTTTTTCGTTAGGAAAATGGCGGAAGAGGTTGCAGGAGGCTCTAGCAATAGCAGCAGCGGGGAAGCCAGCAGATTGCAGCTTCTGCAAGAGATGCGCCAACAAAACTTTGACAGCATACGATTCGCTTCTTATCGTACGGCTTGCAAGCTTAGATTTATTCAGAAGAAAGTTCACCGTAAGGATCCCCTACTCGAAACACTATTAAGCCATCCATTTGGTCGATATCTTGACTCTTTTTTATTTATTTATTTATTTATTTTTTTCTTTTTTTTACAGTACACAACGTAGACATATGGAATGTGATCGAAGCGTTTCGAGAAAACGGCCTAAATACTTTAGAGCCGTCCAGTACGTTGGGAGTATCTAGGCTAGAGACACTTCTGTCTTCCTTATTTCATGCGCTTAACAAGAGGGTGCCGGTGTCTCAACAAGCCAAAGTCGACGCTACCACGGCTCTGTTGATGAATTGGCTCTTGGCGGCGTATACCAGTGGGTACGTTCGAAAACGATATAAGTCCGCTGCGTTATAATTTTCACACGGATCTCTTTTTCTTTTTTAATCTTTTTTTTTTCCCCTTACTTTTCTCTCTCTCTCTCTCTCTCTCTCTCTCTCTCTCTTTCTTCTTTTTGTCTTCTTTTCCAGGGAAAATAATAAGATATCCGTATTCTCGGTGAAGGTGGCATTGGCCACGTTGTGCGCCGGGAAGCTCATGGACAAGTTTCGATGTGAGTCGTCATTATTTTTCTCCGCTATTCTTAACGACCAAAAGGATTTCGATATTTCGATAGAGACGAAGGTGACGTCGATTCTCATGTTCATCTAGATATATACTCACAAATATCGGACGGTAACGGGCACATGATACATTGGAGGTTCGCCGACTACTTGAAAGAGGTTCTGTCATTGACGGCAGCGGTTTACGAGTCACCATCCTTTGGATATTCGGAGGGCCTCGCGAGCACCATTTTTCCCCCTGTAAATTTCTCCTTCCGTTTATCGCTCGAGGCAGTTCCCACCAATCCCTCGTTTCTTTTCAGAATTCCAAAGTGACGGTCAACGATTTTCTGGATACGCTAATGTCCGATCCCGGGCCGCACTGTTTGATTTGGCTCCCGTTATATCACAGAATGGCGGCCGTTGAAACGGGTACGTAGACGATCCGTTGATCCGTCCATCCGCCGTTACGTCCTTTTATTCGATATTTAAGTAAGCCTCGATCGTTTCCAGTGGCTCATCCGATCATGTGCGATGCCTGTCACAAGGAAAATTTTACCGGTTTCCGATACAGATGTCAAAAGTGTCATTCTTATCAACTCTGTCAGGATTGCTTTTGGCGTGGCAAAGTTTCCGGGACTCACAACAACGATCACGAAACCCGAGAGTACAGTAGTTTCGTACGTACCAACCATCTTAGATTATTTACCGTTTACTTCCAAAATAAGAAAATAAGAGAATACCCGCGTGGTACGTAAAAAGCAACATAATCCATACAAATTCGTTTGTATGGATAATTCGTTTAAACGAGTTATGTACATATTAAAAAATAATTGTTGTATCTTTTGGCTGCGTTCGAGTAAAATTGCGCGTTCGTGAATTTTATTTTATAACGTAAAAATTGGAAATGCCCATTTTCATACCAACCGATGTGTCGTTTCCGAGGCTATAGAAGAATATACGCGGGTATTTCGTTCGGTGTGAAAATTGTTCGTTTCGTTTCGAGCGATAGCCGTTGAAAGCGCCTTGGTCGTAGCGGCACCTTGAGCGAACGATTAGAAATGATTTCAAGATGCGGACACTTAGGTTCAATCTGTATTTTATACGCGTAAAAGTTCGTCGTCGTCGTCGTCGTCGTCGTCGTCGTCGTTCGATCGACCCTCAACCAACGCTCTAATCGATCAACGATAGTATATTCCTTTCGACAGAAATCACCGAGCAAACAAATTGGGCACTCTTTGCGTAAGAGCTTCAGATGCGTTCCCGAAAAGGGGAAAAACAACATACCTAGATTTCCCGAGCAGCCAGAGAAAACGTTGGACTTGTCGCACATAGTGTGAGTATCTCCCGAGAAAGAAAGAAAGAAAGATCGAATAAAACTTAGTCCGGAATATCTCGACGGTGGTATATAATGTTGCAATTGGAATGAATTCACTGCGTTGCAGCCCACCGTCGCCTTTACCATCTCACAACGGTTTTCCAGATCCAGGTTTCATGGCTCCCTTCGATTCCGGATCCATGGATAGCCGATCTACCTTGAGAAGGTAAGAACTGGGACGAGTCTCGGTTAATTCATTCACTTTTATCTTTGCTTTCTACGAGACTTTGCGTAAGAACGTGTCACGCTTTACTTACTTTTTTTTACGTTTCTTTTTTTTTTCCCCCTCTTCTTTTCTGGTATATCGTTCAGTATGGATAGTTCAAGACTGGACGACGAACATAAATTAATAGCACGATATGCACAAAGGTTGGCGCAAGAGGCTAGGACCATGGTAAGTCGACTAACGCTTATTTACCTTTTCGTGTAGTACGTTCTTTCCTTCTTTCTATTCTCTCCTCCGAGACCGAGTATAACGAGCGAGTGTGTATTTAATAATCGATCGATTTTTTGCGCAAAGTATTTCGAAGCACGAGGGAGAGGGAGAGAGAGAGAGATATATATATATATATATATACACACGTTTCAGCGATAATTCGATTTAACAAATTCGATTAAAACTTTTCGCCGATACGTCATAACGTGTCAGAACTAATTTTGATCTCGTAACGAATTCGACAGCCTCGTACTACGTCCAGAATGTCGCAAGCTGACCAAGCGGTAAGTACTGGCCGTTAATAAATCTAATCGCATTAAATATATATTATACTATACGTTCCTTCCTAATTTCAATTATCACGTATCTTCCATTTTCTCTCGTATATAGGGTAGAACACCGTCGGACGCCAATTTGGCATCGTTGGACGCGTCGAGGGCGCAACGTGAACTTATATCGCAGTTAGAGGCGAAGAATAAAGAAATAATGCGAGAAATTGCAAGGTTAAGGTATACCTGTGTCGTTTATCTTCCTTTATATCGAGCCCAAACCTCCAAGTCATCCCGTCGAACCATCCTAGAGTCACGCATGTTATAACGGACGTTCAGTTGAGCCGCTTCGTGTCTCTTTGGTTGCATAGCAAGGCGTATTAGAGAGCAGGGAATACGATCTACGCTTTGTCGAATGCGTTATTCGTTCACGTCTAGAAGAAAGAACTCGCACGCGTACTGATTATTTCTTCTTCGTACTCGTAAATTATTTTTACGCTGAGAAAAAAAAAGAATAAAAACAAAGCAAAAAAAAAAAAAGTAGAAAAAAGAGAGATTGGGATTCTCTCAATAAATGTTTCATCGTTTTACGTTATAGGAGGCAACAAGAGATAGAGGCGGCAGGATTGGAGAATCCTGCTCTAATGTCGGAGTTGAGAGCATTGAGACAGAGAAAGGACGAATTGGAGACTCACTTGGCGACTCTGCAAGATTCCAGGAGACAATTGATGGTTCAATTAGAAGGTCTTATGAAAATGTTGAAGGTATGTGAATCGATCGAACGGGGATTAGGAGAGCCATTATTATTTTCAAGATAATTTTCTTTAGTTTCCAAAGCAATTCATTCGTCGTACCATCTACTTTTGGCTACTCGTCAAAACTTTCTCGTAGAATCATCAGGCATCTCCTAGATCAACGCCAAACAGTTCGCCGAGAAGCACGAAGTCGCCTCCGTTACCTCCTGGTACGGTGACGAGTAGTAGATCGGCACCAGCTACTCCAGGTGGAACATTGTCAACGACTCCTCAACAGCAACAGCAACCGCAACAACAGCAGCAACACCAACAACAACAGCAACACCAACAACAACAACAGCAGCAGCAACAACAACAACAACAACAACAACAACAGCAACAACAACAGCAGCAGCAGCAGCAAAACCAACAAAGTCAAATGTCGCAAAGCTACCAGAGTTCCGTACCAACGACATCGGTACCGAACATGTCGGCCAGTGCTATGCTTGGGACAATACAGAATCCTATTCCAGATAGTCTTTCGTGCGTCGGAGGTGACGTAAGGTAGGGTGGCATGTACAAAACGTATGCTATAGAACGCACCGAAAACAAAACGAGAAATATTTAAAAACGACGATACGAGAGAAAGTGTTATGAGAATGTGTTGGGAAGCGAATATTTTGAAGAATAATTAGACCGGAACGTTCCAAGTGTTACTTTGAAAGTTTAACGACTAGAACAAACGTTAAGATTTCCCGAACAATTCTTACATCTTTCTTCGTACATTTTTATTTTTTCTCTTTTCCTTTTTTCTCTCGTTTTTTCTTTCTTTAAGTACGTACAAATGAGTATGCACATTCGTGTCGGAGCTAACTAGAACGTTACTTTCGCGTAATATTTATCGAAAGAAGTCGATTTTGTCCTCTGTGTGTGTGTGTGTGTGTGTGTGTGCGCGCGCGCGCGCGCGCGCGTATCTCAACATGTGTGTGTATATAAATGTGCGGATTATTATTCACTACATGCCAGTTGCTCGTAGGTGTCCGATTTGTTTCCCCTATGACTGTACATACGCGGTAGTATGTACTCGATTATATTTCTTTTTTTTTTCTCGCCCCCTTCCGTATATACGTAGTCGATTTCTCTTCCATACAAATATCTTGCACCGTGAATGAATCCCAGATTGGGCTTGGCACCCAAATAATGCCTATAGCCAGGGATACGATAATGTAGTGAAAAATGGAACATATTTAAAGAGACAGAAAAAGAAAAAAAAAAGAATTTTTGTGAGATAACAAGGAGAAATTTTGGATTCAGCTATATTTGAATATTCCGGCTATATAAGCTTGTTAAAAAAACGATAGGTACTTTCGTTGCATGTTAACGTTATCAACGATATCCGTTTTTACGAGCTTTCAATGAGCTAGTAACAAGCACAATTTTCTACTAGCCTCGCACACGAGTAAACGTCCGAAAATTTGATTATGTATGCACTCTATCTATTTTAGCGAATTCTCGTCAGAAAAGGAAAAAGAATCGCTTAGTGTCGCCTATGCTTCTATTCCTTTCACAATGCTTTACGACAACACTTTTATCGTTCTACGTTATGTTAGTCTTACTATGGTAAAATATGATATTGAAACGAAACGTTAGAATACGTAGGAAACTTTCTAATGTTTATAATTAAGAAATTGTTTCGTCTTTTTCGTTTTATTTAAGTTAAATTGGTACATATGGTTACGCGTATATATAGTAAATACGACGATAGGGAAGGAAACTCTCTCTCTCTCTCTCTCTCTCTCTCTCTCTCTCTCTCGACTAGTTGTCGTCGTTTATACCGACATTTCGCCGAACGTGCGTGCGTGCGTGCGTTTGCGTGTGCGCAATTCGAATCGATTTGAAAAATGTTATGTCCGTAGATCCGCATAAAAAAGCGACGGTAAGGCCGGGTAAAGGTTCGAGGAACGGTAAACGAAGATCTAGCACATTTGGATAAATCTAATTTGTACATAGAGAGACGTAAGGAGTAATGCATTGACATATATATATACATACGTAAATGAGATATGACTCTACCCGTTAGACGATTAATAATATAGTTGTAAGCACTATGGATTAATGCATGTACGCCAAGTTCCGTTATTTTTGCCCATTATTATTTTGACACGTTTGAACGATAAGAGCTTATGTGCCATTTCACTTATTACGAGTATTTCCCCCCCCCCCCCCGTGACTACGTCACGGGAATAAGATTCTTCCACGAAGACGTTGAAGTTTCGAAAGTTTGATTAATTATATGCTTGTGCAAATAATCACGCAGCATGTTGCGATAGCCGTTGAATTTGTTGCTGTTTAAAGTGGCTTTGCGCAAAGAAAATAGAGATTTTCGATATCAGGTCTGCGTTCAGGACAAACAGCCTGCCAGGAAGCGGTTCCAGCAGTGCGAATAATAGTTTGGGCCGATCCTTACGGAACGATCTGTTGGTAGCTGCCGACAGTGTTACTAATGCCATGTCAACGTTGGTCAGGGAATTAAATTCAGGTATGTTTCAATGCAATGTAATGCGGACAATTGATAAAGACGAATGAAAAAAAAAAAAGAAGAAAAAAATCATTTTTTTGTAGTTTCAAATGGCACTTAAAATTCGATATGCAAAAGAGTCCGTTCAAAGTTCGATATCCATATATCAAATGATGGATGAATTTCTTTACACCTCCGAGAGAGAGCAATAGTTTTTTTTTTTTTCTTTCTCTTCTTCTCTTTTTCTTTATTTTTCTCTTTCTCCCTCTTTAATTCTCATCTCTTAACTACTATCGTTCTCTTTTTTACGCGTTCCTTCATCTATTTGCTTTCTCTTTTTGCCAATTTTTCAGAATAATCGTTTATGTACACGCATAATAACCACACGAAGACTCGTTAAAGCATCCACGGCCGCTCGTCTTTCTTCAGCAGCATGAGTCTGTCTTACGATTAGTTTCATTGGAGAGACAGCAATGAGTACTGTTTGAAATGTTTAATTCGCTCTCTCTCTCTCTCTCTCTCTCTCTCTCTCTCTCTCTATCTATCTATCTCGCTCTCACTCTCGCTCTCTCTTTTGCAAAAGTCGAAAAGAGATACTCTTTTGGATGAGTACGGAAGAGCAGGTGAGCCATTTATGAAGCAACAAATTTTTTATTATATAATTCAGAAGCGACTTGGCGATTTAACGTTTTCATCGATACGTCAACAAAATCGTATATAAATTAATAGAGAAAATATTCGTGAAACTTTTGTCGTCGAAGCGATATCTACGTTGTGTTATGAAAGAAAATAATGGAAGGAAAAGAAATAAATATAACGATTACTATTTTTTTATATGGCATTTTTATATATGACGTTGGAAACGATATGCAGCAAGTGAAATGCCTACGTATATCGATTTCAGAACGGAATAAATAAATGAATAGACGCTCGCTTTCTTCTTGGAAAGAAAATCGTGCAAGTATTACGACAAAGTCATTGTTCGATTCTCATTACTAACGCGATGCTACGACTCAGGTTCTACTCCAGTTGAATTCTTTGGAAAACGTTAGAGCGATTAAGGGCATAAAGAAAAATAGCGACTTTTCTTTAGACTCCGGATGACGATCGATATTTCAAGGATGTACGTAAAATTAATTTGACGCTGCGATACGTTTGAAATTCGTTTGAAATATATCAATTTCAATCGATTTACGTTTAATAGCTCGAAGGAAGAAAGAAAAGCGTCGAGTTAATTAAATGTGCATCGTTTACCAATAACGCGTTGGATCTATATCTCTTGGCGAATACCATGGAAAATATCAATTTTTACAGCAAATACAAAACCTTACACTGGACTATCAACAGCACACGTACATATACGCTGCTTTATAAGTTTGAACACGATTATATGATTTTTCATTAATGTAAATACTACTCGAACCGCTCTCTCTCTCTCTCTCTCTCTCTCTCTCTCTCTCTGTCTCTCTGTCTCTATCTGTCTCTCTTTCTCTCTTTTCTCTTCTACCGTATATTTGCCTGTTAGATAATATTTACTTTATTCCTTTTTAACTTAGAATAGTTTTTAGAAAACATTAGTCTAGTCGTAGCACAGACTACACTACACGCAAGACTATTAAAGAGATACGATCGTAAAACGAGATGTACAATATGTGCATATATACTTTTTCATATATATATATATATATATATATATATATATATATATATATATATATATCTCTTTTCGTTCTTTCTTTCTTTCTTTTTTTTTTTTGTTCCTTTTCATATCGATTCATCGCAGAGTACAGAGTCACGCGATTACGAGAATTTTGTTTACGCATAGAGAGGAGATAAACTTTAGTCTTATTTTGATAACGACTGGACTGACGGTAGACGTGTTTGAAAAAGAAAAATTAAACAAATAGATATATATTTAAACGTGGACTCGAGCGACAGTCGGACGTGCTAAAAATATACAAAATAACACTCTAGACGTGTTGTGGAATGTGTGTGATGCACCCCCTGTGAATGTGTCCTGGTGGCTTGCAGACTCAGACCAGGAGGACCATTCTCACAACTCGGGACGTTTTCTCAGAAAACCTCTGGGTAAGTTGTTTACGCGTTGAGAGAACTAGCAGATCGTGTATATATAAATACATACATAAATACGCGTTTCTGTCTCGAGCGTTACGACCTTCCGTTTGATCTCGCATTTCTGTCGCATTTCTATCGCATCTCTTCTCGCAATCTCGAGAGACATAGCAGAGCTCGTACATACGCGATATCTCATTTTCTCGTCCTCTTATCGAACAATATCGAAATCGCGACAAAGTATTATAAATTGGATCAATTATTATTTTTTTGTTTATAAATTGGATCATTAAACGTTGGATCAATTCGCAACGCGATCGTAGAAAGTATCAGTCGGTAAGAGGAACATTTTGATCGTTTCGACATTTCTCAATCGTGTCAGAGTCGAGGTCGGAGTCACGTTACTCGTCCCCTACGATCGTTAACGAAATTGCGATTGTTACGTGACGAAAGGAGCGATAAAAATGATTCACGCAAGAGCACATTTTTAACGTTTCGACGAGATTTATAAAATATAGATATTTTGATTTGGTAGGGAATAATTATTTTAATGTGGACGGAATTGTTTGCAGATTTCGAGGCAGGTGAAGACGGCGACGACAGCAGCGGCGGTGGTAATTCTTGGCGCGAAGAACTTCAACGTCGTTATCAACAGGAGAATGATTTTCTGGCCGAATTGAGAGCGAGGAATGTGAATATGTCGCAAACCGAACGCACCTCGGCCGCCGCCGTCGCCGCCGCCGCCGCCGCCGCCTCCTCCTCCTCCTCCTCGTCGAACGAACAGGAACAGGATAGGGGCGACAGAGAGGAGGCGGACGGTGGAAAGGAAGATGATAATGAGACGGATTGGTCGGAGGCTGTGAAGAGATGGGTAAACCGATAAATCGTACGATCGCGCGAGAGTGACCGCGAGAAATGTTGTAAATTTGCGTGAATTCGCGGACGATCGATCGAAGAAAGGGGAGTGGACGATCGTTACGTTCGTCCCGAGACGTTTAGATATGATCGAGGAAAGGATTTCAAGTCTTGGTAGTCGCACGGAGCGGGGGCAATTTCTGATCGCGCACGCCCCCAGAGTTCGATCGATCCGTTATTTTTTTCCTTATTTTCCGTTTTTTCGTCTTTCCGCACTTTCCATTCAAATATATTCGACGAAACAGAAAGATTTGAACGTCGAGAAACAGGCAACGGGCGAGATATCGCACAAAGTCGCGTAATCATTCTGCCGGGTAAGATACGCGGCCTAGGGATCGATCGAAGATACGATCGAGAAGAACTTTGGGGAGCTCTTTCGACTCGTGTTTTTTCGAAGCCCTTTTGCGTCCATGCGCGTTATCCAAGGTGCGTTATCCGTCGCCGCGATGCGAAGACGGAGAAGAGGAAGACGAAGAAGACGACGAAGACGAAGAAGACGAAGAAGACGAAGAAGAAGAAAAAGGAGGAAGAATAATTTCATAGGAAATCTCTCGTAAAGTCCGTAAAAGCGGCAACGAGTTGCGGTCGAGGCTTACGATATCTAGAGGGGAGCGTGTAATTTTTTTATACCTTCGTACCGGTTAACATTTCACGATATAAACGCCTAGAACTTGAATAACTCAAACTCATCGAATACACGTTAAAAAGCTTCGCAATAATATTTCAAGATGATAGATATTAAAATATAGAGAAAGGTCGAAATTGAGGCGTCGTACCCTGTGGTTACTACGATTCGTTCGCTTTCTTGATCGAGGAGGAACGATGCCTCGGAGCTATAATAACGACTCCCCGTTAATTATTCGCCGACGAGCGAAGAAACCATTTCGCGCGAATACGTTTCGCTCGTACGCGCCAGAAATCGGAAGATCCGATTTATGATCCGACGGCTCCGAGGTACGATACCGAATCGTTAGGATTACGTAATCGCGTGTACATAGAAGAGAGTTTTTTTACCAAGGTATTTGCAAAGTATTCGATTAATTTTTATTGGACGGATCGAATTGTAAGGAATTTCGGTGTTTGCCGAAAAAAGCTAGCGGGAGGGCGCTCGGGAAATCGCTAAAAGAAGGCGGCAAAAAAAAAGCGTATCGCTTTCCCGTATGTATGTAAAATATCTTTCTTTACTTCCTATAAATTAATGCGCCTGGCTCGCGTCCACTTTACGCGCAGCGATCGAACTTGCTTTTTTGGGGTCTTCTTTTCTTTTTTTTTTTTTTTTTTTCCTTCGTTTTCGACGAAACTTTTGACAAGTTCGAAAGTCTGCGCGCTGCACATTTCGTAATGTCGAGACGACGGAGTACAGGTGCGCATACGTACGCAAGACACGTTTAATTTCGATACATTGTTATAATAATTTACCGATTGCTAAACTATGTCGCTGACGTAGACACACGCGTGTGTGCACGGTAGGTACGTGTATACGTACGTGTACTCCGACGTAATGCATACACAAATATGTATAATACGTACGTATTACGCGCAAGGATACTTTATGCAAAGTCGTACGTGCATCGTTTCCTATGCTCGTTCGTCTATACGAATATGTACGGAGAAAAGGGGCCGGAGGGAGCGAGAGAAAAAAGAAAAAGAAAAAAAAAAGAAAACACTATGTAGCGACCGCATAATTCGAGTATTGAATAAAAAATGAAGCGATATAGCCGATAGTCGGAGTTGAGTATCGATGTTTCACAGCCCACTGCGTTTCTACCGTCGAAGCCGGTTGACGAAACGATGACGCGCGTCGAGGAAGAAAACGTTCCGTCGAAAGGTATAAAGATCCTTTTTAAAGACCTTTCTAAGCGTCCTCTTTCTTTTCTTTTCTTTTTTTATATCCCTATCGTGTCCCGTCTCGACGAATCCATTACAGTTCGATCGAAGGAGACGAAGAAACGGCAAGAGTTGTATCTTTTTCGAGAAGACTTATCATCGCTCCACGACTTTTGCTCGACGAAATCAAACGTATCGACGTTGGTTATAATAGGTCAGCAGCCAGAAGCGATATCTTTCAACGTTCTCGCGAAACTTATTTGTTTGCAAGAATTATGGCTGATCGAGTGCAAGTTAAAGGTGTCGCCCAGTTATATCTTCCTATATATTCTTTTCTTTTCCTTTTTGTTTCTTTCTTCCTCTTTATCGTCTACGGTGGGAGGGTGGGGGGGTGGGGGGGTACATCTTTTGCTTTTCCTTTTCTCTCCTTTTCTCGTCTTCTCGTCGCGTCTTCTTTCAGGACATATCCCCTTTGAAAGAATGCTCGAAATTGGAAAAGCTTTACGTTTATTCCAACGAAATCGAACGAATTCCAAACCTCTCGAAGATACCACGATTGGCGATTCTTTCGTTATCGGGAAACAACATAGATCGTTTAACGGTATCGAGCAGATATTTTGACCTTTTTCGTTGTTTTTTTTTTTTTTTCTTTTTTTTCCCCTCCTCGTCAACGTTCGATCACCAACGTTCAGACGTCCGTAGAATGTCGGTAAGTTGGAGTACTTGAGAGAGCTCAATTTGGCCGACAACAAGTTGAAAAGATTGCCAAACGTATTCGCGAAAAATTGCAACTTGAAGTACGTCAATCTGGCGGGTAATCGGCTGTATCGTATCAAGGTAGAACCTTAACGCATATCGCTCGTATCTATCATCGTCGTCTCGCCGATATTAATTATTATTTCAGGACGTAAAAAGTTTGCGGCCGTTGGAAAAGTTGGAGTCGGTAGTCTTCAACGATCCGCTTTACGGCGACTGTCCTATGGCACGACTATGCAATTATCGCTCCTACGTCGTATATTGGCTTCCCCGAATCAAGAGGCTAGATCATTATCCGATACACGACGCTGAAAGACATTGGATCGATTCCTTTTTCGAGTACGCCTTTACTCGTTTTTTTTGTTTTTTTTCTTCCCCTCGTAATGTTACCCGAGAGCAAGGTGCAAAATACATTATTCCTTAAGGAAGAAGATGATGCGTTGCAAGGTCTTGCTGCGCGACAATATAAACGTTTATTTCAAGTCGTTGAAGGACACGTACGAGAGATATCAGGAAAAGGAGAAATGCCTTAAAAGGTTACTGCACGAGGTCGGAACGTCGAGATTGCTGCAGGTGAGATCGCGAAGCGTTGTTACGATATCGATCGTTATCGGACGCGTTATTCGTTAAATCTGTCGTTGAACAGTCGTCGAAGAAAAGTTCCGAAGAGACGCCGGAGATGGAGGAGAAGGACCGGGCGATAGGGTCGGAAGGGAAACGACGACCGTCGGCGCTCCTCGAATATCCGGACGAAAGATTGAAGGAGAGAGAAGAAATGGCCTCTCTGTCTTTTCAAGTTAATAGTAACCCCATTTTACGGGTGTTGCGTTTAACATTGATCATTTTCGTTAGATCGCCTGTCGACAGTTAAAATTGCACATGCGCCACTGCGGTAACGTATATTTGCGAGAATATAAAAACAACGGGGAGGATTTAATGAAAATTTGTCGGACGACTCTGGAGGAATCGTTGTGTCCTTTCGCGAACAAGTAAGACTTTGAAATTGCCGTCGATCGAGATCTATCGTTCGTTCGTTCGTTCGTTCGTTCGTTCGTTCGTTCGTTCGACAGTGTCACGGGGATAATGTTGTATCGAGTCACGGAGGTTTTTCACAAGGAGATAAGCGAGTATCGTATTTGGAACGATCAAATCGAAGGTTCGTGCGAAAAGGAGAAGAAAGGTTCGAAGGTTTTAGCCATCGTGCCAGGTGTGCGGAGTATTCGGGAATGGCCGATGAACGTGCTCAAGCGTGGATTTTACAAACAAGTTAGCGCGCTTACGAAGAAGCTATCCGTAAATCGTCGTACTTTTTTCTTTCCTCTTTTCTCACTCTCTCTCTCTCTCTCTCTCTCTCTCTCTCTCTCCTTCCTTTCGCACCTTCCAGAAGAGGATCCGCCTGACGAATTGTTCGGCCATCGCCGACCCGAAATTTCACGAGAAATTATCGAAGCGAGAGAAGACGCGAGCGGATCCCTGGGAGAAACGAAGAGTTTCTATCCTTTTACGCGTACCGTTCGATAGTTGTGCCATTACGTAAGTATCTTATTTCTCGAGGACGAGTAGGTCTGTGACTCGACGATAACGACTCTCTCTCTCTCTCTCTCTCTCTCTCATCTCTGAATCGTGGTCGTTAACGCGGTTAAGGGAACGATACGCCGACGAATTTCATGGATCGAAAGCGTGGGAACGCGAGAAGGTTCGGCGACCGTGCCAAATGTACGTCTTAACGAGAGCAAACTTGTCGGACGCGATATTCGTGGCCGAGTACGAGTACCTATTGGAGGTATCGATGTGTACACGATGATACATGCGTCGTAGAGGCGCGCGCGTTAGGAAAAAGAAAGGAAAAAAATGGCGCACGTCCCGTAGAACGACGACTCGATGGAGAAGAACGATAGGAGGAGGGAGGGTACGGAGGAGAGGAGGAGGACGACGCGACTGCATCCGGCGTCCTCGTCGTCCGAACGTTCGACCAAACGCAAGATCTCGTCGTGCCTTGGAATAGACGAGGGAAGGCTTCTGGCATTGAGAGAGATAAGTTTAGCCGGGCAAGGTATAAAGGGATGCCTGCTCGAGGATTCGTTCGAATTGCCGAACTTGAGGGAACTCGACCTTTCCTACAATCGTCTCGACGAATTTCCAAATTGCCGAATGATCGTCCACGTTAAGAAAATGAACGTCAGTTTCAACGACATACGGTCGATCGAGATTAAGGAGAGATTGTACGCGTTGGAGGAACTCGACGTATCGTGGAATTGTTTGACGAAATGCAGAAATAGTCTCGAAACGTTGAAAACGTTCGCCCCGAGCCTAAAGGGACTGAACCTCGAAAGAAATCCTTTTTCCGATATCGTCGAACCCGAAAAGATCGTCCTATTGACCGGCCTATACTTTCCTATCGGTAGGAGCGAAGGTAGTAGTAACAACGTAGCAGGCTCGTTGAATCGAAAGATCTTCGGTCTAAAGGTCCTTCGCAATACATTGGCGGAGCTTTACGATCGACACCCGACCATCTCTATATACCACTCCCCGATCGGCCGAGTCCACTTGAAGAAACCGTCGTTGCATTTGGTAAGACTACATCTCACCGACAATTGCATAACCGATCTCGACGGTCTCACGCAGGAACACTTGCCGAGATTGAAGTATCTCGATCTAACCAACAATCTTATAACGTCCCTGCGACCGATGGGCTCCTACAAGACGATAATCGAGTTTTATTGCGCCCACAACGAGATAAGGAGATTGCAGGAAATCGAGAATCTTAAAAGTTGGGAAAAATTACAAATCGTCGACCTCAGCTACAATCCGAACGAATCCGCGATTTCTTACAAGGACTTTCTCGTATTTCATTTGATCGATCTAAAGGTAAAACGCTAAGATTCCTTTATTTATGTATTTCTTTCCCCCGCTTTATTAATTCAACGGTGCTCTCGCGTCAAACGTACACTCTTCGCCAGTACGTTTCCGGACAGTGCGTGGAAAAGTCGAGCGTCGTCGAGGCGAGAAACGTCCTTGGAAATATATTGGATCGAACGATGTTGCTGACGATGAATCTTGCCCAAAAATTGACGAACCTCAGACAATTGGACGTCGTCGGGTGTTCCATAAAAAAGGTCCCACAGGAGGAACGTTAGAAAAACGACGTTCGTCGAGATTTGCCGCTTGATAACGATATCGTTCTTCCGTAGATAAATCTACCGTCTAATCTGTTACCTCATTTGGAGAGTTTGGATCTCAGTAGAAATCGTATGATCTCTCTCGAAAGTTTGAACGCTCTTCCGAAACTTCAAACTCTACGTATGAGCTACAATCGTTTGGAGACGCTACGCCTGGATAGACCGAACAACGATTCCTATGGTTTTTCAAATTTGTCCACTTTGTACTTGGATCATAATCTCATCGGCTCGATAACGTCGACCGACGATGGTCACTTATTCCCAACGTTGAAGCATCTCTTTTTACATCACAATAGATTGGCGAACGTCTACGGTAACGCTTCCTTCACATTTACCGTCTCTCTCTCTCTCTCTCTCTCTCTCTCTCTCTCTCTCATCGTCATCGTATCGTTAAGCAAATCTATCTGTCGCGATTCGACGATTCGTCCACTCGTTTCAAGGTTTACGACGGAATTCGACTCTGGAAATTCTTATAATAGATGACAATAAAATAGAGACGATAGACGTCGATTCTTTCCACGAGGATAATAACGTTGCCTGCTTGTCGATCGAGAATAACAAAATTCAAGATTTGCGCTTCGTCGAAAGACTGTCGCGTTTAAAAAAGCTTCACGTAGCCGACAATCTTATCGCCGTAAGTCGTAGTAGAAATTTTTCCTCATAGGACACCAAAGTTTTAATGCTAACGTTCCTGCAATCGCTCGATCCTTTCTCAATTCGACGATCATTTTCAGAACGAAAGCGAGCTCGACAATCTAACGTTGTTGGAAAACTTGGAAGAGTTGACTCTCTTGGGCAATCCACTCTCGGAAACGATGAATTATTATAAATTCGCTTTACGTAATTTGCCCGGAATAAAGATTATCGATGGATATCGTCTATCGAGTAAAACATGCGGCTGCGATGATCCTTTTGTCCAAGGATGCGTGCAAACGCGATCGGAAAATTGATCGTTGTCGTTTTAAGCTTCCTCTCCCTCCCCCACAAACCCCATTCTTCCCACCATCCGATCAAAAATGTTTATCGATATTAACCTTAAATAAATATACACGATAAAAATTCATCCTTTACTCGTTCCCATAGAAATTTTCGACAAAAATCATAGATCGTGATCTACGACGTGTCGGTATATTGCCGACGCGCAAAAGGAAATCTGTTTTATCGATCGATAAATATACGATTAGAAACTTTCAAAACTTCGGACGTGTTCGGTCTCGTACGATACGCGTCTTCTACGAATACGTCCTTTTCATTTCTAATACGCCACTGCTGCCGCCGCCATGCTCACCGTTACGTCACCGTTACCGCCAGCGCCGCCACCGCCGCCACCGCCGCCATCGCCGCTACGTCGCCGTCGCCACGTCGTCATTTCGCCGTCGTCGTCGTCGTCGTCGTCGTCGCCGTCGTCGCCGTTGGAGTTAACTCCGATACGAGGAAAGTGATTTAGGTAATTAATTTACGTCATTAGTTAAACCTGCACTTTCTTTGCTTTTCTTTTATCCCGCTTAACTATTTTACTATTTATTAATTATTGATTTAATGGGTCGATAATCTGCAAATGTACGACAGAATTGAAGTTACCACGAATTGGTAACTTAGGGGAATCGATTTTTCTACCTCTTAGAATATTGTTTTATATACGTGTGTGTGGCGTGCGTGTGTTTCGTCATTTATCGTATTTTTTTTCTTTCTTTTCCTTTCTCAAGATAAACCTCCCGAGCATGTATACCCAGAGATGTACTTGACGAGTTGCATCATGCCCTATTATTCGTTAATCTATCTCTCTGTACTCTCGTCGTTCTTCTATCATGTAACAGGTAGCTATTAATTTATATACGTTATACTAAATTATGAATGGACGGATTAAATCAACCAAATCGAGATCACTCTTTTAGGACAAAACAATATTGTGAATCAAAGTAGTATTAATAATAATACTAATGATAAAGTAATATCGAAAAGTAACGGCCCAAAACTTTCTCCGATAAGCGACGTGGAATTACAAAGAATAACGGAGGACTTATTTGGAAGAAATTCTTGTTGCATTTATAAAAATATAACTACGAGTTACCAAGGATGGATAAAAGGAGACAATATAACGGACAGTGCTCCAAAACCGTAGGACATTTACACATTTATTATTTATTTATAGAATTTAATTTACGATCGGACGCTTTTTCTACTTTTGACTTTTACTTGTTATCTTTAGATTACTGAGAGTTTCGTCAAACGTTTTCTCACACCGGACGATAAAAATGCTGACCGATCTCTTTGACAATTACGAATTAGACATAAGACATAGAGAAATTACGACTAGAGAAGAAAGCAAGGAGGAAGACGACTTTGTCGATGCTCTAGCATCGTCGGACATAACGAAGACGGTTATGAATTTTCTTGCTGCGAAAGGATACTTTGCAATGAATCCAGAAACTTATAAAATTGTATTAAAG
Source organism: Dolichovespula media (assembly GCA_911387685.1). Lineage (NCBI taxonomy): Eukaryota > Metazoa > Arthropoda > Insecta > Hymenoptera > Vespidae > Dolichovespula > Dolichovespula media. The sequence goes on from OU426867.1 coordinate 129,804, forward strand.
TCTATTTGGTTCCAAACTTATTCACGAATTAAAGGTTCGATTGGTAGTTCAGGATTCGAGCATGTATTTTTAGTAGAGAAGAAAAAGGATAACAGTATAGTCGGCCTACATAATTGGATCTTCTTCGCTAAGCAAGAATCATTAAACAATCTCAATTATCTCGGTTATGGGCGTAAAGTTCTTTTCGATGATGTTAGTTATTTTTGAAAAGAAAATCTTTCTCGAATTTTTAACTATACTCGCGTTAATAACAAACAAAAATTTTTCTTTTCAGAAAGCTGCGCTCGCAAAATTACATTTCAATTATAAAGAGCGGTATAAAGCGTCGACGATGTTCATCGGAACGTTACCAGAATTAGATATAGCAGTTTATACGCTGTGTTTTTATGCTAGACCAAATGCAAAGTGTAGAATCTCATTCGCAGGGCACAAGTTTAATATTCAAACGTATACATGGCAACGGGATAATCAAAATTTCGTTGGAGCAGCATTTCCTCTCGTCTGACGACGATGACGACGATGACGATGACGACGACGACGACGACGACGACGACGACGACGACGACGACGACGACGACGACGACGACGACGACGACGATATATAAACAAAAAACATATATATTCTTCGATGTTATCGATAAAGGTATCCTCCTCTCTTCTTGCTTTTGCTTTTGTATCATTTATTTCTTTGCCACACACATATGCATACAACATACATAGAAATATAAGACTACACACTTACATAAACACACAAGATATATACGTGCGCGCAAACGAACATCAATTGTGTTGAGATCATTTAATTTACTGTTTCAAAAGTATATAGAATATATACGTGGGCGCGCAAGTATATTCAATCGTGTTAATACATTCATCAATTTATTGTTTCGAGTATAAATATATAAATACAGCAGCACACATAATATATATACGTGCGCGCGCGTCCGCCCACGCGCGCGCAAGTATATAAATTGTGTCAATGCATTTTTTAATTTACAATTATAAAAATATTATAAATAAGGAACACTGATAGGATAAATCACGAGTACGGAAAAGTTTATAATGTTAAATCGATGATCTCTGCCTCCTGATGTGTCATTTTTCTGCCTCTTAGATTTTTTTCTTTAGGTACTGTCGAGGCTACACTTGTACTACTACTACTTGTTATCGTATGTTGACAATTACGTAGTACACGTTCACTTCTATTGTTAAAATGCACATCTCTTCTATCGTTCTGTTTGTCGTGCATCGTTAACAGTCTAGGCCTCTTGGAAGTTGTAGGATTGTCCAATATTTCTACGAACGAAGAAGAGGAGGATGCATCGTTCTTTTCCACGTTACTCCTCGATGCAATCTGTTTAGAGAGGATAAAGAATTTAACGATAGAAAAAAATAGTAACGTGAAAGAGTAATAATAGTAAATAACATGGCATACATCTTCTGCGTTCTGTGACGTCACCGTGGAAACGGCATCCTTCCTCGTCCCATCCATCGATTTTCTCGACATACCTCTAGAAAACCATCCCTGCAGTCTCTCGTCCAGTACTTTGACACTATCCGACAAGGGGGAACTTATACGGTTGGGACTTGCTGCGATACCGAGAATCTTCTCGAGTTCGTCGACTCTTTCTTGTAACGTCAGTCTTTCGTTTTTGTATTGTATTAATTTTCCGAGTACTCTGAAAAGAAAAAAAAAATAAAGCGTAAAAGTTTAAACGTTTGGGCTACCTGTTTTTTCTCCTTTCCTTCCTTCGAAATTTCGTATCATGCGATGAAAAAGAGTTCGCGTAGGTTATGAAGCATAAAGGGTTAGTACCTGCTGTCGGAATAGCATCGTGGAAATGTATCGAACGTCTGAGATAATTTGGCATTTTCTTTTAGAACATTCTTCAAATTAGTCTTCAAATTTTTCAGTTCGGTCAAAAACGTTACATTTTCACTAAAATAAAAGAGTATATTATAACGAGGAAACGAAAAAAATGGCAAAGAAAGGAAAAGGGTGGAGACAGAGAAATGAAAATGGAGGAGCAGAGAAATGAAAATGGAGGAGACAGAGAAATGAAAATGGAGGAGACAGATAGTGGGGAATGGGGGGGGGGAAGAGAGAGACACACAGACAGGGAGGGAAAGAGAGAGAAAGAGATCCCTAGGACGAGGGAATCTTTTGAAACACTTACGCTTTTATGACGCTTATATATTTTATAAGAGTGGATGGATCTTTAGTCCTTTCGACAAAACTTTTGACGTCGTCGATAGGCATGTCCAACAATTTTTGTACGCTAAAAGGAAAATAGATTATATAAGAACGAAGGAACGATATAAAGAAGATTCTACATAGTCCGTATCGGATTATGAAAGAAGCGTTAAATCAAAGTTTAAGAAACTCGTTTACTTTTTCAGTTCTTCGATTTTGTTCCTTAATTGGATAATTTCATTTTTGGCGCTTTCGTATCCTTTGAGTTGTTCCTTCAACGCGCTTATCGTAGCGTTTTTCTCATTTGCTTCGCTTTCCAATTTCTTCGCTTCATCTCTCAGGTCATTGTTTTGTTTCTCCAACAACTGACTTTTGGACATGAGATGATTCGCATCCTTCTCTTTTAACGAAATTTGAAATTTGAGGCTCGCAATTAATTCTTCCGTACGAGGATCATTTTCCCGCGTCGTTTCGTTCGACACGTCCAGATATAATTTATGAATACGATTTCGCGTTGTTTTCTCTCTGCATGTTGGGCAAGTTTTCGACCTATGTAACAAAATGAAGGAAAAAAGGTAAGACAATTGTTTCGGATCGGATCGAATTGAATTGAATTTGTTATTTTCTAGATATATTTCCTTCTAGAATAAGAGCCACTTACTTCTCGAGCCACTGGGTAATGCATTTGAAATGAAAGACATGACCGCATCTCGTATAGAATATGTCCTCCGCCTCCGTAAATTGGTCGCTGCATACAACACAAAAGAAATTCATTTTTGCTTTTCGATTATGCGGCGTCGATCGAGACTTTTCTATCGTCCGAAACGTTTTACGATCCACCTTATTTATTTTCCTTGTTCGAAAATTTACTTCGCGATAGGCGGATAGGCGATAGGCGATATAGCGGATATAGGCGTTTTCTCTCAATTGGAACTAAGGGAAAAGGTTATGGGTTTTCTGCGTCTGCGAACCGTTACTGCGTCGATCATATTTCAAATAATATCCTGGGGTAAATCGATCTTAATCGAACAAGCGAGAAGCATACATATGTTCGTCCTTTTTTTTCCTTGGATGAGATAATGAAACAATAGTCGCCGTGCGATGGTATTGATGGATATCGGTCGGAGGGGGGAGGGAGGGAGATAGAAACAAAGAAAAGAAAGAAAGAAGAAAAAAGAACGACGCCAGTGACCGATACTTTGTCCGCGAAGTAACCGATAATCGAGCTCTTTTCGAATTTTCCCGCCAATTCTCTAACTTCAACTTCAAGATCGTTCGAAGTACGCGACGTGCCGAGTGCCGTGGGTAAAGTAAAAGAGAGCCAACGTATTTCCATAAACTTTAACGCGATTCGCAGTGGATCGCTATAACTCGCAAGAATCATATTTTCCGAAGGGATGAGAATATAAGTTCTCTTATATACTCGTTCGGTCGGTCGGTCGATCAATCGATCGATCGATCGATCGGTCGATCCAGTTTTAGGTAAAGGAAATATACAGTCCGATTGTTTCGGACCGCGTCGAAATTGCATTAAAAAGGCGAGTTAAAAATTCATTACTTTCGAGACGCGCTTTTTCAAAGAATAAAGGAAGATAGTGGTGACGATTAGGGGGGGGGGGGGGTAGCGAGGCGAAGGATCGACTGACCAATCTCGCGTGTCCTGGGGTAAAAAGAAAAAGGAAAAGCTTTGGCACCCGATTGGTCGCGCGCAACGTACCTGTATCGATCGAGACGCATCGCGAAGGGACGCGCTCGTCAAATCGAAGGGATTGGCAAGGTACGAATCTGCGCCCTTGGCCTTTCTAGGGAATCCGAGAAGACGCGCGTATCGATGGGGGATTGGCCAACCTGTCGAGAGAGAGAGAGAGAGAGAGAGAGAGAGACGGAATCGATAGGGACGAGTTCGGTCGCTTCGAAACGTTTGGGAAGGAAGGGGAACGAACGGTGCTACCTTCAGCAGTGTTACCTTCTCCTCGAGAAGGGTACGTCTCGTTCTCGTAAAAACGTCACCCGAATCGTCGGAGCCGCGTTATAGATGTGCCGCGAGTAAGGGAGAATCGTGTGTACGAATTTTCGAGGAGACAAACGGCAAGAATCACCGCGACGTTTACGGTAAGAAGAATCGTTCTTTCTTTTACGACTCTCCAATTCATAGCTGCCTATACTTCCTATTCGTCTACGTTAAACCGCGTAGAAGGATTACTCGGTCGTTATTCTCTTGGTATATATATGTGTATATATACATATATATATATATATATATATATATATATATCTTGGATATCCTCCCGACGGGAGGAGGAGCGATAATTACGAAATAATTTCGCATCGTCCCCTCCTTCCTCTTTCCTCGTTAACGAGTGTCTCTCTCTCTCTCTCTCTCTCTCTCTCTTTCTCTCTGGAAGCTTAGGCGAACGACACCAAGGACTAAGGTCGATTTTTCCTATAGCCTTTCCCCTGTAGAAATATATCTAAATTTCGTATTTCGCGCGATGGACGACGAATCGTTAGCGAGATTACGTTCTTTCGAAGGATAACCTTGAATTTCTGATCGATATCTCGCACGTTACTTCGATACTACGCGTTAACGGCAACGCGGTACCGGTTGTCGCGCGGCGCAAAACAATTGCATATGCGCTTGCTTATAGAAAAGGGGTATGGGGAAAGAGAAAGGTGTCTCGCGTAAGTCTCTCGTAGCGTGAGTGTGCATTGGAAAAACGTCGATCGTAGGTACGGTAGCGGGTTTGATTTCGCGCTCATTTTCATCGCGACGCGCTACGATGCCGGCCGAGCTCGAGCGAAAATTTCCGAACGCGCTAACGGTAATGGGTTATAGAATCGCGCGGAGCTCGCGTTCGAAGCGTAGGTCTACTCTCGCGATCTACGAACTATCGTGATGAATTATTCGAAAAGTAAGAAATCGACGTGCTCCTCTTCCTCCTTCATCATCACCACCACCTCCCCATTTATTCTTCTCGGAGCTTTCGCTCTCACCTTTGCAAAAGCGGGGAACGTTCGAGATCGAGTCTCGATGGAAAGATCGTACTCGACATTCGGCATCGTTCGATAATAAATATATAGTTCGAGGACGAAAGTAGAGGACACGCTTTTGGAATCGTTTCGTAGAGATAGGTAGAGGTGTGTACGCGTTAGCCGAGAGCCATCGGTCGGGGAATAATATCGCTCGTCGCATAGGCAGAGGCGAGTCCAAGAGGAGAGAGATCGATCCCCCGACTGCGCGAACCGGGGGAAATGCACGTTTTATGTTTTTCAGATCCCCTACGGTGATAGGAGGAGGAGGAGGAGGAGGAGGAGGAGGAGGAGGAGGTGGCAAGAGGGGGAGAGAGAGAGAGAGAGAGACGCGCTACGGCCGAGCCGAGCGTGACACCGCGTGCGCGACGCGTGCCAATCTTCCTCGGCGTTAGATCGCGTCTGATTAATTAACGGCGATAGCACGTGATCGGGAGCTGACAATAATACTCGCGCTTCCTCTTTCCTCCGGATCATTATCGCGCATCGTCTTTGGAATTTTTATTGCGCCTTCGTATCTCCTCTCCGTTTTCGTCCTCTTTATTTTATTTTCTTTCTTTTGTCTTTTTTGTCTGGTATCGCGTCGCCTTCGTCGCAATATTCATATCGATCGAGTTGATCTCCTTGATTTATTATTTCGCGTAGGAACGTTATATTACCTAGGAGCGCGTATTACGAATGATTAGAAATAAGTGCATATCTACGTAAACCGTTTGTTTGCGCTCGTACGCGATAGCGACGCCGCGCGATCGCTCGCGTACGAGTAGTCGACGATAAAAGTAGACCAGCGAATTTGATTCTCCTCTTTTATTTGTCGTCAAACAACGCTCCTCTTTAAGCATATATGCCATGCGCGCAGGGTATAGTCATCCCTCGAACGAACTTTGACTCGGGCCAGTTTCATTTTCCAAGAAAGTAACGATCTCGAACGGATAATCGGATTCTGATTCTATGACGACCCCGTGGCGTTCGCGCTAGATTCGATAGCCGCCGTCGTTTTCATTGGGTTTTCGAAGAGACAAAGAGAGATCGATTCGTCTTGGACTCTGGAATCCACGACGTCTTGGCCACGTTTATTATCGACGTCAATGACTATCGCTAAATAAATCGGGGGAGACGGACGGACGGAGAGAGAGAGAGAGAGAGAGAGAGAGAGAGAGAGAGAGAGAGAGAGATGGGGGGGGGGAGAAACGAGGGCAAGTAGAAAAAATCGACCTTTCTATAGGAGTAAAAACGTACGATGGAGCAAACGCAACGGTTTCTACTGAAATTACAAGACAAAGTTGAAAGTTCAGGTGTGTCTACCGAACGAAGCAACGATAACGTTCGAGATAAAGACGAATATATTAGTTTATTGTACCTAAGTTGGGTTTCGTCATTTTGATACGTCGTGTCTTCTTATCGTCGAGTCTTTTCATTCCCTCTCATTTTTCGCATTTAAATCGTCTTATCTACTGGCACGATTTATGTACGATTTCGTTCTCTCCGATTCTCTTCTTCTTCTTCTTCTTCTTCTTCTTCTTCTTCATACTCGTGCCCTTTTATCGAGTCCAGCAACGTTCATCGTTCGTTTCGGTAACACGCATCTATCCGTCTCTTTTTTCGCGTTGCGCATGATTTCGAAAGAAACTCGTATTTCTTTATAGAAACCAGAAAAGAATCGAAAATATCGTCTTCATCGTCGACGCAATTATCTCGCGAGAGGGAGGGAGGAAGGGAGAGAGAGAGAGAGAGAGAGAGAGAACGGGAAAGATGAAAAACACGAGGAGGAACACGCTTTTCGAGAATGAATCGCGATAGAGAGATAACCCTTCTCGGTGGTAGCGAGTTTCTTTTCGATGAAACGCGTAGCAACGGTGGGACGAGGAGGGTACTTTCTCGTGTTTACGGTGGAGGAAGCGGCGGTCGAGAGGTCGCGGCCCCGTCCATTGATATCGTCCTAGGAAGAACGTACTTTGGACCAATTCGCGAAAACAAATAAACCGCGTCGGCCTTTGCTTCGGTACCGCTTCTTCGATCGGACATCGCGTTTAAATGTTTTTTTCTTTACACCCACCAACCCCCCCCCACCCACCCACCCTCTCTCTCTCTCCTCCCATTACCCCGTTAGGCATCCGTTCGATCGCAAACGCAACCCCAAGACACTTTTTTCATTTTTCACGTTTACCGTCGAATTCTCCTATCGCTCTCACTCTCCGTTCGTTCCCTATCACTTTTTTCATCGCGAGATAATGAAAGAAGCTGACCGATCATAGAGCTCTAGCCTGCTGATCGACGGTAGCGTAACATCGACGAGAGGCAGCAGCAACGGCACACCACCTCCACCACCACCACCACCACCACCACCACCACCACCACCACCACCACCACCAGCAGCAGCAGCAGCAGCAGCACCACCAACAACAGCAGCAGTAGCGACGGCGGTACTTTGGGAGAAAAAAGAGGGGAATAGAGATTATATAGAGAGAAAGAGAGAGAGAGAGAGAGACGAGACGTCCTTCGCATCGGTGCACCTCAAGCAGAGTCGCGTCGCCTCGTGTATATATATACACGCTTACGCGGATACACGTAGAGACATTGGTGGCAAAGAATAGACGAGGAGAAGTGCGCGCGATCTCGCGCAAGAAAGAAACGAACGGACACACGTGACAAAGGAGACCGCGGAAACGCGCGTATCGCGACACCTTATACTCTTTTAGCCGCATACGCGAGTGAAGCGTTACGACGCGAGTTCAAACGCGCTCTTTCTCTCTTTTTTTTCTTTCTTTTTTTCCTTCTTTTCCTCTTTTCCCTCTTTTCTCTCCACGTATAATATCAAGGGGAACTCGTTCCTCTCTTTGCTAACTCTTCCCTCGTACCTTACTCCCGCTTTGCGTTCGTTCTCTTTGATCTTTGAGAAAGTCAACGCGATGTCAAAAATATCGACGACGAAAAAGAATATGCACGACGGCATGTTCACAGAAACGGGAAGCTTCACCTCCAACGGAAGCATGATCGTAGTGAGCAACAGGTTGCCGTTCGTGCTGAAGAGAAACGAGCTGTCTGGTAAACTGGAACGAAAGGCCAGGTTAGTCCTAGTATGCACAGTGTTTGTCCTTGCACTCATCGATCTATCTTTTTCCCCCCACTTTATACGTTACGCGAAACAACGACACCTGCATCCTTACTTTCGACGAATGCGTTCGTTTGTATCGCTCTTTTTTCTTTTCTTCTCTTCTCTTCTCTTATCTTTTCTAATCGCTTTTTTCCAAGGCACGATCGGAGAAATCAACGGGTTCGCCCGCACTCCTCTCATTCGAGCGACGGATCGAGCTAGTTCGCGCGAGACACGAGGCTCGTCGGCGAAGCCTCGGAAGTACGCTCGTATTTTTTCCTAGATCCTTTGTCCGGAATATCCGCGATTCCATCGTAAATCCGCTCTTTTTCCGGTCCGATCTTTCTTTGACGTAAAGATCGATTAACGTTGGGAAACGAATGATTTTTTTTTTTTTGTGTTTCTTTGAAATGACGCCAGATTAAGATGACTAATTTGTCACGAAGTACTCGTTATTGCGTAAGGGAAACGAAGGGAGCGTAATCGATATAAAAAAAGACGATACACCGATCTCGAGAGTCGCTGTGCTTCGAGCTATTTTTGAGCCTTTCTTTTTTATCCAAACGTTTATTTTCGATCTTGCCTTTGGTTTTCGTTAGAAATCGTTTTCAATGGAGAGCTAATAACCGTGATAAGGGAAATAAATCACGGCCTTTCGATCGTTTTGTTCTACTTTTTTTTCGCGATATACTTCGTTCGTTCGTTCGTTCGTTCGTTGAACCACGAATTTCATCGTAATCATTCACGTGCGATTTCGTTGATTTATCGAGGAAGCAGAGTTTTCTGTTTCTACGTTTACGTTCATTCAGAGATAAAAATTGAAATTCTGTGAGAGGACGTTGACGATAAGGAAGGCAGAGTCGGATTTTGACGTCGTTTTCCTCGTTTAAATTTCGACACGCTTTCGTCGTCCGACGATGCTTATCCGTTGTACGATATAACATCAAATTCCTTACATACGTTACCGTATCTATGTTTAACGCTGTTAAATAAAAATGTCAAAGTTGAAAAGGAAAGAAAAAAGAAAAAGTTTTTAATACGTACTCGCTGTTTACTCTCCTCTCTCTCTCTCTCTCTCTCTCTCTCTCAAAGTTTAGAGACTAGTCGAGAGGTCACGTTGTTTGCAATTTCAGGAGGCGATAGCACGAGCGCGATCACGCAATATCGATTGCATGGCGCACGTGCGTTTCAAAAGTCTTGCGGATGGTACGTGCGAAAAGTCGGCGATATCAAAGAGTAATTTGTCTCCTGTCTTAAGAGATGAAAATGAGAGAGGGGAAGAGAGAGATAGAGAGGGGGGGGGGAGAGAGAGAGAGAGATTCCAAACTTCGGATACGTATCTTATCGAGCATTTATTTTCAAAGATGCTCTAGAAAACATTTGCCACTATCTTCGTAGTAGACCGATACGTATTACGTAGGCGATCCATGATCCCTTGGATTTATTATTATTGATTTTGCATTTAACGCGACATTGTAGCGCGTGTCTCGAGGACGATAAAGATTCTTTCCTTTTGTTTTTTTGTTTTGTTTTATTTAACGTTCATCTCGTATTTCAGCCACGGCCTTATCGATTAATAAATAATAAGCACTTCTCTCCTTGATATGCTTTCGTTTTTTCGTTAATTTTGACTTTGTACTCTTCCAGCGCCGGTGGTCTCGTAACTGCGGTCGCACCGGTCGTAATAAGTGGAAATGGAGTTTGGGTCGGATGGCCTGGCATGCATATGGAGAACATCGACGAACCGATTCCAGAATCGGATCCCAACGATCGAACGCCGACAGCCGGTCTTCTGTCTAGTAAGGTACGACTCGTCGAATAAATATCGATCGAACGTTCGATCGAATCTCGCCATGCAGCGTACCGATAGCGGATAAGCGTGCGAATCGAATCTTTGAACGTTCGATAACTATTTGGGAAGAGGAAGAGGAAGAGGAAGAGGAAGAGTCGCGTTCGTCGATCGAGAAGAAATAATTTGAACTCGTAGAAACAGGTTCACGAGATCGTGAAATAGAATAATAAATTTATTCACTCATATGATATTATTACGGACGACTTTATTTTCGTCCTCGGATCCGAGGAACGTGCTGCATAGATCGCTAAAAATAATTCCATTTACCTTCGCGCGCTCGAGTTCGACTCTCTACAGTAGTAGTAGTAGTAGTAGTAGTAGTAGTAGTAGTAGTAGCGTGCTCGCGTGAAAGAAGCAGGTACTTTACCGTAGGTCGTTATTTCGAAACAATTAGATCTCATTCCTCGTATTTAACTCGAAACGTTAGCGCGTCGGTGACGTCCTCTTCGACGATTAGTATGCGAGAACTCAAATATAGACAATGAGGTACTGGCTCGCCCTTGGCATTGCTATTCTTTTCAACGTTTATTTTTTTCTCTCTCTCTCTCTCTCTCTCTCTCTCTCTACGTTCCTCGATATTCCTACTCTTTCTCTCCTTTCTTTCCTCTTATTTTTCTTCTACGCGCATACGAGCCTAATAATATATTTATATTAAAAGGAGAAAACGAGTAGGGAGACAAAGGAGCCTGAAAAGAGAGATAAAAGAGAGATAAAAGAGGTGCGATCGACGGCAACGGCAGCGGAGCGTTAGACGATAACTCTTTGCGAACGATTCGTGCTAACGAGCCCCCTCTCGACGATTCGCATTAATTACGGACCGACGATCGTTCAAACTTCTTCGTCTTCGTCGTCGTCGTCGTCGTCGTCGTCGTCGTCTCGTATTATTGTTCTTATCGTCGTAAGAGAGCGTGACCGGTTGTGACGTACACCCACGCGCGATCACCGATAAAACCGTTTGTTTTCTTCTCTGATCGGCCATCGATACGTAGTCGCAAAAAAAGGGTGCAAAAGTTATCCGAATTGGTTTCGTACGTCGATACGATTGCCAAGTTAATTTTTCTATCGATCGATACGTCACTTTTCTCTTCCATCGGAATGAGATTATAAAAGAGCACGGGTCAACTCGACGGATTCCGAGTACAGTTAGGTAATAACGAATTGCAAATGATATAGAGACGATGGATCGAGAGACGGGAGGTCGATCTAATCTAACCGTGCGCTTAACCCGCGTTCGTACGAGATATCGAACTTGAACTCGAATAATTGAAAGAAACGATAAAAATTCGCTTATAACGCAGAAGAAGAAAACGAAGGCACACGGGGATGGGTATGAAGCAACTATGATCTCGTGTCACGATAATCGTATCGCGAGGTCGCCAGGGGTTATCGTTTTCTCAACGATACAAAAGAGAGCTAGCGAGCTAGCGAGCGAGCGAGAGAGAGAGAGAGAGAGTGGAAGGAAGCGTGCTATCCTTTTCATTCGATTCGTTCGATCGTTTCGTCGAAATTTCGCGGTGCCCACGCATCGAGCATGACGCGTATCACGTGATAAGCGGATAAAACCATCATCTTTCTTTCGTCGTATCTCGTTGCTCGCGCGAGCTTCATCCCTCTTTCTTTTCTTTTCCTCGTTATTTTAGGTCGTAGCCGTACACGTAGATCCTGGTATCTTCGACGCTTATTACAATGGGTGCTGCAACGGAACGTTTTGGCCACTATTTCACTCTATGCCGGATAGGGCTACTTTCATCGCCGAACATTGGCGCGCTTATTCGGCCGTCAACGAAAAATTTGCGGCCAAGACGGTGAGTTTTGATGAGAGAGAGAGAGAGAGAGAGAGAGAGAGAGAGAGAGAGAGAGAGAGAGGAGTGAGAGGGAGGTTTTATCGGGTCTCATCTTTCCCTTTCGTCGCGTTCGTCAGGTCGGCGCTTTGGAACAGATCCACAAGGAACAAGCGAATCGGAACAACGGCACTCCTCTCGTTTGGATACACGATTATCACTTGATGACGGCGGCCAATTGGGTCAGACAGGTCGCCGACGAGAAGAATCTAAAATTGAAGTTGGGCTTTTTCCTTCACATTCCATTCCCACCATGGGACATATTTCGACTTTTCCCATGGGCGGACGAGATACTTCAGGGTATGCTCGGTTGCGACATGGTCGGTTTCCATATCCAGGACTACTGTTTGAATTTCGTCGACTGTTGTCAAAGGAGCCTCGGCTGCAGGGTCGATCGTAAAAATTTGTTGGTCGAGCACGGCGGTAGAACCGTACGCGTACGGCCACTTCCAATCGGCATACCCTTCGATAGATTCGTCTCTCTCGCCGAAACGGCCAACAAGGTCATGCTTACCAATCAAAAGATCGTCCTTGGGGTCGATAGACTCGATTACACGAAGGGTCTTGTACATCGTTTGAAGGCCTTTGAGATGTTGCTGGAGAAGCATCCGGAACACCGTGAACAGGTAAGATACGAGACGTGCGACACGTACATGTGTATATATATATATATACATACACGCACAAACGATTACCGAATATTCTCCTTTGGCAGGTAACCATGCTGCAAATCGCTGTACCCTCGAGAACGGACGTGCGAGAGTATCAAGATTTGAAGCTCGAGATGGATCAATTGATAGGATGTATCAACGGACGTTTTACAACGCCTAATTGGTCGCCGATTCGTTACATCTACGGTTGCGTCAGTCAGGACGAATTGGCGGCCTTTTACAGGGATGCCGCCGTAGCTCTGGTCACTCCTCTCAGAGATGGCATGAATCTGGTTGCGAAGGAATTCGTCGCTTGTCAGATAAACACACCGCCGGGTGTTTTGATAGTATCGCCCTTTGCCGGTGCCGGCGAAATGATGCACGAGGCCTTGATATGTAATCCTTACGAGATAGACGAGGCCGCCGAAGTGATCCATCGGTAAAATTTTCTTTCTTTTTTAGCACTTTTTTCTGTTTCCCTTTCTCTTTCTTTCTCTTTCTTTTCCTTCTTCATCTCAACGACCCTCGTCCTCGTTGACAGGGCTCTGACTATGCCGGAGGACGAACGTACTCTGAGGATGAATCATTTGCGCCGTCGCGAAAGGATTTACGACGTCAATTATTGGATGAAGTCCTTCCTCCAAGTCATGGGTTCGCTCGAGGAACACGATTCCGTCGGTGCTACGACGATGCAACCGGTAACGATGGACGATTTTGACGATTACCTGAGCAAGTAGGTATTCATTGTAGCGTTACGCGACGTGCATGACATTGGGCCCGACCATGCCCGCATGCGCTTCTCACAACCGGTTGCCTCTTACGAGGAGCTATCTTATATACGAATACGTGTGTGTGTATATATATGTATATATATATATATATAAATATGTGTGTGCGTGCGTGCGTGCGTGTGTGTATGTACGTACGTACGTACGTACGTACGTACGTTCTTTCAGCGTTCTTTCGGAGCTGGGAGGGGAGGGAGGGAAAAAAAAACATTCCTTTTTAATAAAAGAATAGAAGAGAGTTTGTCCGAAGAAAAGATCAGCATGAGTTTGGGTTGCGTCGCATCGTAATTACTTTTGTTAGCGCTTTCGGCCTCCTCCCCCCCCCCCCCCGTATAAAATCATGTACGACAAACGAGGAGGATCTTTGCGGAGCTTTTTATTGCCGGGAAGGTGGCACCGGGCCCGCCGCGCCTGCGAATGCGACTACCCACGACTCATGATGAAAGCCAGGTAACGATCCAGTGATGACACATGTCCCCTAGGTACATCGGCGATAATCACAAGTTGGCCCTCCTATTGGATTACGACGGGACCCTGGCACCGATCGCGACTCATCCAGATTTGGCGATTCTACCGTTGGAAACGAAGAACGTCTTGCACAGGCTCTCCAACATGTCCGACGTTTACATAGCCATAATATCCGGTAGAAACGTGAATAACGTTAAATCGATGGTCGGTATAGAGGGTATCACTTACGCTGGTAATCACGGCTTGGAGATTTTACATCCCGATGGAAGCAAATTCGTTCATCCTATGCCGATCGAATGTGAAGAAAAAGTTGCCAATTTGATGCAAGCTCTTCAGGATCAGGTACGCTTTCTTCTCTTTTCTTCTAAAAAAGGAAAGAAAAAAAAACAAAGCAAAACTTTTCTCTCTCTCTCTCTCTCTCTCTCTCTCTCCCTCTCTCTGACGATCAACGGGGCATGGCCCTTTTCTCCTTTTTTTTTCCGCTCCCTCACTCTATATGGCACGCTCTACGAACGAAGCTGTGCAAGGACGGTGCATGGGTGGAAAACAAAGGAGCCCTGCTAACGTTCCACTATCGCGAGACACCGATGGAAAGACGCCCCGAAATGGTGGAACAGGCAAAGAAATTGATCGAGAAGGCCGGTTTTAAGGCATGCTCGGCGCACTGTGCCATAGAGGCGAAGCCTCCGGTCGAATGGAACAAAGGGCGAGCCTCGATTTACATTCTTCGTACGGCCTTTGGCTTGGATTGGAGCGAACGAATAAGGATCATTTACGCCGGCGACGATGCAACCGACGAGGATGCCATGAAAGTTGGTCCATTCGCTACTCTTACCTTTTTCTTTCTTTCTTTCTTTCTTTCTTTCTTTCGTTTTTTCTCGATAAGCCCTTTTTGACAATTTTGGTAGCTCGACCGTACGTACAAAGATAAACGACGTCTCGTTACAGGCCCTGAAGGGTATGGCCGCTACCTTCCGCGTAGCCTCGTCTCACATTATACGTACGTCGGCCGAAAGACGTTTGCCAAGTACGGATTCGGTTCTCACCATGCTAAAGTGGGTCGAGAGACATCTTAGCAGACGTAAGCCCCGTAACAGCACCGACATGCAATCGAAATTCCGGCGCAGTAGTGCAGGCATCACCATGGAGATGTCTTACACACCGACCAACACATCGGCGAACCCAACGTTAGAATCGTAGACGGTAATTTTGTAGTATGCGTACGTATTTTTTATTAAAAATACGTTAACGTGCCGATCCGACATCTATGACCGATCGGATCGATTATCGCCAGGCTTATAATAATCTACTCTTATTAGTAAGAATATGACGGTAGACGATGAGAGAGAAAGAAGGAACCACGCGGTAAGGACGAGAGATGAGGTCTCGACGAGAGTAACGAGATCGTGAAGACCGTATCGAAAAAACAAACAAACAAACGCAATAAGATCGACGTATTATATCGGATGTCGAGGAGGAGAAAGAAAGTCGTTTTTTGGAAAGAAATCGTCGATCCTTCAAAAAATTCGAATTCCTTCGTTATCGTATTCGCGAGTACTTCCACGACCTTTGTCACGGCGTAAAATATACGTAATAAGTACGAGATGGAAGACGATAATCGGTTGTAAAATGGAACTGAATATTTTTCAACGTCGAGCCACATAGTTTATCGTATCTCTTTTCCTTTTCTCGATATCGAGATCGATGTATTTCTAGGAATTAGTCAACTATTATCCCGACCTAGGGCTCTGTGAGAGATCACAGAGTAGAAAGTAAACGTGTCCAAAGAATGCCGTTGTTGTATCGCCACGCGATGGAAGAGGCTCCCATACATTTGCGAGGCTTAGGGCTTAGTCGTTCGATCTTAAATTTTACGTTGTCAAGCGAGGGGAAGAGGAGGGGGGGGAGGAGGAGGAGGAGAATATGAATAAGAGAAAGAAATGCGAGCGATTTAGAATAGATCGTGCGTGTGTTTCTTTTCACGGATTTCGATATTTTTTCAAGAGAAAACAAAAGAAATAAATTCGCATATAGAAGACGCTATAAAGCGTTTTTCTTTTTTGTCATTATATTTTTACTCTAATCGTTAAAATGATCGAAAAAGATCAATCGTGCGAGAATGGTGGTAAAGAAGAATAATTTTGAAGAAAGATCGATTGTAAAGAGTTTTTGTCGCATTAATTATATCTTCCGTCAAATATCATTGTATACTTTTGGTATCGTGAAAAAGGTCGCTTATTCGTTTGCAACTTCGATAATAACGTTTGTTTCCACAAATTGGGTGCTCTTTCATAAAGCTAAAGATATAATTATTCGAAGGGGATGACAAGTTTCTTCTAAAAATTGCAGTGCCAATCTAAAATGTCATATCAATAGCGTAACGATAAATGTCAATTTAGGGATAAGAAGGAGTATAACGAGAGACAAGAGAGCGTGTAAAACCCCGTTTTACATGCGTGGCTTTGAAACGATACGTGTTAATGATGAATGTGTTAACGATGCGTTAGCGAGATACGATTATCCACTAACGAAAAACAATGGTATATAGACTCGAATAAGTCAATTATAAGATTCTTATAGATTTTTCACTTTTTCTAAATAGAATAAGTCGTACGAGACGTTCTTTTTTTCTATAAGTTTTTCAAGACTCTCGAAACGCCATTGATTATTTCTCCGTGGGAAATATCTTTACAAAAATTTGGCGAGACGAATCGCGACGATTCGAAATGTCCTCCAATTTACGAGACACGAAAGAGTAACTTTATCGATTCTTCGTTCCCACCGATCTTCTTTAAATGTGTACTATATGTGTAAATACATACATACGCACGCACGCACGCACGCACGCACGCACGCACGCACACGTACACACGTACACACGTACGTACGTCATACATACATACAACATACATATATCGCGGCGTTCCACATCGTTAAATCGTACCAGATGGCAAAATATTACCGCATGCGTGGAACGACCAAGAAAAATAATTTTCCGTACATTCATCGATTTCCTCTCTCTCTCTCTCTCTCTCTGACTGTCTGTCTCTCCCCCTCCTCCTCCCCAGTCCGTTCCCTTCCTCCTATCCTTTTCTTTTCCTTCAAACGAACGAAAATTATTCCTCGTTTAAAGTCTATTGTAAACGAACGAGAAGAAAATGGCTCGTTACGATGTTCTCGCATACGTACACTTTTGAAACGAATGTATATATAAAATGAGTGCAGAATTGAATCTTAGTTTTGTACATAAATAAATAGTTTTTAGATCGTCATGGGTGTGCATATCACGTATATACATATGCGTACGCGTAGAAGACGATAAGAAGCGCACGCACAGAAAGAAGACACGCGTGGTAACCGAACGCACGAGGCACCGCGCATATGTAGCGTATGTATTTACTGTGTATATAAGAAGGGACGCGTTATGTATGTGTAATATGTATATATCCTACGCACGTTAGCATGTATATATACACGAGGTGAGAAAGAGCGCGTGCTGCATCTTTGCATAAATCTATTGTAGTTCGTCTCGATGGTTGTAAGCGAAAGCATTCAAGTCGGAGAAATAAATGTCCTCGAAGAAAATAATCTAGTATCTAGTGGCAAATGTACGTTTCTTTGGTTGACGGCAAAAAGTCCTTTTATAGAATGGTTACGAGTCCTCCTAGATAATTATTCGAAATGTAGCGAAGGATGTCTCGTGATATCGTCTTATCGTTCGTTTACTTTTTCGTTCACAATTATATCGATAATAACTCTCGTAGAATGAGATCACTCGACGATCATTTTATTTTTCCCTCGGTAACCTTTGCTTCCGTCGTCGCGTATCGTAATGACCGATTAAAATTGTTTTGACGACGAAGCCGGTGAAACGGGTCGATGATTAACGCAACGACCCATCGCGCGAGTATCGCGTCGTTGCGATACCAACCGTTTCTCCGATCATTTTACGAAGACCGAACGAAACGTTTGAATGATCCTTTCGCCTTTAAATACTTCTACTCCCTGTGTATGCCTTTTACATAGAGGTAAGTATACCGATCCGTCCGAAGCAAGTGACGATGCGACGATAAAGTTTCTTGCGTCCGATGAGCGTACGATTAACGTGCCTTTTAACCAGAATTATTACGAAGAACGACATGGTGTTTTACTTGAAAAATATTATTTCGCTTTGATCGGACGTACAGCGAATAACTGTAGTCGGATTTCGCTAAAGTTTGGACGACGACGACGACGACGACGACGACGACGATTATACGATTAACGTCGGTAAAGGATCCTTCCAGATAAGTATTGCTCCTTCCAAATATTATTCGTATAGTTTCGCGGACGCATAAGTTTATAACATTAACGTAACGAAAATAATACGTACAATTTTTGGAATGTAAACGACCTCTTAAAAGTCGACGAAAAAATGCCCAATTATGGGAGAAAATAAATTTTCGAGTTTGTCTTACGAATAGATCGATCCGTAGGTCGATTGCTATATCGTCGGCGAAGCGTCAAAATAGTTTGTGCCATTGAAACGCTAGATGGCGATACTTATCGGCGATGGGAATAAATGAAAGAACTCTCGAGTCAATCTCTTTCTTTTGTACTCTCACGAGAGAACGTGGTAGCTCTTTCGATCTTCATGGAACGAGACGATCGTAACGATACGAAGTTGTTAACGTTATAAAGACCTAATACACGTCCCCCTCCGTTCAATATCAACGAATGATTTAATTCGATTCGTAAGCGCGATCGTTGGATAACTATCATAGTTCGTTCGAGTTTGAGACGATAAACGGGCAAGTGGCGACGAACGAAATGACGATTACGTTGCCGACACCAATGGTTCTCGGAATCGTTGGAGGAAAAACGAAAAGGAAGAAAGAAACAAATGTGTCCTCGGTCGGTCTCGAACTCGGGCCAGGAAATTCGTAGACGAGCACGCTGTCGACGTTGCCACGCTAGATGAGAAAGAGCGCAACCCGGACGCGCAGCTTCTCCCCTTCCCCTCCCTCCTCCCCGCCGTGAGGAATTAATGGCCGACTCGAGGGATCCGTCGTCGAGCGAAGAACTTTCGATATTTTGACGATGCTCGATGTTCCTTGGACGTTCGCACCGCCGTCGTCGTCGTCGCCGTCGTCGTCGTCGTCGTCGTCGTCGTCGTCGCCGCCGCCGCCGCCGCGTCGTCGCCGATCACCGTCGTCGAGCTGATCGTAGGATCGAGCTAAAAAGATGATTAGTTAAATGCACTCGTTACGGAAGGTGCTAGTGAACCTCGCCGTTATCGCAGTGCTTTTGGTGATACTTTATTGTTATCAAACGTCGACGAACGGTGTACGTTGGATCGTGGGACAGGCAGAAAGTCGAAATGTCGAAGGGCCGACGAACGAATTCATTTCGACCACCCTAAAGGATATCAACGATTCGATCGTCGGACTAACCTCGACGAGGATCGCCGTCCCTACTCCTTCGATCGCTACCACCACCCTTCGGGACGAGGTTTATTACAACGTATGGTGTATATTCACCAAAGTCGCTACGAATTCTCCGATGCGAAGGAAGTTTCACGTTTTTACGAAATCCTTGCTCGCCCTAGCTACCGTGGATATTGCTTTCCACGTGATAACCGACGATGACAGCCGTCCCATCGCCGAGAACGTAGTGCGAAGCGTTGCGACGACCACTAAAAAGACTATGAAGGTAAGTCGCGTATCGTTTTTTTTTTTTTTTTTTTTATTCGTTACCGTCCTGTTCAGGCAAGATCCTCCTCTCGTAGGTGCAATATTATGACGTACACGAGCTAGCCAGACGATTGGAGGACATAGTTTCCGTTATGTCGCCGCATTTCAGTAGCAAACCTGGGACTTATTACTCGGACGCCCTTTTCTTTCTGTCCCTTGGATTGCATAGAATAGCGCCGGTGGATCAGAAAGTGGCGGCCATGTTCGACGCCGATACGAAATTTCGCAGGGACGTGAAAGAATTGTTCGAGGAGTTTGATAACTTTGGGGAGGAAGCTCTCTTCGGTTTGGCCCCAGAGCTAACTCCCGTATATCGGCACGTTTTGTACTTATATCGTAGCAAACACGCCAAGACGGCGTACGGGGAACCGGCACAAGCCGGTGGTTTTCCAGGCTTTAACAGCGGCATGGTCCTATTCAATTTGGAAAGATTACGCGGGTCCTCCTTGTACGAACGTATCGTCGGTAAGGAGAGCGTCGACGCCATGACGAAAAAATATCACTTCAAGGTTGGTATACCATTCGGAAATTATTCCACTGCGTCCAATAATCCCGATGATATTGTACTTCTCGACTGTTATCTTTCAGGGTCACTTGGGCGATCAAGATTTTTACACGATTTTAGGTATGGAACGACCCGAATTAATCCACACCATCGATTGCGGCTGGAACAAGCAATTGTGTACGTGGTGGAGGGACCGTGGTTACGCGGACGTGTTCGCCAATTATTCTCTCTGCAACTCGGAAATTAAATTGTGGCACGGGAACTGCAATACTCCTATACCCGACGATTAAGTATTACGAATCTTAAAGACGGACGTCGCCGCTGTACGTCCACTTTCGAGAATGAAATATTCCGAATAATTTGGAAACTCGTTACTTTTGAAATCTGTGATACAAAGTCAAGTATATTTTATCACGTCGAGTTGCAATATACGATCGAGAAACTTTCGATAGTGCAGAAGGAAAGAGATCCTTTTTTTTTTTTCTTTGTATAAGGCAATATTTGAATCTTGCAATTTATGCCATATTATACGTTTTAGAAGGTGAATGAATATTGTATTTTTACGACGCACAAAGGATATTTATCTCGTTAAGGTTTTCCAACTTTTTTTTTTCTTTTATATAAATATATATAAACGAACAAGTATATAATTATCTTATACGATACTCTTTCTTAGCAGTTAGTTTGATGCAATTTGTTAACGGTTAATGCGAGTATCTATAGATTACTAGACTAAAGTATATTTCGACAAAGTTTCGAAAGGAGGATGCGCGAGCGAACGCTCGTATTTTCTCGTGGGGAAAGACGAGAACCAACGAGGTGTGGTTATTAAAGATCTAAAGATATATAAATAAAGGGTAAGAAAAATGATAAATGCACGTGTTGAATGTTACCATTTTAATCGGATATAAATTATGACGTATATAAATAAATGTCTTCGATACATTATTATACGTTTATGGAAAGAAATGGACGTGATATAAATACCTATGTACAATAAGGCGATATCGTCCAGTGTCCAATAATGATACCGCGTCGTATTAATTTCTGACTGCGAAAAATGTCGAAGTTGTATAAGCTCGACGACGAAACCGATCGATCCGACGTGGTAGATATTTGCGTTGATTAGTTTTTCGTACCGTGATAGCGACGAATCCAATGGAGATATTATTTATTTGGGTTTGACGGGAGAAGAAGGGACGTGAAGAGAGACGAGAACGAAAGAAAAAGAAAGATGTATCGTAGCGAACGACGAAAGGGTAGAAATAGCCTAGACCCGTTAATAACAGCAAACGTATATATTCTGTATCGAAAATGTGTGTTAGGTAATACATCATACTACAGAGTTTTATCTTTAGTAGCACGTTTAAAATAAAAATTAATAATTTCTTTCGGTATCGCTACAAAGGAGCAAATCCAAAGCTTTTCTTTCACAAACGTACGACTCATCGGTCGCGTTTAACCGCTATTATCATAAATCGACTGACCAGACTTCTTCGAAGACTTACTCTTCGTATTCGTTTAAATAACACATTCTATACGTCTAAATTCGTTGTCGATATCGTAGAAGAGGAAGAGAAAGAAGAAATGTTACCTTTGGTCCCGTTTATAGAAACTTACACAAGTTATATGCAAAGTTTCGAATAATGAATGTTAGCCAAGAAACGACAAAGTTGCCGTTAGCATTTAATATCATTCGGCCATGATCAAAACTGGCTTTGGTGGTGTTCTTCGAGCGTATGACTTTGCCAAAGCTAGAACCGAATGACCTTAAAACGTTAAAAACTTGACAAACTCTTTCTTCGCTCTTTCATTATCTTTTTAACGATCCGAGCGACATTTAGAAAGCTTCTTCGACGGAGCGACGAGAGCTTTGATTCCCTCTTACGAATCTTGAACCTTCCCAATTTCGATCCGACGATCGATACTTGTTACGCGTCGCCGGTAGATGTATGTATTGCGTACATATATATACATACATACATACATACATATATATACATATATATATATATATATATATATATACACACACACACACACACGATCGATCATTTTTGACAACATACCAGTGTCGTCAGGTACTTTTTGTACAACGTATTTACACATAGCTAAACGTGGAATGACTTTTATGGAATTTTATTGAAAAGAAAGAGAGAAGAAATCGACGTCGAAAAAGAAATGAAATAATAATGGACAATTTTCTCGAAAGGGAATCCACAAATGGCACAATCTTTCAAACGAATGAAAAAGAAAAGAAGAGAAAACCTTGCGCGTTTTGCACGATTATTTATTCGACGTGGTCGATTCGTTTCGCGGCGTCCGCGCCGATAAAGGTTGCGAGTACTATTCCTCTCTCTCTCTCTCTCTCTCTATATATATATATATATATATATATATATCTATCTGTCCGTCTGCCCGTCTCCAGGCATCATTCGATTCCACGTATTTCTGATTCGTAGTTAAAAATGTACGCTGCGCGTAATTAGAGCATCGAGAGAAGCACCAACGTAATTTCTTGGTAATTCAAGGAAGAAACATACGCGTTCTCGTTCATTCTTAATTCCACGCGAGACGAACGCGATATAAGGCTTAGGATACACTATGTACACGATACAACTCGTTATATTCAGGAGTCTCTTACCGTCGCATTAATTAAATTTAGTTGAGATAACTGCGAAGACTACGGGTACGCTCTTTATACGCGTAGGATAGGATAATATAGGATGAGATAAGATAGAGAAGAGAAGAGAGAAAAGGAAAGGGAAGGAGAAAGAGAAGGAAGAAACTCTCGGTGCCTTACCATTGTTACGAGCGTCGATTTATTTTTAATACCTCTCTGCAGTCTGAAAGTAAGGCATATCACAGGATTAATTACGGCGCAATCGAGTTGGATCGAGCGAACGAAACGTTGTACTTACGTTTTTTAATTTCCCGCGACCTCCGAAATTCCTGATGGACTCCAATAACATATCTCTAGAATCTACGTTAATCGGCATTGACTTTGGTCTCGCTTTAGCACTTTTCAGAGTGACGCCCATTATTACGGGCATCGTCGGGGCTTTGGGAGGAGGAGGAGGAGGAGGAGGAGGCAGTGCCTCGTCGACTCGTTTAGTTTGATCGACTTTGTCCGCGTTGACGATAACTTTCGATTCTTTGAAGGGCGTCGTCGATACTTTGAATCCTTTGACAACGGGCATAGGCATAGCCGCGATAGGCACGGGGTGGGCCTTAGGGTTGTTCCTCGGGTTCGTTATACCGTTCCATCGTGCGGTCTGATCCCGATGATGACGATGATTCAGCGAATTTGTTCCGACGATCGAGCCGAATTGGTTTCCTTCGGAGTTGGGACAGGCATTGCGACGATTCCCGTTGATCGACGCGTTATCCTCCCTTTCGAAGATGTTCCTTTTGAAAGAGAATTCGTCGGGCATATTTGCCTGGCCGTTTCGTTTCTTCGGATCAACGACATTCTTACGAACGAATTCTTTCTGCGAGCCGTAATAATCGGAGTGCCTGTTTGCGTTGGCACGCTGCGGTTTTATCCTGTGCTCGGTGTCAATGCGAAAGGCCTTGGTTAATTCTTGAAAATTCAACGGTCTCGTGTCGATCAACTTTTCCTCGTCTTTCTCATCATCACCCTTCGTCGGCCCTTTAAGGGCAACTTCATTCTCTTTCGCGACGGTCTTGCTCTTGTTCGGTTCGAGGGTGTTGACGAGGAGGGGTGGCGGTCGTCTGTCCTCGTTTCTCGACTCCGAAGCGAACGTTTTGTTGAAGGCGTTGAAGGCCGTTGCCCTCTTCGATACGGAAACCGTCGCGTCGACGTTTTCGCGAGTTTTCGACTCGCTCGCGTCGAGATCATTCGCGTCTCGCCTTTCGTACCTTTCCTTGGAATTAACCGTGCTCGATGGAATCGTCGACGTACCATTGTCGTTCCTTCGAAATTTATAATCGGTGTCCGTTTTAATTTGAACCTTAAAGCTCGGTCTTTCGGCCCAGCTACCTAAACTGATCGCTGGCGGACCGTTGTAAGCGTAACGACGTCTCGTAACAGTTTCCCTTTGAACCGAACCTTCGTTCTCTCGTTGCGCCGTTATCGATGCGTCATCTCGATCGGATGCTGCCTCGAACCTGCCGAAACGCGCGATTCATACAGAGAGATATCTCTTTGGAAAGAAATTCTTTGGAAAATGCAAAGATTAACGCGATAATGCGTTTCTCGTCCTCGGCTCTTACCTCGCCTTCGCTACTTCTCGCGTAGCCACGTTCCGTTCCTTCGATACATTTTCTTCCGCCGGTTGCGGGCTCGTCAACTGCGGTAAAATGCTTTTCAACACCTATCGTAAAGAATAAATGGAAAATATTATCTCGAGTCGGGCGTTCGACGAAGGAACGATACGAAAAGGTCTTTTTCTTACCTGCAACGATCGCAACTCTTTCCCTCTGTTAGATTCCTCTTGCCGTTTAGAAAGGTTCTTGTCTCTCCACCGTGCGAACTTGTCGTCCGGTTCAGTACCGGCCGAATTCTCCTTCGGCTCGATCCTCGTAGGCCCTTGCGCTTCGTTCCTCGAGTTGGGCTTGCTCGTACTAGAGGCATGACTCTTGGATCGTTTAACGATACCGGCTTTGGCGTTCACGGCTTCCCACACTCGCCTAGACTCGTCGTCGTCGTCGTCGTCGTCGTCGTCGTCGTCGTCGTCGTCGTCGTCGTTAGAAATCTTTGGCTCTGTTTTTTTATTCCGACTAGGCTCGTCTCCGAGAGAACTTTTATTCTCCTTTTCCTTGAATATGTCTATACTCTTTTGACGAGTATACGTGGTGATCGTGAAATTGGAGAGCGTGTTGTCGACGGGCGCAAAGTTGGACCTTAACGTAGACGTACCACCGAAAACTTTCCTCGAATCTCCTTCCTTTCGCGCTCGAGGCAACGTTCCTCTTTCTAATTTATTTTCGAGTTCCGATATCATTTCCTTTTTAAATTTCGACTCTACCTCGGTCTTGCTTCGCGTTTCCATTCTCTCAACTTTCTTTCGATCGTCATCGATCGCCGTCGTTTTCTCTTCGATCTCGCGGATCCGATCGATGTTCGAAGCATCGTCCTCGTTCCTTTCCTTGAAGGCCTCGACCGATCTCAAGGTTACCGTGTCGTAGCCGTCGAAAAGCGACGAATCGGTGGTATCTCGGAAGGCGCTCGGTGGTGCCGGCAATTGATATTCCCAATCGGCCATCGACGAATCTTCCTCGAGAGCGGACACGTAGTCCGAGGTGTCCTGTTGATTTTTCCTTTCCTCCCTATCCCCGGGGGCCTCCTCCTCCTCCTCCTCCTCCTCCTCCTCCTCCTCCTCCTCCTCCTCCTCGTCGCCCTCCGCCTCTACCACCGGGCGACGACTCGCCTGAGAATTGTTCACCGCGGGATAGGCGTCCTCGGTCTCGTCGTTCGACGACGCCAACGACGACGACGATAAAGTTTCGGACACTTTGTGCAGCAGAGCGTCCGTGTCGCATACCTTCTTCCTCTCGACGTCCGCTAAAGGAGAATACGATGCATTCGTTTAGAATCGCACGAAGGATTTGGCAAAGTATTCGGTGAAACGTATATAGATCGTAGTAAAAAGTCGATCGACGCGCGAAGCTAAACGATTGACGTTAGAGAACGAATAAGATTGTTAGTGATATTCGTGGATATACGTATATGCTGGGTGTGTCTGTCTCTTACGATCGGCTCGTTCTCGAAACGTCGAAACGTTCAAACGCGCTTTCTCGAGATAACGTAACAAATATTCGCGACGACACCCCGTATATAGGTATACGTGTATGCGTGTGCGTGTGCGTGTGCGTGCGTGTGCGTGCATGTATGTACGTGGCAACGTGCACCTGATATCCCCTCTACTGCGTTAGCCCTTTCCGTCTGCCCGCTTTCCATCTCAACGTCCGATTCTTTTTCGGATCCGAACGTCAGGTTCAGATTTAAAGCGAACACGATATCCTTCGATTGAGACGTCAAATGTCTCTTCCGTTTGTTGAACGAATCGATTTGAAAGTCTTTCGATTCGGACGGACTACGATAGACCTTCGTTGATCTTTTCGAGCCCTTCGAGCTATCCTCGAGGATCCCGTCGTCCTTCGCGACCGAGAGATCGTCGTCTAGATCTCCTTCGTAATCGTCCTTGATACGGTACGTCCTTTCCTCGCTTCGTTCGCTTCGTTCGCTTCGCTCGCGGCGATCGTCGGCGAGTCTGCCGCAACTGGACGATCTCGAGTCTCTCGAGATCTCGAAGCGATCGCACTTTGGTATCGTCGATATCACGGTACAGGACTTGTATAGGCCCGAATCGACGCTGTACAAGTCGTTCATACTCTTGGCGTGTTTCGTCAAGAGGTTCGATCTCTTATCCGTGGCCCTTGCTTCGAACTCGATCCCACCGGAGGAAGAAGAGGAAAGGGAAGAGCGGACGTCTTCCGCGCTCGTCTTTACTACGGTCCCGTTCGACGAAGGATCTAAAGAATCCTCGCTCGGCGATCTAGATACAACTACTGGTGGCACTAATCTACGCTTTGGTACTGGCGGAGCTACCGGCGACGATTTCTCCTCTATCGGTCGCACGACTTTGCGAGGCTTGGGCAAGGGCGTTAATTCTTCGTACGATGCCTTTTCTACGGGGGATACACCGCAGCCGCCGCCACCACGACCACCACCACCACCACCACCACCACCACCACCAAGAAACAAAAGAAAAAAAAAAGAAGAAAAAAGAGAGGAGAAACGTAAGGATGAGAAAATATGTCGTGCACGGGATACCCGCGAGGGGGTGTAGGTCGATCGTTAGTAAGAAGCGCTCAGTTAGATCGTTGGCATGCCGATCACGAAAAGAATCGGGATCGTCGCGGGTAATAATGTATCACGTTCGACGCGAGTAAGGCGCAAAGGCGGATATCTAACTAGCAGCTTATACGTTACTTTAGCGCTACGTAAAACGTAAACTTCTCGACGGTAACGCGCTACAACGTGGGTTTTCGTGAAAGAAGGAAAAAGCAAATGTGAACGCGCGGAACGAACGGCCGAAGGATCTAGATTTTGTATCTTGAAACTAAAGAAAACGGCGATAGAGTACGTAAAAGATAAACGATCTATCCGCGCTTAAACGAATTCTCCAGCCCTGCTCTCGAGTATAGAATTCAATTGTATCAAAAATTGATTCCAACTCTCGTTCGATTCTTGACGACTGACCAATCCCGGTGGCGGTGGTTCCAAAATGCTAAGTTTCTTTTCCGGTTCCAGTTTGCCGTCCGAGTGTCGCACGATGGGCAACGAAGGTAACTCGTCGATGTCGTTCGGTATAGATTCGATCGGAGCTACTTGAATGTCCAACGGTTTCGTCGATATGGCGAATATCTGAAGATTGCTCAGGGGCGATAAATTGTTCCTGGTACCACCGGTACGATAGCCACGTTCGTCGTCGTGACTCGAGACGATGGAACCGTCGTAAAACTTGGTCGTCTTAACGTCTCCCAATCTCGGCGTTGGCTCGGCCACGCTCGACGACGAGAATTTCCTCGACGGATCTTTATCGCGATCGAACTCCTTCCGCGCGCAGAAACTCTGCGAGGAGATCCTCTCGTATGCGTTGACGATCCTCGTGTCCTTCAACCTCGGACAACTTTGAAAGCTCGTACTGTGCTTCAAAACTTTACCCCGACACTTTTCGCCGCATACGTAATTGTCCAGGTGCGATCTCGTAGGACTGTATCTGGTCTCGAGTATACCACACTCTGGCATACCCTCTATGTCCGTCTCGATGTCGTCCAAATTCACAACCGCCTCCATTTTGATCAATCTATTGGCCGATGACTTTTTCGAGCGACACTCGTCGCGAACGATCTCCCGACCATTTCGACGACGAAAGGACATTGTCGCTGGCTCGGCTGCTGTAGGTCCGATCGAGAGGACGTTGTCCTCGCATCCCGTCAAACTTTGAGACTTTTTAAGCTTCGGCTCGGTCGAACCGATTAAACTATCCTCACCGATGGGTTTGGAGAATTCGTATTTGGCGCGACGCGTCTTACCCTTTTCCAGTTCGACGCCTCGATAGGATCCTTCGGGCGCTTCGCGAACCTTCTCCAGGCTTTTTCTACTCGCGAAATTATAGGGGGGCAAACGGTCGTAAACCGCGTTGTCGCGACTACGCGCTAGCTTACCTCTTTTTACCTCTACTCTAGCGTTCTCTACTTTCGGAGGATCCTCTACCGCGTTAACGTCCGTCGTCATTCGAATCGAGCTCTTCTCCTTTTTCGTCTTCTCCGGTTGATCGGCCTTGTCGGGGACGATCGTGCTCAAACCGATGTCCGAGGAGGCCTTCGAGGGTGCGCCGATGTCGGACGGTGGCTTCGAAGGATCCATATCGGAAGTCAAGGACTCTTCGGAATCGTCGATGCGTTCCAACGCTTGACTCGAGATGGCCGAGGATAGTGGCCTCGAAACCGGTGGAGGTGGAGCGGCACGTTTCTTCTTGAAACCTGCGAATACGAGATATTTCCTTTGTACCCTTCGTCGAATCTGACGAGTTTCGAAGCGTTCTCTACGGGATGGATACGTGCCAGAGGGATGGAGAATTTTCTTTATCGTTTAGGTGCGAGCCACGCTTGCCACGCGAGATACTCACTTGAATTCGAGCCTGCTCTCGCAACGTAGGCAAGGGAAAGAGAGATCGCGATGAAACCGGTTGCCACGTACTTTCGTTCGTTCGTTCGTTCGTTCGTTCGTTCGTACGTTCGGTGAAAAGTTTCAAGTAAAATGAGTAAAAAAAGAAGGGACGAGAAAATGGTCTTACCGGTGGAACTGAGGGAGGAGCTGCTGAGGGCTCGATCGAGAGAGGCACCGGACGCAGTTACGGCGAGATTACCGAGACTTTTACTGGACTGCGAGGTATGAACGAGTTTTCTCGGGGTCTCGTTGGTACCAGGGGTTCTGTTTCTCCTCGGTAAAGTCTCTGGTAGTCGTCCAGCCGAATCTGGATTGTCACTGAGCACGGAAGCCTCGTGATATCCCGAACTATCGCTGCTGTTTCGACTGTGACCGATGAGCATCTTTTCTTTCGACGATTCCGCGTTTGTATTCTTCGTCGTTGTTGCCGCCGCCGCCGCCGCCCTCATCGTCGTTCCTGTTGCCGTGGTAGCTCGTTGTTGTTGTTGTTGCTGTTGTTGTTGCTGCTGTTGCTGTTGTTGTTGTTGTTGTTGTCGTTCCTGATCGTAGGAGGTAGGCGGTTTCGGGGCGAGTCTTCTCTTTCTCTGAGGTCTCGTAGGCGGTTGAAGGGGACTGGCACTTCTTCCAGTTTCGTCGCTCCTCGCTGGTGACACGCTTCGACCCTCCAGACTGTCGGTGCTCAACGAGCTCTCCTTCGATTTCTTAAACATGAATCCAAAGACGCTCTGTTTCGCCTGCTGCCTACGTCGCTCTTCTTGCCTTTGCAGAGCCATTATGTCTTGCGAGCTCAAAGCGGAACCCAACGTTCTACCTTGTTTCGCGTAAAGCGTGACTTCCTGCAGATGATAGTCTTGAAGGGATAGGGATAGGTCCAATATCTCTTCCAAGTTCACTGAAATCACGATATGTTTTAGAATCGATCGGAATTATCGTACGGTCGGTGGTATAAAGAGAGAAATGACGAGGTAAACCGAGGGATTTACGCGTCAACGATCATCCTAACGAGTGGCTAGCTCGTCGACGTTATCGGCGAGATATTTCGACGATCGTAAAGTCATTTTTAATAGCTTCTTGGAGATTTCGTTCGCGGGACGTTTCGTTGAATCGCGACTTACGACCGCGAGCGATAGAAAATTTCAATGAAGATTGGATTGCTACGCGTACGATCGCTGTCGCGTGGTTGGCTTCGGAAACCGTACGAGTACAATGAGAATCTTAGAATCGTGCCGAAGAATCGACGTGACGCAACCCAGACGCGGGGAGACGTTGAACTTTGCCGTTGGGAACGTATGAGCGAGCTAATAAACTACTAATATTTGTATACGAGTAAAGAGATGGATCTTGGATATACTCACAAAAGTCTGAAATATATCTCTAGGTAAGCGACGAGTTTATCGATGACGTACTTACGCGCAAAGTGTGACGATAGATTCGATAGGAATACCAAAGAGACGTATATATTCGATGCTCGTCTTACGTCGATCACTATTATCGGCCAAAGGTGTTGATCGACGAGGTCGAAGGAGGTTGCACGCTAACGAGTACGCTCTAAAGAGTACGCGCCGAACGGACAGGTCTACTTGGGCGCGTTTAATTAGCCCCCAGACGATATTGTCACTGGCGATAAGGTTTTAATAAACATAAACTCGGACTCGTTAGAAACGTTATCGATATCGAAGCCTTGGGCTCTTATCTCGCTCGCGAGTCTTTCACGGCGAGATAAAGAACGTTTTCCGTCTTGACGAAAACTAGTCGTCGCATCTAGGCGAAAAGAAGGGATCGACGTCGCGCGCGAGTGGAAGGACCCGAACGTTAAAGAGCTCTCTTGGCGTACGTTTTTACCATTAATTAACGTTACGACGTATGTGGGATAAACGTGCGCTCGCTCGCTCGCTCTTACCCGGATGACGTAGCTCGTACTTGTGTTTGTCCAGATTCTTCTCACGGCACACTTCGTTCAGAATTTCTCCTAGATTCATTTTCGGGCTGACTCTCGAAACGTACAATTGATTCCTCGGTAAATGTACCTGGATAAGAAAGTCGTGAAAGAAAGAGGGGTCGTTCGTCGAAAGGGCCTATTTTTTCTTCAAACTGTCTACGCTCTGCGATTCGAGTCTAAGTGAAATAACCCGACTCGAAGTGACCGTCTTTTACCTGCAATCTGAACGTCGTTTCGAAAGGTTGATTCGCAGGCTTCACCTTTTTCGGGACGAACGTACATTGCTTGGGAAGTAATTTCACCTGAAACGATCAAAGCATCCTCTATGTATCGAAGAATTTTACTCGGCTGCTAGGATCGATCGATATTACCTGAAGGGCATCGAGCGCTCCTATCGGTGTGTTCGGTTGATGAGGCAAAACTGATCCACGCTCGCCGATCGCTTGCAGGGTGTAACTCGAGGCTGCCAATTTGTGGGCCGTTGCGATTTGAACGAGAAGATCCATCATCGGAGTACTAAGAACAGAGAAAAATGGAGGGAGGAAGAGAGCGAGGCGCGCTTCGACAAGTGTTAACGATTTCGATCGAGTTTTTACGCGATGCGAGTAATACAAGCTATTATTCTCCTTCGATATTGCGCGGTTAAAATGCATAATACGAGTAAATGCGTACTTAAAGTGCTTAGCGAGTCGAATACATTTCGTTACAAAAGTATGCAGGTATATGCACCTACTTGCTCGTGTCATTTGCTTTTTTGTTTGTTTTTTTTCCTCCTCTCTCTCTCTCTCTCTCTCTCTCTCTCTCTCTCTCTCTCTCTCTCTCTCGTTTATCCTTCGAAACGCAAGACCGTCGAGACGTGTTTATTTCTCTCAACGACGAAGCGCGTTATCGTTTCACGGAGGAGGAAATCGTAAGGTATCATCGTCGTCCGGTTGGGTCTCTTTTTTTATCGATTCGACTACCGCGACCGGCGGGCCAATTAAATTTTTATTACATATCATTACGTAAATGGAGACGTTAAATGTCAATTATTTTACGAGCGCTACTACGACGTAGCGACGATTCTCTTATACGATCTCCGCGCGTGCGTCTAAGATACGCAGAGCGTATAGCGCGTTTAAAGTTTAGCCTAATTTTTTTTTTTTTTTTTTTTTTCTTCTCCGAGTTCGGACGAGGAAGGTTGACTTACGTCAGAGCCTCGAGCCGATAACGATCCGCATAAGTAACGAAGTGGAGCTATTACGGCGAGTACGCCGCCATTAACATATTAATTAGGAGCGATCGAAGGATTTCTAACGTTCCGCGCGAGGTAGCGGCGATCGGATGGAAATTATTCGAAAATTTACCTCCTCTGCACGGTGACTCTTTGCGCGTTAAGATGATGCTCGCGCGGAAGCTGGACCAAAAGTTCCATACTCCCAGCCAGCATGTCCGCCGGAGTGTCCTCGGTTACGGTAAGAACCATTCCGGATGGCCTCTCCTCCCTGCTCCTAAAAGCGGACGGGACAAATACAAATTGCGTTACTTTTTTTACAAAGCACTACTTTCGCACTACTCGTTTTTCTTTCCTTTCCTCGTCGTACGCGCGAACGGAACGAAGAAGCGACCGTACGGAAGAACGATCCACTTTTCGTAGCTGGACGTCGCCTATTCGCTCGAGCCGCGACGGGAAAAACGCGCGACAACCTCCTTTCGAAGGACTCCTTTCGCCGTCTCTATGATTCTTTTTTTTTGTTTTCCCCACGGAGGAACGAGTCGAAATTAAAGACGCCTACTTATACGATTCGCCATTGGCCCCGTATAAGGTGATACCCCGAGACGTCGATAGACGTCGATAGACGTCGACTCGATCCGCCGCGACCCTCTTAATAATCGTGTCATTTTGAAAATTAGACGTTTGTCGTCCTCATCTCTTTTCGATCGTTTCCTTTCGCGCTCGCGGACGGGGACGAAGGAACGACGGTGGGGGGGGGGGGGGGCGCCGCAGACGTTGAGATAAAATCGCGGATGGCCGGGCTCTCGGGGGTGACGCAACGGATCGACGAAACGTACGTGGATGTACAGGGTACGAACGTATACGCGAGCGACGGAAACCTCGTGGTAGAAAACGTGCGTACTTTCGATCGGTCTCTCTCTCTCTCTCTCTTGGTAAACTCTTAGAATTTAACAGACTCCGGCATGCTCGGACATGCTTTCTCCTTGGTGTTTGTAACTTATCTCACGTGGACGTACACGCGTTTTCCTACCGCCTGCCTCGTCCTCTCTCGAAACCGGTCGAGATTATCCATCGGTAAGAGCGTCCTCTTTTCCCCCATTGATCGAACCATCGAGACGAACTAGGTATAGATAGATACCTCGCTTGATGTAATATCGAAATAAAAAAGAGACTGAAATTTCACTTGTAAAAGTTTCTGGAACCTGGCCAGTAAAACTCCTTGGACTTTCTCGAACTCGTTCGATCATAGAAATTGGATCGTGCTTGGTTTCGTTCCTCGAGGTGTTTTGCGGCCGTCAAGTATTCGTCGCGCGCGATATTCCTACCCCTCTTCCTTTACCTCGACGATTCCCACGAAAGTCGGTTCGCGAGGCGAGAAAGAGAGAACGGCACACGTACGGTCTAGAATTCTAAACGTCTCGAATCTGGATAACCGCATACCTCGCTCTTCCTTCCCTCTTCCTTCCCTCTTCCTTCCCTCTTCCTTCCATCGCAATCCATCGTCTTTACACGTTCATCGTCCTCCGTCATACAAACGCATATAACCCTTCGAACGTAAGGATTCCTCCAAGCTTTTCTTTTTCTTTTTGTTTTTTTTTTTTTTTTTTTAAGGCAAGCGAGAGAACTCGGTCTCCCTGACGAAGGAGGTTCACGTTCGTCGGCTCTCGAAGAGATTTGAATGCGCGACGAGCGAGCCGTCGAGTCGATATTTTTCCTATTTTTATTTTTCTCATTTTCTTCTCCCCCCTATCGGCAAGAGATTCCGATCGTTCGGTTCTTCGACTCTCGGACTCTTCGACTCTTGGACTCTTCGATCGTCGCCACGGCGAATGCGCGTTCGCGACGGGCACGTGACCACCTTACCAAGAAGACCAAGAACGAACGGAACGTGCTCGGCCGAACAAACCGACTCTACGAAATCGATATCGATTCCGAGTCGCGAGCGTTCTTTTCGCGACGGTCGTTCGTTCGTTCGTTCGTTCGTTCGTTCGTTCGTCCGTCCGTCAGAAAAAATAACACCGTCCGAAGGAAACGTCTTACCATTTACGTACGCGTCACCACCTCTGCCATAGGATTTTTCATAGAGAGGGGAAGGGTATGGGGGGGGGAAAAAGGTACGAATTGGCTAGAACTCGAATCGAATCGCAATTTCGCAAGCGATTCGAGACGAAAGTCCTCGCGGCCGTTGCATTTTCTTTTTTCTCTCCTTGTGCCGCTTCTTCTTCTTCTCCTTCTCCTTCTACTTCGTCTTCTTCTTCGGCATTGGGACGACGGTTGTTACATAAGCTTTTATATAGAGATGGCAAACGCGTACGCCGATTGCACAAGTTAGCGTTAGAGAGAAACGTTAAAGGGATAAAATCCAGGCTCTCGAACGTTCGCTACGATCTCTTTTTTGTTCGTCGTTGGCGAACAAGTCGAAAAACACGACTCGTTGTACCTCGAAGAATTGGAATTCGTTCGATATAAATAATTTTGCGTTTTCTTTGAAAACGAACGGCTTCGGAGTATACGCGGTTAAACGCGGACGGCCGCTCTTCCGAGAGCGTTCCCAGAAAATTTCAGCTTTCACTCCGAGCAGATCTTACAGCCGGAAAACGAAGAATCCACGTAACGCGAACCTTCAAACCTGCGGCCGCGTATACTTATCGTTACGCAATATGCCAACTCCATCGCTCGTGTCTATAAAGGACATAATATCTGTTCCGGTCCGAGGATAAAAATTCGACGAAAATAAGAGAAAATCGAACGACAAGGGTGAAAGTCGTCGGGGTCCTATCTTTGGCGCGATCGGCTCGTTACGTCGCCGAGAACAGGTATTACAAAAGCTACGAAATGATCCCAACTAGGTAATGTCGTTTCCTCGACATTTCGTATACGAGTAATAACGGCATACGTATGCCCAGATAGAAGCGATACGAATAGTCGGTCGGTCGGTCGGTCGGTCGGTCGGTCGGTCGGTCGGTCGGTCGGTCGGTCGGTCGGTCGCGTGTCCTCTATCGATCGCGACGATATCCGAAGCCCGCGGATCGTAGCGCGAGCGAGCGAATGCAAGAGACAAGATCGAGCTCAGGAGGGCAACGGCCCGGGTGGCCTTGCTCGCGACCTCCTCGCAGCCTCCTCCTCCTCCTCCTCCTCCGAGAGAGAGAGAGAGAGAGAGAGAGAGAGAGAGAAGCCACGCGTTCGCCTCTTCTCGGAAAAGAAGAGAAAAGAAGAGTCGCGTCTGAGTCTACCGCGAACCGAAACGTCGCAATTGCTCGAACGATTAAAGCTGCCAATCTTTTCTGCAAAAGCCTGCTCGGAGATGGATTTTACGAGGACGAAGCGGGGGAGGAGGAGACGGCCTTGAAAAAAACGTTCCGAGGTAATCGGAGAGCCGCCGAGAGAAGAGCGTACGATCGGCCTGCTGCCTGCTCGCCGATCGTTTTGTTTCGTCGTCGCGCTCGTCGGCTTCGTAACGACGAACGTCGAACGATCAGGGCCCTCGTTCCACTTTCTCTTTAATTAACCGGATTGCTATGGGCAACGAGCTGATTCCTTTTCTTTTTTTTTTTTTCTTGCCTTTTCGACGCGCGAAACCAAAGCAGGAGACATTTTACCACTTACTCGCGTACTTACGAAGATACATACATACGCGCCTTAGCGAATATCTTTATATTCGTTCTTTATTGGTTCGAGTCCGAAGCGGCGCTCCGGATACTACACTTACCTTTCGGATTGTATTTTTTTTCTTTTTTGTTTCTTTCTTTCGTTTCTCTCTCTTTTTGTTCTCTTTCTTCTTTACAACGAAGCGAGTGTAGGATCGCTCGCGAACGATTTTCATGTCGCATTCCTCGACTCTTGTCTCGTTCCTCGATTATGCAATCCTTGTTGGCAAAGAACGCACGTCGTGGGAGTAGACGTCGTAACGCGTACCAAGTACGCGTAACTTTGTACCTAACTTCGACGAGCTGGATGTTTTGCTTTCTTCGATGCGATCGAGGAATGAAAAATGGTGAAAAGAAAGAGGGAAAAAAGGAATCGAAGGGATCAAAGTGCTATCGAGAGACGAATCGTCGTCGTTCGATCTTTCTCGCTTCGCCGATCATTTGTAAGGACCGGTTTGTAAACGCACCGTATCTTAATTTCGCTCCGAGGGAAATTCTGCAGGCCGCGAGGCCGACGGCAGATCGAAATTAGGGATAAGGGAAAGCTCATTATTGCCTCGCGGAGAGATAACTCGTCGCGAAAGACAAAAAATATAAAGAAAAGGAAACTCGGCGAGTCGGTGTCGTTCGATGATCCTAGACGAGTGTATACGTGAGGGAAACGCGAACGGGGTCTTGTTGGAGTCGACGCGAGAGGATCACCGCGTCTTTGTTATTCGAGCGTTGAATTATTTCAAGTGGAATAAAACCGCGAAGGAAGTCGATTGCATCACGAAGATTACTACATCCGTCAACCTTGCAATGTCGTCGCCTTGTCCTTTCTTTTTCTTTAAAACGTCGACGACTCGACGAGACGCGACGCGAATCCTCTCCCTTCGTTCGAAAGGCCACGGGACCGGGCCGACGTTTCCGCGGCGGAGCTTCGTTTATCTTTCTTTCTTTCTTTCTTTCTTTCTTTCTTTCTTCCTTTCTTTCTTCCTTCCTTCCTTCTCTTCCTTTCTTTTTTCCTCGTTGCTCGATAAACATCTACTTACGTAAGAAACAAGCGCGCTCTCCTCTTCTCCGTTTCTTTTCCTTCTCGCTCAACCTTACAGTTTTTCCTCTCTGATAAATACTTGCAATTTTAATCGGCCGTTGCATAACCAAATTTATTATTCGTTATCTCTCCGCGTCGAGGAAAACGTTCTCTCGTCTCGTCTCGTCTCGTCTCTTCTCGTCTCGTCCCGTCTCGTCGATGCTACGAGATTACGCGTGGAACGCGGAAGATCGTACCCATTGGAAGAGATTGTCCGACATTTTCTATCATCGCCAACTCGGTTTCTCGATTATTCCAAGACGAAGCGGAGAAAACGATGAAATTTTATCGCCGTAGAGACGTTAAAAGCGTAAGCGTACTCGCGTACTTACGTACGTCGTTGTATATTAAATTGCGCGCGTGCGAGAGAGAGGGAGAGGGCAAGTAAACAAAACAAGGGACGGTCGCGGGTCTGGCCTTGAGACGAGCTCGATGCTCGCTGCCGTCCCATTCAAGCGCGAGACGGCGTATGGCTCGGAAGTCGCGTGCAAACGGCACTCGGGACGTGGTCGAATTCTCTTCTTCTTTTCTCCTATAGCGTAAAAGTAATCCGTATCGCGTCTCACTTAGTGATCCGTAGTCACTTCAGGATCCGAACGATCGGTATTACTCGCGAGCGATCCATCGAAATGTAAGAATGACGTAACGCGAATACCTACTACCTCGAGCTACCGGCTGACGTTTCTGGTATTAGAAAATCGTCATTTTTAACCCATGTCGTTAAATAATCGTAAAATTTACGAAAGACGATAAAGTACGGGTCGGGATTTTTACTTCGGAGCCATGAAGAAAATGGTAGAAAGAGACGAGGGATAACAGCTTTCTTCGCGGAAGAGAGTTTAGTTGAAATCAAAGAGGGACACGGTCTGCACGGAGTGGGACATAAGGTCAGGCCGTGTACGGCCGTTGTTGTTAGGTGGAGAGCAGAGGGCTCACCCGAGCAGCTTCTCCTCTCTCTCTCTCTCTCTCTCTCTCTCGTTCTCAATCCGACGTGCGTTACGTTACGACCGGCTCTACCCACCCGATCGTTACGTCCTCCTCCAACCCTTTTTATTCTACCGATCACGTCATTCGTTTTCTTTCGAAGGTTCGATCGAGCATGCTTTTGTCGAGCATCGGATTCGTTCGACGTCCCGACGTCCCGACGTCCCGACGTAGCGACGAACGCTAGAGGACGATGCTATCGACGTATTTACGGTGTATTTACGGACGTACGGCGAATCGCGTTTTCTACGAAGGATCGTTCATTTCGAAGGAGAAGGACGGAAAAATCGTGGGAGACAGTTAGAGGGACAAGCTCGATACGCTATTTCCTTCTGGAGAAACCTCGTCGACGCTCTCACCGTTTCCCGTTAGTCTCTCTTCGAGCTTACTCCTCCTCGTTCTCGTGATTTTAACGCGATAGAGAAAACGACCGAAAAGAATCGACCGATAATGGATAATCAAAGGCATACCTAGTAGAATCCTGATCCGAAGGATCTCGTTTAACGAGATCCTGTCGCGGTGCTCTCGGGAAAATTGATCGTTTCCTCTTTGACTCGCGTTTGCATGCAAATGTCGTTCGATGGAATAATTGGACGCGCGTAGGAACATTCAGGTATAATAATTTAGTATCCAACGATTACGTGGAATATATTTAAAAGACGTAAATCGTATATAGAAATCGCTAGCGGAACGAAGAAAGAACGAGAAGGAGAGAGTACTTTTCACGCCGTAGAACGGCAATTCCGACGAGTGCGTTCGACCAATGGCCGCTTCCATCCTCTTTCTCTCTCTCTCTCTCTCTCCTCGACTCGCGAGTACTGTTACGATTCGCAAAGATTCACCGAGTGTGTCGTGGAATTTGCATGGGTTCCGATCGTCGCTCGAGTCGCCAAGCAGAAATAAAAACTTGGATCCCCGGTGTCGGACTCTTCTCTCTATCCATCTGTCTCTATCTTTATCCGTATTGGTCACTCGCACGCTCGTAACGGTGGCTTAACCGTAACAGTACGCGAGCGGTTATACCTTATAGATAGACGATCGAACGAATCGTCGTCGGTCGACAAATTGGATAGAAACGAAAACGTGTCCGTTGATCCCCCCTCTTACTCTTCCTGTCAGGCGTCGTCCACATGGTATCTCCTCCGAAACAAATTTCATATCGCGTCCTATGGTCGGACCTAAGTCCGCTTATCGATAAAACGAAAGAGGACGAGAGAAAGAAGCTCGTTCCAACCTTGATAAAATTCGAGGAAAGGTCAAAGAGTGAAAGGCACCGATCGACTTTACGGGTGCGTGCTCGAGAAGGATTGCGAGTCGACGAGGAGGAGGAGGAGCAGGAGGAGGAGGAGGAGGAGGAGTAGGAGGAAGGATACTCGATACACACGGAATTACGCGTAGCTCCGTTCTTACGTAAACTTACGTGTACTCTCGTTGTTACCACGTAGGATATTACTTAATCCGTCTTACGGCACGAAGCCGAGTTACATTCTTGCGCCGTAAAACGGTCAATTTTGAATCGTCGACGATATCAACGATAAACATTCGTATTGAGCAAGTTAAACGCGTTCTCCTTTTTTCTCTTCGTTTCTCGAGCTACGCCGGTACGTTATATTCGTACGTACGGATAACGCGTCTATACGTATTTTTCGATATTCAGCCGAGAGAGAGAGAGAGAGAGAGAGTTGTTTGTCAACAACGTTTGTCTTTGGATAAGACGTACGACGCACGTAAGCTCTCAGAAATAATTCCAACGTTGGACGAAATCACGTTACACGTTATCTCGTAATATCGTAATAACGACGTCTTTGATATCTAGGATCAACGAAGAATCTTTCCTTTTCTTCCTCCTCTTACTCCTCCTCGTCATCGCGATCGAATTATCTCGACGATAGGAGGGAGACTAATAAACGAGCGATGAGTATTTAATACGAAAAGCTGGGCGCAAAGCCGAGACGAGACACGTTCGAATTCGCGACGCGAGCTACATCGGACGGACCGTCGTCGGATTCCGGGAAAGGGAACGTTAATTGACCGGACTCGCCGATCAATTGGAGGACTAACGAAGAATCATCGGTTTATCTCGTTTAACGATTTCAACGATTATAACCGACCACTTACTTTTATTCCTCGGGCGTTCGATCGTTTTACGCGGCTGACGATTAATTTAGCAAAAGATAAACGACAGGTGTTAAAATACGCCGCAAAACATGTTTCTACGTACTATTGCCACCGCATTTTATTATTACTTATTATTTACTCGCTATCATCGCGATACAGAAGTGAACGCATCGATAAGGAATAGCTCGCTGCGATTTTTCGAGCCGCTAATTTTTCAACGTTCCTCGTTCATTATTGCCGTCGCTCGTTATCGTCTTCGACCATAGAAAAATTGTAATCGCTTCGTAGATAAGGAATGGTTCTAAAGAGTCTCGGGACGTGCGACGATGGTCTTATATTATCGGTGTTAAAATTTCAAGCGTAAATCGTAAATTACGTTAACGTCCGAAAAACGTCCTCTTTGAAAGCGCGTAAACGTCGTACGATCGTGTTAAAACGTCGACGTTCGTTTGCATTGTATGAAGATGAATGAACAAAAGCCAATTGATTCTCTTTCATCGCGTTTCGACGTTATTCTAGAATTTCGTTCGTTTCCCAAAAGTAAACCCAAAGGGAAAATACTATCGGTCGATTTACGAAAGAAAAAAAAAAACGTACGTTCGAGGAAAGTTCTCGAGTAGTTTCTCTCGTTCACTTTTACCGAACGCAACGGAGAATCGAGAAGTCGTCCGACGAGAATAAGGCTTTTAGCGACTCCTTCAGGGAAGGAGATTTTAGCGACAAGAAGCGGCCTGGTCGAGCTCTCCGGCTACTATCTTTTCTCATCTCGTCGTCGACGGGCTCGCCTCTTAAACGGTGGAGCCAATTATCAGCTGGCGAGGGGCCTGGCAGTCGGCTTTCCAAGCTGCTTTTTCGGTCATCGAGTCGATGAAAAACTCGAGCCATCGCTCGTCCTCCCGTCCGTCCGATCGTGAGAAACCTTCCGAACGACACCACCACCACCACCACCATTCGACTAACTTTCATCCGACGTCGAGCACGCGCGCCCTAGTAGGAGCAACCGTTTCTCTTGGTTCTTTCCTTTTATTTTTCCTCAACTTTTTTCCTTCTTTTTTCCACCTTTCCTTCCCCCCCCCCTCTCTCTCTCCCTCTCTCCCTCTCTCGGCTCCCCCTTCTCCTCCGACGCGAGTGTGCGCGCGCGCGCGCGCGCGCGCGGCGACCCTGACCTACGCGCGGTCCTCTCCTACCTTCTTACGGGGGACCCCGTTCGCTCGCCCGTGTATTCCACGAGTGCAGTTTTATTAATGAATTTCTCCGTCGTCCGCGTTCCCCGTCTCGTTTTCACTTCCTTATAGAGGCTTTTCGAGAATTCCCTCTTATGTCCGATTATGGCCTTACATCGGGGCCCGCGTCACGTTTCGCGTTTATCCTCGTAAAAGAAGGACCGAGAGAAAACTAGCCCGTATATCCGAGTAACTTCGTTTCGACGTATCACTCCGAGTAGAGATCGGATTGACTCGTGGTCTCTGCCGACGAAGCTCGCGCGATTCGATTCAACGCGTAAATATCGTCTCTGTCTCTCCATAATTTATACGTCGTAAACCGTCTGCGATCGGTCGTGGTTCGATCGAGCGACGTCTCTGTTCGACACCACACCGTTATCTTCGTCAAATTTTCATGATTCTTCGGCGGGGCTCGCGACGTACGTCGCGAGATACGGAGGGATCGGATCGGTACGACTCGAAATGCGAATTTACGAGTCGATTGGCTTAGAAAACAGGAGCACGTTCCCTTCGGTGGCAACGACCTTGCCGGCGAGCGAAGAGCGAGAATGTGGAAGGGAAGGGAAGGGAAGGGAATATCACAGCTCGAAGACTCGGTCTCGGCGTGGCAACGACCTTGCTACCTTCGCATAATCCTCGCTCATCGTCCTACCATCTTTCTCCTCTTCCTGTATCCCCGTTCGGCATCCTGTTTACATCTCTGCTCTGCTCGGCTCGGCTCTGCTCGGTTAGGCTCGGCTCGGTCTCTTCGCTCCGTCCTTTTTCGCGTTCACCGCCTGTGTCTCATCGATCTGTGTCCACGCAATCGGGCCATGCGCGCTATCGTCGCGATAGGAGAAACCCTCGGAATCGTTAGTCGCGTTCGTTTACGCGCGATTCTCCAAATGCTCTCGTATCCGAATGTCGTACGAGAAAAAGAAAAGAGAAAGAAAAAGAAAATAAGAATAAGCGCTCGGAGTAGCACGCGAACGGTTTTATTCGCGGCAACCATGAAATAGCGGAAGCGGATTAACGCGACTCTAATTAAAGCCGTACGGTCGATTCGGTCGCCTGCCTTTTACGAGCTAGCCAAACGAGCTATCCTGCTGGATTATTTTCGATCGCCGTAATTTCTTGTTTTCTTTTCTTTTGGGACAAAAAATCAGCTGAAATTCGATGACATTGATATCTCTGACGATTGAAGCGTACTCGTGCGTGCGTGCGTGCATGCGTGCGTGCGTGCGTGCGTGCGTGCGTATGTACGTGCGTGCGCGAAAGTACGCGGCATGGATTAGGTACGAACGAACGAGGATAACGATCGGACACGGCACCGATCGAGTTCCGCTTTCCGATCGATATTCGATATTCGATATTATTTATCGATCTCTCGTGTAAGACGAAGGGGAGAGAGAGAGAGAGAGAGAGCGACGTTGTAAATATAAGAACGGGGATTGCGATTCGTGCGCACCATTAAATGTGGCGCCATTACCTGTGCTCGTCGTACATAAAACCACGGATGGGTGAGATAAGAAAATGAAAAAAGGAGAATATGTGAGAAAGAGAGGAGGAGAGAGAGAGAGAGAGAGAGAGAGAGAGAGAGAGAGAGAGAGAGAGAGAAGGAAGATACGACTCTTCTTTGCCTTCCTTGACGTCAGAAGCGTAAAATCGGGACGGTAAATATTGTCTTATTGAAGTTGGAGGCGATAGAGGATGCTGACTCTCTTCTTACCGAGAGAATTTCCTTGATAATTCGATGAAAGATCTTATCCCAGTTATATTTCGTGCGTACGACGTAACTCGACTCGACGTTCTTTTATATGTGGACGTACATATGTACTTTTCTTATCTTTCCGTTACGTATAAGTGCCTAATGTAAAGGATGGTTTTAATATAGGATAAACGAGGATCGATGAAAGGTCTCTCTCTCTCTCTCTCTCTCTCTCTCTCTCTCGATTTCGGAACGATCGTCGGCGGAGCGCTGGACCAGATTTCCGAATTCAAGGCCAGACGATACGAATTCGCGACTGACTTACGAAAAGCTGGACGACGGCGAAAGTATATTAATCGATGGCGCGTTAATACCTAGATAAAAATGACTCATAGGAGACGAGCGCGATTCTTTAACGAAGCGAAGCATTATAGGGGCTCGATTTGCTCGAAGAAAATTAGAGTGTGGTACGAAATGGAAGCGTAGAAAATGAAAGAAAAAGAAAAAGAAAAAGAAAAAGAAAAAGAGGAGCGGCCCGAGGAGTCCGCCGCGCCGGAACGATTTTATAATTATTATTCTCGTCGGCGAGCAGACGGCAGTCTCGTCATTAAAAACACGTTCGCGGAGTTAACGGACTGGCCGGCAACGAGCGTGAAATGCCATTTTCACGCGTAAGACGGGCGTGCCTTTTCGAACGACTCGTCTTCGAATCCGAACGACTAGCGTAAACGAGTGGGCTCTTTGACGATGGATCGGTAAAATGAAT
Source organism: Dolichovespula media (assembly GCA_911387685.1). Taxonomy (NCBI): domain Eukaryota; kingdom Metazoa; phylum Arthropoda; class Insecta; order Hymenoptera; family Vespidae; genus Dolichovespula; species Dolichovespula media. Next base: position 173,314 of record OU426867.1, read on the forward strand.
AATACCATTAGCGTTATCGCGAGGAACGAGACGGGGAACGGAATCCACCGGATCTATTCCAAGGAATTCGATCAAATTCCATACGTATTTCGTAACGCGTACGTTGCTTCGATCCCGATAAATGAAATGTATTTGTCGTACGTCAACGTTGGCTGAGTCAAAAACGTTGGGACGCGAATCGAGCGAGTTCGATAAGCATCGAACGATTCCCTTTATCTCGTAAAATCATTTTCTTCCTGAAACGTTTCGATCGCGATCCGATACGTATCGTAACGCCGAGAGAAATAAGCGATAATCGTTCGTGCGCATATACGCGTAGGAAAAAGGATGGGAAAGAATCGAATGATCAAAGGCGATAGGCGGATTTTTTTCCTTTTTCTTCGTCGAGTCGAGTTATTCAAAAAATGTCATCGCTCGCGATAACGTCGAGCGAGAAAACTCGACTCTCGTACTTGGACGTGCGCTCGTTTTTCCGACTCCGGATATAATAAGAGGAAGCCCGTCGCCGTCGCCGTCGCCGTCGCCGTCGTCGTCGTCGTCGTCGTCGTCGCGGAGTATCTCTAAACTAATTAGATCGTCTTTAGAGAAGCTCGCAAAGTTGCGCGGCTGTTGGATGGGAATCGAGTTAACGCGGACGAAATTGTCTCTTGGCGAATATTTTATCGGGTAGGAGGAAAGGCGGTGAGTAAATACGACGAATAAGTACGTTGGAAATGAGAGGGAAGAAATTGAACGGAGAAAAACGTGTCGGTCGTCTCGCGTTCACGGAAAACGATGTAATTTATCGACTTACGCAATGCACGTTCGCGTGTCCGTACAACGAAGAGAGAGGGAGAGAGAGAGAGAGAGAGAGAGAGAGAGAGAGAAATTTCGCCGCTGTTTCGCGTATGATTCGGAGCCGTAGAAACATCGCCTTACCTCGCGATCAAATCCTCGTCGGTGTCATGTCGAGCACGAAAAGCACGAGAGTCCTCGCCTTCGGTCAAATATCGTCGTTGCCCTTGGGAACGTTTATTAAGGGATTATTAGCCTTCGATATTACCAGAGCAGCTAGGAATAGACCACACGCGGAAGCTTCGCGTTTCACTTCCGCACGAACGTACGAAATGTCGAACCAGCGAAAGTCTAGGAACGGGAATTCCAAAAAAAAATAGGGAGACGCGCGCGCGCGCACGCACGCACGCACGCACGCACAAGGGGAAACGAGAGAGAAATCTTATTGAAAAACGGAGAAACACACCTGTCACGCTTGCGCCTGCGTGCGTTCCTGCGTGCGCTCGTGCGCTCGTGCGTGTGTGCGTACGTGCGTTTCGAAGGAGAAACGTAACGCGCGACCACGACGAAATATACTCGTACGAACGGTCGCAGTGCGCGCGAGACTGACCGCCGCGCCGCACCGCGCCGACAGGTAACGGCTTTCGCGCTAGCGCGAGCAAGAGCTTCGGTACTTTCCGCCCGGTGACTTCCCTCTCGTGATGTTTCGGCATTTTCCGTCGGCATTCGACCGCGTTCGGGTTCGCTCGAGCGAACACTTGGGAGAACGGAGAGACGCAAAAACGACGACGACGACGACGACGACGACGACGACGACGACGACGACGAAGACGACGACGAAGAGGGAATTAGAAATTCACCTGATCGATAAGAGAATCTTTGGAAAAAAAAAAAATCATAATCGTTTTAGGGATCGTTGCCGCGTGTCCAGAGAACGCGACGAATATACCGCGTTATGGCGTGGCTAGACCGAGGAACGAGCCGAAATCGTATCAGTCATTTTTCAAAGAATCACCGCGCGATCATCGTAGATCGGGACAAATCGACGAATCGAAAAATATGATCGTAGCTTATCGACGTCGATTAGAAAGTATTCCCGGCGATGTGACTTTTCCATTAACGGATAAGATCGGATCGCGATCGAGAAAACGTTTCTACGTCGTTCGAGTACTCGTCTCGTTCGTATATATAGGAATGGTATCCGTGCATCGTGGGTTCGGAAATTATTATTCGTCGATTCGAACCACGAACTCGAGAGAGGTCGTCGAGGATGAAACGAGTAAGAGAGGGTAACTCGATTGGGGTGGGGGGTTCTATTTCAAGGTCGGATACCAGGATGCTCCCCGAGGGTATCGTCGTTGATCGAGATCGGTTACGATTCGAGAGGAGAGAAACCGCGATTTGATGGTCGACCGCTCGCCGACTATTTCGGGGATCGAAAATATCGTCCGAGTATTATTTACCAAGGCGGAGGACGACGAAACGTTCGTATCGCATAGGTTCGTGTGTCTCGGACGTTGATGTCCTCGCCTATATAACCGAGACGGACGGAAGGAGCACTCTCTCCGTAGACGTTGGACACAGGTGGCAGATCTAACGGTTCGCCGACACGGAATTTCTCTCGTACGAGAACACGGACGGATTTCCCTGCGTTCTCGAGTTGCCCGATCCCGAACTCGACGATTAGCCGATGCTTTTTCCTTTCGCTCCTCAAGGAACCCGGTGGTTCTTTGCCTTTTTTTTTTCTAGAACGTTAACGTCCTTCTTTCGACGATCGATAATCGATCGCATCGATATTCTCCTTCGCACCGAGACCAAAGACGTCTCTCTCTCTCTCTCTCTCCTATTTGGAATTCTTTTCAATGTGGAACGCGAAACGATTCCGCGATAAAAGGTGCTCCTAATCCGGCGAATACTTCGCGATTCGATGTGCTCTCGCGAGAGCAGTCATGCTTCCTACGAAAAATTAGAAACAATGCGCGATGACGCATGAGGTGCGCCAATGCGGAAAGGACCGAGCGTTTTCGTGCCCTGATATTTCCCTGCCGACGGTGAAATCGTGCGAATCGTAACATCCGTCCAGACAACGAATTTTCGTAGTCTCTTCTCTCGTTCAGAACGTTTCGAACGAACGCACGCACGCACAGACGGACGTTGAAGAAAAGTCTTGCGATGATTCGCAAAAACGTACCGTTAGCCCACTTTGATCGTCGATATCGTTCCTCTCGGTGGAAAGAGCCGATTCGACGAATTCGAGAGAAAACTAATCATCGATCGATTCTCGAGAAATTCTCTTTCGCAAAGAAGAAAAAGAGAGAGAGAGAAAGAATCCAAGGAGATTGCGAATCGCTTAAAAGCGTCGCCAAGGAAGTGACGTAGAGGGAATTCCGTCGTCGAAAGTGATTCGTCGACGGATTAATCGAGGAGCGATGGAAACGCGTAAGATCGAGAGAAAAATTCTTTTATATGTTACTCACCGAGAAACGCCGATACGAAATCCGGACGTATAGATCGTTCGTGGAAAGATTTGATCGTTCTTGGAGATGAAGAGCCGACGAAGTGTACCGCCAATAAGAAGAAGGGTGCTTTGTAAAGGTCGCACATGGCGCGGCACGTCCGTTGAAAACGTTCGCGTGCCAAAAGACCGGTAGAAACATCTGCTCGCTCGTCAAAAGCGCTCCAGCAAACGCGTTTTATAGCTCTCTCTCTCTCTCTCTCTCTCTCTCCTCCTGGTGCGTGCGCGCGCAATAAAAAGCAAACGACGCAATTGCGCTCAGCACGATCGAGCAAGAAGAAAGCGCCGAACGAAATCTCGTCTTCCACGATCTGATTCTCTTTAAAATCATCTCCCGTGTTCTTGCTCTCGCGAGATGAGATTACGACGCGACAAATTAGACGAAGAAGAATCGTCGCGGGAAACCTTTTTTCTGGCCTGGACCGAGCTCTTTCTTGTTTCCTTTCGCTTTTCCTATTCTTTTTTTTTTTTCTTTTTCTTCTTTTCTTTTATCCTTTGCTATCGTCCTCGGAACGAAACGGGAGTAAAGATAATCGATGGTACAGACGCGTCGATTCGGCTCGTTGGCAAGTCCGTAGGAATACGTACGCGTATACGTAGCGCCTGAGAACCTACAAGCGCTATAGTAGCCATGTATGTGCGGTAATCGCGTTGCAGGGGCAACCCGAACGTCGCACGACGAGATTTTCCAAGAAACGGAAAAGCGTCGAACGTCGAATCGACTCGTTTGTATTCGAGAAACAAAGTTAGCAAGGAATGAGAATACGCGAGGGAACGTGACAGGAGGTGTAAAATAAAAGGACGATCTCGGGTATGAATGAGACGACTCTGCAACACCGATCACGGCGATATGGTAGAGAAAAGATGCGTCCTGCAAGCACGATTTACAAGGTAAAAGTTAGAAAGCATATATCCGCCGAGTATCGATGCTTCCGAAACTTCCTCGAGTTTCTTCGCAAGATTTCTTTGAGATTTCTACGAGATTTCGTCACGAAGCGAGTCTTGGAGATTCTCCGCGTAGCTATTTCGTAAATCTCATACGCGAGCCGGTGGCGTCCGCATAGGTTGCACGATAATCGTAATATTTTATTCTTCCTTCGTTAAAAGGGACAAAACTTTCGTTCGATATAGCCTTCCCTTCCATCGATAATTTTACAAGAAAAATATAATCGAAGAAAATATTCGGAACGGGTCGCTTCGATCGAACGAATACTAGAGACAGAGAGAGAGAGAGAGAGAGAGAGAGAGAGATCGCGGCGGTGCGAACTTTCCAGAAAACGTCTCCTCGTTTTCTAAAGGATTCGGTCTACGCGAGACACGGCGAGGACGGCGTTGTAGGATAACGAGGACATTTCTCGAAGAGTCCCAAAGCGTCCGATACGTCTGCGTAGGTACGGATGCGCGCCTAAGCGCGTACGACAAATTGTCTGAGAACAGTGTCGTTCTCATGGTCGAACGCCGTCTTATCCGCATGAGACCCTAGGCAAATGCCCGTAATTAATTGCAATTATAAATAATTACCATTCGCGGATAAAAAAAGAAAAAAAAAGAAAAGAAGGAAAGAAAGGGAAAAACAAAAAAAAAAAGAAAAAAAGTCCGCCGTACCACTTGCGTAACGCGATTCCTCCTTGTATCTCGCGACCTACGCCTACGAAGAGGCTTTCCTACTTCTTTCCGCGCGCGACCTCGAACGGTGATCGCTTATCGTCGTCGCCATTTGTGGTTCGCGTGGAGGAAGGAAACCGATCGAACCGAGTAAACCGAACGAAAAAGGAGAAAAGAAAGAGAGAAAATGCGAGCGGTTTTCGTTCGAAAACGTTCCTTCTCGTATCTCCGTTCGAGGAGAAGGGTAGCAGCGGTTTAGACGATCTCTTCTTCCTGGAGCATGTCGCGAATGTGGAACGAAATATCGCGAAACGTTACTTTAATAATCCCCGTTCGAGTACTTAAAATCGTACAACGATAATTTACCGGTAAAGTAGGTAATACGTGTCTCACGGACGGAATTGCTTCTTGCGGTCCCGCAACGATCTCTATGCAATTTCCCTCTACGAAGATGCACGAAGGTGACAGGTAAGGAGACGCGTGTTTAGTCGTAACAAGTTCTTTTAACGTTTACCGGGGAAGCACCGTTTTTTACGAAGAACGATTTAATAATCCGATCAGCCTTCTTCGGTATTATTTTTCTCTTATTCGAAATTTCAATGGATCCGAGTTTTGGAGAGAGTCTGAAAACGTAGAGAAAATAATAGAGCGTCGAGATGTCTCGATAGGTCGCGAGCTTGGGATCCTCGAGTTTTACTCGAGTTAAGATTGTAGTCGCGTCCGGCGAATCTAAATTCTAGTATAGTAGCCGAGGAGATAGGTGCGCGAGACTAAAGTTTGTGGCTCGGTGTGCCACGCCTGCGAAGGAAGGAGCGGCGAAACGAGCTTGGCAAAAGCGCAAATTGCGGATGGGGCCGGTGTGTACGGGCAGGCTACGAGCTCGCTCCTACGTTCTACGTCCCTTTATTCAACATGCAACGCGTTGCGCTTCCGCCACCGGGCGGTTTGACAGCCCTGGGGACGACACATAGCTGCACGGTCGAACGTTCTCTCATAGGAATTGCTTTCGGATCGAAGATAACCATTGAGACTTTGTACTTTTTCTTTCTTTTCTTTTCTCATGTTCGTTCGTTCGTTCGTTCGTTCGTTCGTTCGTGGAAACCTCGATGGAACGTAAAGAACGAAACGAGGGATCTCTCGTTGGATTGATTAAATCGACGTTATTAGATTTAAACGAGCCGGTCCCTCCTCTCCCCCCCCCCCGCTTATCATAGATCTCGGCGCGAATAGCGTTACGCGCTAGTCTCGTCTTATTAAGTAGGAAAGGCAAAACGAGCCGTCTTGTACGCTTTATACGTCCTCCTCCGTGGCAATTAAGACCGCTGACACGATTTCACGAAGGAACCTCCAACGTAGAAACGACGTCGCCTCGATCCGACGAAGGAAACGAAAGCGAATAAGGCCTAATCGCGGTACGCTATCCGCTCCTAATCCGATTCGATCGAACTTTTTTTTTTTTTTTTTTATCTATTTATCTATTTACGTTTACGCTACTTCGATACTTTTCGAAGCGTATATTATTTACGCCTCGCGTACGCCGAGGAAGATGATCGAACAATGCCACCGTAGAGAATTACTCGCGACGCCTTGAGAATATGGATGTTAACGAGGAGGATGAGGATGGAAGAATAAAAAGAAGAAGTCACTAATCGGCTCCTCGAGCTCTCGAGGTAATATCGCTATTACGATTCGTTTCGTTCCTCTTGTCTTTCCGTCCATCTCTAACGGTAGCAACGACTAATGACTGCGTGGCATTCAAATCTCTCTCTCTCTCTCTCTCTCTCTATCCCTAACTCGGGAAGACTCCTCCCGAGCAACGTCGCCGCCTCCGATCGTCTCGGTAAAATACCGTACGTCTCCCTCGCGTGCGCAATTATTAATGATACCTTGCCGCTCGTACGAAAGGATCGGGATATCTTTCTTTCTCTCTCGCTCTCTCTCTCTCTCTCTTTCCCATCTATCCGATACATTTGGACGACAAAGTTAGACCAGGAAGCGAAAAGACGGAGCGTGCAAATTTCTATGATAATAAGTCGACGGGAAAAGGAGGGAGTATCTGGGATACGCGAAAATTTCCTTCGGGGAGGGTTTTACGTAAAGCGGGAAACCGACTCGCTTAACCGCATTTCTCTTCCATTTAATTCTAGGCACAGAACCCGGTACTTGCCGTTGGCGATATCATCAAATTCCCCGATATTATAATTGTTTTCGAATGATATAATATCCGTACGCGGAATGAACGACGATAGAGTAAAAATAACGTGCGAGTTCGTGGAAATGATAATTGAACGACTCGGGATCGAGACATACCGATCGAGATCTCTTTTTCGCTCTGAAAAATGTACGTTTCCTTGTTAACGGTCACGTTAGAATAAATAAAACAGGAAGACGACCGGGGACGACAATTAAACGTTAACGGTTTAAAATCGAGGCTCGCTCGGCGAGTAAAACTTGTACCGCATTCAACTTGGAAACTGGATTTCATATTTAAAGCAGCGATCGAGAGATAGCATCGTGAGACAATGTAGAACGCTTTACGTCGACAATGGAGATTCCGTTTAAACTTTAAACCAAATACAAAGGGGGAAAGGAAGGCGAATAAAGTTGTCGAGGTCTTTGTCTTTCGTCATAAGCACGGACAGGAACGAAGAGGCATACGAGAATAGGGATACGATGACGATCTCGTTCGGAAGCGAGGAATGCGACGACGGGCGATAGCTTTCCTCGCGACACCGACGTCGATATCCCTCGGAACGAGGAGACATTCATTCGAGATATATTCGCGCGTAGGACGTTTGTATTCCACTTGTCCGAGAGAGCTTGGTCAGCTACGATTCCATTTACTTTTACCTCCGCGCGTCCTTCGCGCGTACGAACTCGTAACTCACGAACGAAGTAAGTAGCAGAACGAGAACGCTCTTATCTTTTATTTCAGATGTGATCTCGATAGATCTATCGACGGACAAATTTATCTATCCGTAACTTTAGTTTTACCTTTGATCGTCGCCACCCAAATACTCGTCATCGGGAGAGTAACGTTCGATTCTATCGTAGAATAGGAAAGGATGGATAGAGAGGGAGAGAGGGAGAGAGGGAGAGAGGGAGAGAGGGAGAGAGAGAGAGAGAGAGAGAAGCCGGGTAACAGCTGCAGCTTTTTAATCGTAAAGCTGACTCACCTGTTCTTGCGTGGCAGTGTCGTAATAGCCATGTTCAAGGACCCCTCGTAACGAGCGACGTCCTTCTTCGAGCGCCGAGGAAGATCCACGCAGGTACCCTGCGTGAAGCTATAAGTTCTTCGTTTCTTAAGGCACAGCATCTTCCTGGTCTCTCGCTCGTATCTCGTTACGATCCACTAACGATCCACCGCATGGTCCATCGTCGATCTTTTTTTTTTTAATCGAGACGGACGACTTGCAAGTCCGGTCGATCTTGATTTTTCACTCGATCCACACTGTGATATCGTAGAAAATAACGGAGAAAAGTTTTAAGAACATTCGTCGAAGAACGGTCCGCGTAGATCGCGCACTATCGACGGTTTATATTATTATTCTCGTAGATATTGGGAAAGGAGAAAAATAAAGAAGGGTGAGTGTCAAGGGCGGAGGGGGGGAGGGTGATGGCGTCGAGACGCGCGCGTCGAGGCGCGTGTCGAGGCGCGTGTCGAGGCGCGTGTCGAGGCGCGACCTCCGAGAGAAGAACACTCGCGAGAGTGTCTCGTCAGGCTCGTACCAAAGTTATAACTGTACTGAACGGTGCGCCGGCGATCTTACCACGAGCGCGAGTGCGCTCGGTGATAATGACCCCCACAAAAATGACGATGGCATCGTCTTTACGGCGACGGTCTCCCTGCTCGGACCCTTCCCCTCGCTTCTAACTCGCTGCTTAGTTACACTCCCTCCCCACCTCTCTCTCTCTCTCTCTCTCTCTCTCTCTCTCTCTCTCTCTCTCTAGCTTTCTCTGTCTTTTTTCTAGATCGATTTTCGTGCTCGAAGAAATGGGATAAAGCAGATTGCGAGTTTCTATGCGCAAGTTTCACCGGCTGGAGAATAATCGATCGATCGATCGCTAGATAGATCGATAGAAAAATGAATAGATATACCGATATTCTCGAAAGGTAGTCGGTAAGAGGTAAGGCGGAAACGCGATCGAGCGTACGTACGTGCAAACTGCACGCGCGGTCACGTAAACGAGAAGATATACGAGACGGTCCTGTTAAGGCACGCGCGTTCGATCGCCGCCAGGCGCAACCTGTTGCATCTGGTTGATGCGCTGTGCGCGCCCGCGACCGAACCAACGAACCAACGACGAACGAACGAACGAACGAACGAACGAACGAACGAACGAACGAACGAACGAACGAGAGAGACGTAGATCGAAAATCTCGCGAAGGAAGACGTACGGTAATGTCGTGAACTTGAGGCAGTCCGTCCGACCGGCGCGGAGAAGCAAGTGCAGTTATGTTGCACTGACCGCTAGGAGCTGGAGAACCATCGCAGGACCATCGCTGGGCCTCTGTTGCCATGCAACGCGACCGTCCGGCCAAAACAGTGAAAACGACCTTTCGTCCGGACTTTCCTTCTCCCGGATCGTCATTATTCGCACGTTACTTGGGAAAATTTCATCGTTGACGAATCGGTAACGTCGCGAAGAGGAGAAAATACGAGGGAGAACATTTATCTGAAATCGCTCGGTTGATTTACGACGGCACCCCATCGACCGGCATTAAATTCGATTTACCCGTTCAATTTACATGTCGCATTCCCCGTAAACGGTAAAGGTAATAACTGTTCTTAGAACAAATGTATGTCGAGGTTTCGTTCTACATAGTCGCGAATAGGAACGCGATTTTCGAATTGGAGAATCAAACGGGAGATTCGCGCGATCGCGCGATTCAACGAACGGTGCGTAATACCATGAGAAACGTGAAAATTATTGACAAAAATATGATTACGTCGATGAAAAACGTTAATATATGCATATGTTCGTTGGCGCGAGTACGATATTATCTATCGCGAGGCACGGATAGGATCGAATAATATTCCGCTAGCAAAGATAAATCGTCCTTTATTACTGCCAGAGGACCGTTAGAAGCAACATTATTGCTCCTATCGCGAACGATCGTATTGTTCTTGCGCATAATTCGTTCTCACGTAGCCGATGCGATCGCATAACTCGTAAAAAGAGTACCGTGCAATATTCCTTACGACTAATAAAGTTTCAACGACACTTTGCGTTGACGTACAATCCGCTTTTTTCCCCGTCTAAAGTCTCTTAATGGACAGAGGTGGACTGTTTCGCGGAGAATGCAAAGAGTATAGAGAGAGAGAGAGAGAGAGAGAGAGAGAGACGGGACGGGACGAGCCGCGGATAGGTGAAAGTACGTAGACGAAATTTGCATGCGCCACGAGGAAGCTATGTACCATGTAAAAATAAAGATAAAAATAAAAATAAAAAGTCGAAAAAATCGTTACGTATGACGTTGTTGGTGCATACACCCAGGCGCAACCACCGTTGAAAATCATTAGGCGCGGACGTCGATTTAATTCTTGGGCACTCGTCCGTTCGCTCATCGATTTCATAATCGAGAACGATAAATGGAAAGAGCGTTTCGACTTCCGTGAGATAGAGACGGGTATAATATAGAGAGGCATCTTATCGCTTACGATCTCTTACGGAATTGCGTACCGATTTTCATTCGAACGAAAGGAAATAACGAGGGAATACGTAAGAGTGGAATATTTATCAAGAGAAATGGTGGGATTTTGCGTGAGCGTGAGCGTGAACGAACGCCAAAGTAACTAACTCGCGGTTGGGTTCGCGGGTTCGTTCATTGGAAATCGAGCGAAAGAAAGGTATTGCTCAAGGCCGTTAACGAGACCGCTAATCGGGCTCGGCTACGTAGACGTTTTTGCAGTTTGCATTGTGAACCGAGCGAGCGACGATAAAAAGGATCGAGCAATACGATAAAGAAGGTCGAAGGAGAAATAAATGAAATCTCCCAAGGTACCATCGATCTCGTTCCTCCTTTGGCAGCTGCTCCTCGTCCCTTGCTCCCTCCGATGGCAGCGCCTCTTCTTTCCATACGACGGTAAACGCATTACGATTGATTCTGCGTTCCCTTAAAACTTCTCCTCGCTCTTTTTCGCGATTCACTTTCCCGAGCTCGAGGTCGAGGTCGAGGTCGAGCTCAAAGCACGGGATCAGGATCGGGATCGGGATCGAGATCGAGATCGAGATCGAGATCTACGTCGTAACGCGATAAACTAATCAATTTTCAGCGAGTATTGCGAAGTAAAGGAAAAAAAAAGAAAAAAATGAGAGAGAGAGAAACGGAAACTAAAAAAAGGAGGAACGATGCTGCGTTGGTTTATCTATCTATCTATCTATCTATCTATCTATCGGCAAGCACGAAATCGCAAGGAGAACGATCTCGAAGGAGCGTGCTCGTGCTCTTGCTCGCGCTCGACTAACTCTCGACCGTTCGCCAACTATCTCTCTGGCTCTACGGAAATAATAATAAAATAAGCCAGTTCTCTCGCGAACGGGAGAACGTGCCCATGGTGAACGTGACAAAAGGATTTTCTATCACCTTCTCTTCCTTCTCTCGTCTTTTGCAAGATTCTCCAATTTTGCACGCGAGAAATATCGAAATCGAAAGAATCTGGAACGAGCTTGCGAAATTTTCGACATGATGATTACTTTTTTTTTCCGAAGGAAAAGAAGAAAGGATTAAATTACATAAGATCTTGATTTACGAAGTCATGCGCATTTATATATATTTGTGTCTGTGTGTGTGTATATATACATGGCGCGTGTGTGTGTGTGTATATATATATATGTATATATATATATATTATTATTATTATTATTATATCGTTATATCTATCGTCGCAAGTATAGCAGTTATAAAACATTGTCGTGTTCGTGGCGCGTTAACGATACAGAAAGGGAAAGAAAGGGAAAGAACGAGACGGATGTGTGTGTGAGTGTGTGTTTGTGAGAGAGAGAGAGAAAGACGTACAAATGTGTTAAAAACCTTAGAGCAAGATCGCGTATCAAAAAGGGCTACGGCGAGGGTACGAACTTACTTCTAATTCGGACTGCGAAGTTATTACGAACACGAAATTCTCGCAGTCATTATATATATTTGATATCACGGTGCCGAGACCGATCGGTCTTATTTTTCTTGTTAACTTTGTAAAAACGCTTCGAGAGAGAGAGAGAGAGAGAGAGAGAGAGAGAGAGAGAGAAATGATTAAAAACCCAACGTTTCAATTTATTGTAGTTACACGAATACACGAATTATTCGATTAGTTATCTGTGCGTACGAAGCAACTATTTTCTCTTTCTCTCTTCCTCCGTTTTGCTCGTATCGCTAGGTAGCGTGCAATAATCGATAAATAGTAATAATTAACAATAAGTTTTAATTGTTTTTCGATGACATTCCTATCTATAGGGCGCGCTCGTAAGTACAGTGGCCCTTTGAAAGAAAAAAAAAAAAAAAAAAAGAAAAGAAAGAAAGAAAACGTACCACAGAGATGGTGCATCGACTTTCTCTACGATGGCTTATCATTTATCATCTAACGCCGCCAACGAGTAATCGTTCGAATTACTTATTACGTCGACCGACGAACGGGGTTACGTGGGATGCTTTTTTGGCTTCGTTGAAATGACACGAGTCGGCGACGACCACTATCCGACTCGATTTGTCGTTCTTTGTTACAATAGTAAATTCGTGCCTTTTCTTTTATCTTCGAGGGATTACGAAATGGTCGTCCGAGATTAATCAGGCTACTTATATGATATACAATAATAATAATGTATATATACGTGTGTATGTATATAAATTATAAAATATTGATTTTCCTTACGACACTTAAATTACGAACGCTAGACTTTCCTTCGGGATAAGGGTGCGTTGGCTTCTTCCTTTCTTGTTTCTCCGTTTGTGAATAGGCGTGCAACAATAGTCTCTCGCGAAAAAAAAAAAAAAAAACTATCGCTCGAGGATGAAAAATGATATAATGTATATATATAAAAAGAAGTATGTTTGTTCGCTCAAGGGAGTCAATACGGCTTATCACAATATACGGCTTTCTTTAGTAGAGTTCGTCGAACGCGCATCAACGACGTACGCGTATAAAAATGACACATTAGCTACGCGTGTATAAACCACTATGATTATATTACTATAATATTATTATGACATAATTATTACTATTATCGTTATTATCGGTGGACGACCGATTTAAAGTTTAAGAATAATCAACGTCTTGATCTGCGAGTAACGTGGGTTGCGTTTCGATAAAAAATTAGGAACGTGGTGTTTCTTCTCGTTAGTCTTGTTACGTTCACCGTTCTTACATTTTATTATTGTTCGTTTTTTATTTCATTTTATAATCTCGCTATCCTTTCGACGCTACCGACGGCGTGAAAACGAAGGAAAGTTTGCCGCTCGTTCTCGAGTAGAAAATTATTCCCCGAACGAGCACGGAAACGTTACGAAATATTCCTCTCGATATTGAATTCCCTTTTTTCTATTTCACCGCCAAGACATCGACGAAACCGAGCGAGAATAATAATTAAAATCGCAAAGAGAAATGCTATAGCGGTAGGCCCTGCGCACACGTCACACTGAAAAATGGGGATAGAAAAAATACATTATCTTCGTATCAAAATTACGTATCAACGAACAAACAAATTTGTCTACACGCGAAGGAATCAAACGAGCTTATCGTATTACGTGCAGTCTCCTCGCTTCGCGCTTAAATCAGCGCGAGTATTAAACGTATCGGCGCGTAAAAAACTGATTGTCTTGTAAAATACTTGATCATTTTTTCAATTCTTTTTTTTTCTTTTTTCCCTTTTCTTTTTCTTCCCAAGTACGATAGTAAAATAAAATGACTAAACGGGCATTTTTATGTGTAAAATAAAGTATACAATTTTATATATATATATATATATATGTATATATAAACACAGAGAGAGAGAGGGGGGGGGAGAGACTATACGCCCCTCAAAGCGTAATATGCTACAAATTTTCCTACGTTTATCCGTTACGTAAAGTTTAATTAATGGCCGAGCGCAGACTTTCCTTATAAAACTTTCGCTCCTATTATTAAACCTTGGCAAAACGGAAGATAGAAAATACATCGAATATATATATATATATATATATATATATATATATATATATATATATATATATATATATATATTCGGCTTTATCATCTAAACGATAATGATAAACCGACTATCCGAGAGATTACTTATTGTGCAAAGTATATCACATCGTATCGAGATACGGTAAAAATGCAAATTACTCTGCGAAAAAACAGTAGGAGAAATAAAATAAGCGATTCGATTAAAATGAACGATGAAACGTTTCTTTGAAACACGTTGGAACGAATTTTTGTAAAATTCGCTCGCCCGTCGCGCAAAGACTCGACGCAACGGCGTAGGTGGAAAGGCGCATCGCCTTGAAAATACTATATTTTCGTGTAGCTATATAAAAAGAAAAAGCCCTAACGAAATAAATAAAAATCTCGCGAATCTCGATTGTCCGTGGAAAGAAGAAAGACGAAAGCGTATAGAACTTTTGTATCTCGAGGATTAAACTGCAGCAGTGTCATCGGTGTTTCGCAGCAAGGCGGCCGCTTTAACGACGTCCCCGCCGCACTGGCTGAGCATCAGCTTGCAATCCTCGAGGCCAACGAAATTGTTCTCCCTTTTCAACAAGCCTTGAAGACGTTCGAGCTTTATCGCCGTCAAGACGTCCCAGCCGGTGACGTTCAAGGCCGCTATGCAGGACTCGGGAGTCGATTGATCGTGCAAAACCTTCAACATGATTCTGACTTCGTCGGAGTGTTCCCCGTTACGCGGACCACGGGTTCTGCGGGCGTTCGGACCGTCGCAAGCGAACTCTAAAAGATCCTCGCAGGAAACGTGATCGGATTGTCGCGACAGGTCGCTGTTACGGCTGACTACCACCAATTTATCCGATTCTTCGCGATCGTACGATTTCGTATTGGACGTAAGGTAGTTTTCGTTGTTACAGCAATTGGGATCCTTGCGATTAGCGTTGTCCGATCCAGAGGATTTTGCCGAATTTACGTTGTACTGCGTACCTATAACGTTGGTTTCCTCCGCAAAGGGCCGTTGTTCTAACTGAAGCGTACAATTGAAAGATCTTTTTTGATGGCTCGACGACGATCCTCCTCCTCCTCCTCCTCCTCCTCCTCCTCCTCCTCCTCCTCCTCTTGCGCTCGTTGGCTGAGACCTTGCGATCGAAGCCACGCTCGGAGATTCGTTCTTATTGGAAAGACTCGAGTCTTCCGATTTGCCCGAGCTCGACGTAGTGGAGTTCCTACTGGGAAGAAGCCCTGTCTCGGTCTCTTCCTCGAGGGATTTCGAGGCGATGCTTCTTTGGGAATTTTTCGACTCCACGCTGATCTTTCTTCCGAAGCGAACGTCGACGGAATCGTTCGTCTCCTCCGATACGTTTTCAGGACAGGATCCTGTATCCTCGGCATCGATCAGATTGTCAGAGAACTCGAGCAGATCCTCCGAAATGACGCTGCAACGATGCATCTTGCTTTCGTCCATGGTCAACGAATCCAGAGCGGCAAGCTCCGACTCGATGCGCTGCTCGAATTCTTCCGGGCTGGAAGAAGGTACGAGGAACGTTAGAACGAAGACGAAGTGGACGTTTAAAAGTTCCACCGATCGCTACCTACCTGTTGGTCGAAACTTCCGGAGAATAGCTCTCCTGCAGGGTGGAGGTACTGGTGGTCGGTGAATTCGCATATTGGAGGAGAAAATTACCGTCGACTTGATCCTCCAAAGCGGGTGGCGTCGTAACGGCCATTTTGGCGAGGGTCCTCGTCACACCTCCGCCCGGTATGATCAACGGATGTTTCCTTTGATGTCTCGGCAGGCTCGACTTCGGTTGTAACGTTTTCGAGCGATCTCGCGGCGGCAATGGTATCGGATTTTCGTCGACGTTACTCTGATTCTGATTGTTCTCGATCTCCAAAGCGGAATGATGCCTCTCCAAGCTTCGAGTTTGAGGTAAGGGAGGTGGCAGATGAGGGGGCGGCGGTGCTCGAATCTTTGGCAAGGTTTTTGCTCCGCCCTGATGCATATCCACGAATTGAAAAGCGTGTTCCGAAGTTGCGTCCTCCGGATGGGAGATACTGTGGCCGAGGGTCGCGTGCTTGTTGCCACGAACTCTTGGTCTCACAACGGGCAATCCCGAACGCAACATGCGCAGAGGATTCGTGTCTTGTGCGCTTTCGATCGCTGGTGTTTCGACCAAGCTGTTGTACACCTCCTTGGCTTCCTCCGACAACGTCGCCTAAACAAGTCGCGGGATGGGAATAGATTCGGGGAGAGAGAAGAAAAACGAAAATTAAAAAGAAAAATCATAAATGAGGACAACTATGATAGTAGAAGAAGGAGGAGGAGGAGGAGGAGGAGGAGGAACGAACGAACGAACGAACGAACGAACGAACGAACGAAATCTACTCTCCGTCGACGAATCGTTGCCAACGATAAGAATACGGAGACTCTTGAAACCGAACCGAAACGCGTTCTCGTGTGCGCGTGTGCGCGTGTGCGCGTGTGCGTGTGGACGAGCGGTAAAATACTTTGTGCAGCGAAACGAATATGCGACTGCTGCATCGGGTAAAGGTGCGTGCGACACAATGCGCAAAGATATACAAATAAGGATTCGGAATGCGTGCATCGTCGAGCGTTAGAGCAAACCATCGTTCCTCGATAATTCGGTCGAACGCGCGTAAGACGTGAGACATCTCGTCGTATGGTACATAGAGAAAGAAAAGAAAGAAAGAAAGAGAGGGATAAACAACGACTCTCGTCGATAAAAAGCCACAAAATTATTATTCGGTTAATATCGGAATTCAACGATCGAGATGAAAGAGAAGAACGTGCAAGCATGCTATATACTCTCTACGCATAGGTATGTATATATATACGTTTATATCTATGTACGGTGGATACCTTCCCGAGGAAGGTCCATCGAAGGCTTTTTCATCGTGCAAATCGATCTTTCGTGGGGAGAGAAAAAAAAAAGGAAAAAAAAAACTTCACTCGCATTTTTTAAGGAGCCGGAGAGGGAGGAAAGGTCAATATGTCGTTGGTAAATTCGGGATACTCCGAACTCGTGTCCGAGTCGAGATCGGAGTTACTCGTAAAGGTCAAGCTAGAGCTCGGGGCGCTTTCGGGCCAGGAGAGCAAGTTGTTCCTAGAAGAGAAGGGCGGAGATAGGGAATTTAGGAAGCTCGTAGAGGGTGGCGGTGACTTCCCGCAGAGTTCCACAGAGGAAAATCCCCTAGCCGAATCTGGATGGAGAAATTGGCCCTTGTTCTTAAAGTTCAGCCTCAAACTGTGAGGGACCTTTTTGCTACGGCGCTTGTAACGCAACCGACTCCTTATGTCCGTCTCCGAATGAGAAACCGAATCGGAATCCTCGCTGGAATCGTTCCTCGGATGGAACGACCTGCGTACGTTCTTCAAGGGTGGCTTTCGATTCTCCGAAAGAGACGAGGTCCTGTGACGATAGACGTTAGTCGCATTGCTCGTCGGTTTCTCCACCACCGGCAGCTGTTCCGACTTTGGCAGCTCCTTTCTAGTCGTCTCGTTTTGATACAATTTCGGTGGTTCCAATATATGCTGATGTATGCTCCCAGGGCTCGTAGGCGGATTCGCTTTCTGCGTTATATTCAACTTGACCGCGCTCGATTGTTGTTGTTGTTGTTGCTGTTGACTCTGCAAGGGTATGTTCAAGTCGAGATGCTTCGGTTTTTGAAGCGGTACGTTCAAGTTACGAAAAGTCACTTGGGACTGACTCGGCAAGTCCAACTTTCTCACGTTCGGTAACATCGCCTTGTTCGACATGGAGTTTTGACCGATATTCTTTCCGAGCTGCATCATATTTTGCGTCAACTTTCCCAATCCAAGGCTCAATCCTTGGCCCTTCTTCGAATCCAAATAACTTTTAACGCTCTCCAAGCCCGAAACCTCCCGCTGATACTTTTCCGCCAATATCTTGCTACTTAGTTCGACCTGACTGTTGGCCTCGGCGTCGGACTTTCGCCTAAGACGCTGAAAATTCACCCGCAAACTTTCCGAACTGCTGTATATCGGGGATTCCTTTTTATCCGACTCGGCGATGAACAAAGGATTGTTCGATATTACGAAGGGAAAGGCATCGAAACCATTTTGATTCTGTTCGATCTTACGAAAGCTTTGAATATTTATCCTTACCGCCTCCACGTTACCCCTCGCCGAACCATTGTCGGACGTGCCACTTTGTAAATTGGTTTTTATGCTATCGGACGAACCATAGACGATGCTCTTCGTTTCTTGACCCGGATGATTCGATCTCGGTACGAAGGCGACCTTCGACGCTCTTGCCTTCGCTATGTCGATCTTCTTCGTAAATTCCGTTATATTTATCTTGGAAGAATCGCTGAAGGAGCTCGACAGTTTCGGCCTCGTACCGACCTCGATATTACTTATCTTCTCCCTTTGTGAATCGAATTTAATCGGCTTGCTGCGGGAGGTATCGAGATTCGCCGTTTTCTCCTTCAACAGGTCGTAATTTGGCGTTTCCTCGCGGCCCATCTCGAAGTTCGACGAGCTCGTCTTGTCTTGCAACAACGTTTGCTCGCAATTGTCCACCTTGTTTTGATAGAGCTGTTGTTGACCGCTGGCCCTGTTGTTACCCATCATGGAGGTTTGCTCTTGTATATTGCCCGCGTACGAGGATCTGACCGAGTGCTCCAAGTTATTCATTTTATCAAATTTGTCGGATCTCTCCTCGGTGAAACGCAACGCTTTATCGACGGAACAGCTCAAACCGCTGCCGTCCTCGTCAAAATATTTCGGTTGCTCGAAATAGCGATCGACGTAACTGGTCGATATCCGTTTGGATTCCCTTGGAAAATCTAGATTAGGATTATCCATTTTGAAGGACACCGTCCCGTTGTGCTGTTTAAGATTATGATTTGGATTTATGTCGATCGCATTATCGCACGCGTAGCCACTTTTCCTGCTCCCATGTTCGAGGAATTCGCTCGATTTAACGAGATTCTGCTTGGTGGCTGCGTTGTCCAATATATGCGCGTCGAATTCTATGTCCATATAAGAGGTCCAGGCACTTGGTTTCGTTAATAGTTCGCGGGACTTTGCAAAGCAAAACTCTGCCGAGGCTTTATCCCACAAAGGCAGTTTTAAGGTCGATGGCGCGCCAAGAGATTCTATACTAGATACCGTGGAAGATAGCGATTGTAGACTCGAACATAGCCACTTTGTATCGTCGCATGCACAAGGATAACGTGTTAGTTCGTTGTATACAATCGGACATTAGATACGATCATGCAGAATTAGAACAATGGTTACGTACGACGAGACGAGCGAAACGTCGCATGAAATTATATCATTCGAAGATTCGACATGGTTATACATTACGGAAAATAAACAAGGATTTTTATAACGGCAGTGCAGCGGCGCATAAAGAAGAAAAAAAGAAAAGAAACAAAAGAAGAAAGTAAAATAGAAAACGAAAAGGATAAAATAAGTGTATAAATAAATGAACAAGCGATAACGAAGAAAAATTAAACGAAACGGACAAATAAACGATGATGAGTTAGAGAGGAAGGAGGAGAGGAGGAATTAATTAGTATTAGAGTTTCGTCGAAAGTTAATCATACATATATACATATAAATATATACATATGTATATGCATGTATGTGTATATACATATACATGTATACACGCACGCACGCATACATAATACATATCACTTATGGTTTAACAAAAATATTCCTAGCTGAAAGATTAGTAATGCATACCTACTTTTCGAGTAAAAGTGACAGCAGGAATTAACTCTGTTCCATAACAGTTTAATCGAGAGAGATTTGTGAAATGTTATTGAAACATTTGAAATGTAAAATTTTAAAAGAGAATGTTAAAAGTGATAATCAATATTTTTCTCTATCGGTTAATACGATGAACTTTTGTCGGTGGTGCGAAGAGTGTGAACGAAACCGCATAATCGTTATGAGCGAACGAAGGAATCCAAAAAAAAAAAAAAAAAAAAAAAAAAAAAGAAAAAAGTGATGAAACAATAATTGCTCTTCATCCGTTTAGACTTTGAGAACTTTAATGTCGTGTGTATATCTTCATAATATAGGTACCAGTAACCAAACGAAAAATTGTTTCAATGTACCTGCATGTCAGGTATTCTGGCTGCTTCTTCTGAAAAGTGTCGTCTGTCTGGTTTGGGACTGTGTTGATGTGGCAACTTAAAAGAGAATTTTCTGCGTCTTGAAGGACTGGCGGGTGTTCGGGGAGACTCCGGTGGATGTTCGAGATCTGTCATGGAACGTGCTGTCAATTCCTGTGCCATAGCAATGGCCGAGTAGAGTGTTTTCTGATCGGCCGCAGAGATAGGCTTCACCTAAATATAAGATAAACGTTTACTGATTCCATCGGTCGACTCTACTAACTTTGTGTCTTTGATCTTTGGCAAAAGACTTGCGCGCTACGACTGTAACGATATCGATATTATATTCATACCGTCCCGCGAAAGATATTAATCGGTTGATTTACACTCGAACGGTGCAATTCTTTTCCTTTTCCTTTTCCTTTTCCTTTTCCTTTTCTTTTGCTTTTTTTTTTTACCTTTCTCGTTTTCGAGACCTTTCCTCGACTTTTTCCACTTGAATTCATTTAGCTTTATTCCTTAACTAATGCGTTCTCACAATACAGGTAAGATATAAATAATACAAATATATGTATAAAACGTAAGTTACAGAGATAATTATAAATGTGGATAAATATAAACGATAAATACAAAAGTAAAGGTAGAAAGTAAATGTAAATATCGAAACATTTATAAAAAAAAAAAAAAAACTGATATAAAAGGAGCAGCAAACGATAAATAATGAAATATTAATGTTCGCTAATGTACAAACGTATGATTAGAAATAATAAAAGATTACTGTACATTTATGGGACTCACGGTCGCTTGTTTCTTCTTGCTGCATTGCTTCGCCTGTATCTCCCGAAGTTCGTTTCTCGCGTTGCTCGATTCGTGTTCCGTAGGTAATGGGTGCCCAGGTGGCGGCGGAGGAGCGGAAGAACCTTTTTTGGGGACGGTAACGGTAGGAACGTTATAGATAGCGAGGTATTGTCAATCGATATATCATTTAAACGATCGTAGTTATCGTAAACTTTGCTCACCTAGCGACCTAAACATTTGATCCATCTCGGCCAAAAGACTCGGGCCAAAGTCAAAGTTCAACGTTTTGTCGAATCTCAATGGACTGTCTTGATTCTCCTCGTCACTGATCTCGTGATATTCGTGATCGGCACCGAGACTTTCGATCGGATTTGACGAAACGACGGCAGCTTGCTTGCTCGCGTTAGAAATGTTTCCCAATTGGCACATCTCGGAATTAACGTCGGACCATAAACCGTCTATAAAAAGTATCGGAGAAAAGGTATGAGAGTACGATATCGAGATTCCATCCAAAGACGTTACTAATAATCAGACTCCCTCTGATAAAAAGAAATAGAAAGGAACGTAAGAAAAAAAGAAAAAAAAAACTACCATGTTTACTTTGCTGTTCTTGTTGCAAAGCCCTGCTATCCCTCAAAGTTTCTCTGTCTATCTCTAAACTTCTTACATCCTGATTTAAAATTTGACTAGAATTATCCGCTACGTCTTCCTGCGGCTTATAGGGGGTTACCACTTGACGCGGTAAATGTGGGTACTTGCCACCGAGAAAACTGATATCACCGAAATATGCTCCGTCCAGGCCAACGTGACCGGTGTGTTTCAAATCGCCTTGAGGGGAAGATATCATATCCGTACGAATTTTCCTGCGTTGGGAGGAAAAGGCGTTTTTCCCGTCGCCCCTTGTAAATTCACCCGGCTTGTTGCTCGGTAAATTCGATCCGAGATACGCTATCGTGTGAGCGGGATTAAAGATCCCCGTTTTCCCGTTATTTAAGACACCCTTCCACATGGTATTGCTGCTACCTTTGTCCAATACCGTTATTATGTCGCCTTGCCTGTAGACCAATTGTCCCGCCTCCGTGCTGTCTTGCACGGCTTGTACTTGTTCCGGCTTTAAATCTGGCAATAAATTAATTAGTTCGGAAAATTTTGGCCTCTTGGAAGGTTCGTGCTGCCAGCACTGTTGCATCAACGAAAAATAATCTTTCGGGCAACATTCCGGTTGTTCGAGTCTTTGAAAGTTCGGTTCGTCTATGGCTTCTAATATTTGATGACCCGTCAGGGCGGCCCACGGTTGAAATCCATAACTGAACATTTCCCATAGGGTTACGCCGTACGCCCATACGTCGCTGGCCGACGTAAACTTCAAATAAGATATGCATTCCGGAGCGCACCATGCGATCGGTAATTTTAAATTTACATTGAAATTCGTTTGATAATAATCTTTACCAACGCCGAGCGCGCGTGACAATCCAAAATCCGATATCTTAACTTTGTTTTTCGAAAAGACAAGAATATTCCTTGCTGCTAAATCTCGATGTATCAGTCTCTTCGCTTCCAAATATTGCATGCCGTCGGCTATTTGTACGGCAAAGTCGCATAGCGACAAGACGGGAAAGCTGGCCCGCAAACTTGGTTCCTTTAAACACTCCAACAGAGAACGCAAAGGCGCTAATTCCGTTACGAGCATCAACGAGTTGGTATCCAAAACAACTCCGTACAATCTTACTATGTGTTCGTGATCGATGGAGTGCATAATGGCGGCTTCTTTTAAAAATTCTATAGGATTATTTTGCATTCTCTCTCGAGACAAGCACTTTATCGCTACTTGTATCCTTTCGCCGTCGTTGGTCCATACGCCTTGTTGCACGACTCCGAATTCTCCAGTTCCTAATTCCTTGTTAACTATTATCGCATCTGCGGGAATCATGTGCTTGTTGGGAACGCGTACCGGTGGCTTATCCTGTCTTTCCTCCGGCAACATACCGAGAGCACTGGGCGTTTGTTCCTCTCTCTTCGGTAGTAACATCTTCTTAAACTTTGACAGATAATTTTGAGGGAAGTGCTTTTGAAAATACTTCTTTAAGCGTCTCATTTCAGGCTTGCTCATTCCTATGGCATTTAAATCTTCTTCGGTCACATATTTCAATTGCGCCGTCGTTTGAACTTTTAGGTCCCCTAACGATAACGACAAATAAATGTAAGATATATTTGAATTTCTGGATGGGGCGCGAAAAATGTTTGTCTACGTACCCCGAATACCTGGATAATACTGTTGCAATTCTGCCTCCATAAGAAATTCGTAGAGTCCAGGTCCGACGTTACGCGACATTCCTCCTTGCGCATCTGTGTTTTTACAATGACATTGTCAGTTAAATGCTTCGATTATAACGAAACGAGATATTTGAGAAATTTCATTTGCCGCATTGTTTATTAATACGTGCGTATATAGGGAATGGATCGTAGAAACGGAAAGAGAGCCCATAGAGAGGAGAGGGGGAGAGGGAGAGGGAGAGGGAGGGAGGGAGAGAGAGAGAGAGAGAGAGAGAGAGAGAGAGAGAGAGAGAGGAGGAGGAGAGTGGAAGTAGAGTGGAAAATGTATTCGGCAAATGCATAGAGGTCTCGAGAGCCGAGTCTCGTTCCTAAAATCTATTTTCTTTCGTCGTATTTCCACGAAAGACACGCCCCGCGGCCTTAAATAGAAAGATTTTATTTATAATCAATCGAGACTTCGTACCGCGCACTCACCCATTCTTCAATGCGAGGTTTGGATACGCTTTGGCAACGGCGAGGGCCGTCCGCTTCGAAGTCACAAAGCTCTTTCTTCCTCTCTTTTGTTTCTCGTCGCGCGCGTCGTCGACAACGACGACCAATCGACCGACCGGTCTTCCTTCTCTCAGCCTTCTCTCAACCTTCCTTTTTCGCTTTCTCAACCCACATTTTGACGAGTCATTTCACCCCTACTTTTATCCGCCGTCTCTTTCATCGCTCTGGCCCTTTAGTCGATACAACTTTTAGATTTTTTCTCTCGCTTCCCTTATTTATCGTAATCGAACGCACTCGCGTACGATAAATCCTCGCGCGAGACGCGTATCTCCCTCGCGAGGAGTTTCACTTTCTCTCTCTTTCTCTCTCTCTCTCTCTCTCTCTCTCTCTCTCTCTCTCTCTCTCTCGGCATACGAGACGACAGATGGGCTTTATCGCTCGCACGAAGTACACTGATTTACAGGACACGTAGACGACGCATAGGATTGACCAATGTCGTGCCGCTAGTGCAATTACTACTACTGCACTTTGCTATTATTACTGGGGAAAAGCATGCAAGGGCGATCGACGGATCTATCGCAGCATCCTGTATCGGTCGTTTCGTTGCGATTCGATTGCATACGGCTGATACGCATTGAAAGATAAGCTCCCTCCTCTGACTACGCGCTATTGGTTGCTATATTCATGTGCTGATACGTCGACCAATTGGGAAAATCTGTTGAGACGCCAACATTTTAGAAACTTGGTAATATTCTTCACGCGGGAGAGTCTATTTCATTGTAGGCGGATGCTGAACGGAATCGTCTTTGAAGCGTCGTAGGAAACTTCTATAATATATTAGAAGGAGTACGCATTTGTCAAAATCTAAAGATATCGAATTGTAGCGAGCAGAATAGCCGAGAGCAGGTAATTATAAAAATCCAACGATATTGGATTACGAATAGTCGCTAAATTCTAATTTGGCCGATCAAGTTCCTTCTTCCATAATGCTTTTTCGGGAATTTTTCATCGCCGTTATTTTCACTTTTGTTTAAACATGGCAAAAGTAATATTTATGAGTTATTTAAGAACATTTATTTTTAATAAAATTTTAGTATGAATCAAAAACGAGTAGACAATCCCAATGTACTATATGGATTTAAAAGAGAATTGGAACCAGAAAAAATTATCGGCGCAACCGATTCCAGCGGAGAATTAATGTTTTTGATGAAATGGTTAGCCAATATCATACATGTTTTTTATTTACATATTTATTCTTATATAAGCTATAAAAAAGAAAAGAAAAAAAAAAATAGTACGACGAGGCGATAAATGTTATAAACAAGATTTTATTCGTATAGGAAAGGAACGGAGGAATCGGATCTGGTACCTGCGCGAGAGGCTAACGTTATCTGTCCGCAGATAGTTATTAAGTTTTATCAGGAAAGATTGACTTGGCATACCACCAAGATAAACCAAAAACCAACTACGGACTAAAGTATTTCCCTATTATCAAGTAATATATTCCACTAAACAAATTTTCTTTATAAATGATACTATGCATACGAAAGGACTGGGAAATGAAGGATTAATTAATCGTCTTCTCTTTTCAGTATATTCTCCCACTTCAAGCATTATTCTTGAAAAATCGGCAAACTTTTTAAGAGCGATCGTAAATCTTATATCGCACCAATGATTTCGTCTCCTTTTCTAGCTCATTTATTTATTTATTTTGTTATTTATTCAATTATTTATTTTGTTATTTATTGTTTCGTAACATTACTGATGTTTTTGTTGTTTTATTCTTTTTTCGTCTAATAAATTGCACATCATTCTTAGATTATGTTTCATTTATCTGTACGATTGTCCTCTCTATGTCTATAAGTTCCCCCATGGCAAATATATGTTTAACAGTAATGTGCGATAAACCGATAAGAAAGAGAGGCATTTTTTTTTGTTATAATTGAAATGACAAGATTACTAATCATGTATCGCTCACTTTTTCTCCTGAAAAGGAAAATTCCTTCAGGGAGGAAAAAAACCTTGTTTATTATGTAAAAATATCATACTTTTTTTAAGTTAACCCTTTTTTTACTTTATGTTATGTATGTCAAGACATTTGTTTTTTGAATGAAACAAGCTGCTGAACAGCGCTCCATTAATTTAACGCCGAGAAGAGGCCAGGCAGCGCGATAATGCTTCCCTTATTCCGTCTTCGTGTCTACTATCCATATATATATAAATGGATATATATCAAAATGTATCACTCACATATATAAAAGAAGGAGTGATGTAGTGGTGTAGTAACGTATATAATCACATGTAACCAAACAACAAGGTAATCCAAATAAATGAAAGAAGAAACAAATTCAAATAAATGAAGGAAGAAAAATAAATTCAATTAAATCTCTCTTTTATTTACACCTTTTATTTACACTATTGTTGTAAAGACAATATCGGCGCGCATCGATGGGGAGGCGTTACTGCACGTTGTTTCTTGTCGTAATGATCGAAATAATTGCACAAAAAGTAATTATGACGGGACATATTCTTGGCGGTACAACTTTTCTTCTATTCTTCTATTTATTACAACAGCTTCGGCGAGTGGTATCGGTTCTGTATATGTAAATGTTTTCTTATTACTTTCGGTCTTATCCTCTGGCTTTCTAATACAAATAGGACCGTTAATGACAGGTACTGCATTACTTAGTTCGGTGGTAGTTCTTATGACTGGTGTAATGTTACCCATCGGATCTAATCTAGAGTTAATTTGTTCGTGAGAATTTGTGACACCTATCGGAACTTTATTAGAAGATTTGAATATAACGTCGGACATCATTTTTTCCATCTTTTTTCCTGTTTGCTTACTTTTTGTGCTCGCTTGTTTCAATTTTGATACCTTTTTGCTCGAGTCTTCTGTAATATTTTGTAATTTTATGATTTCGACGGTCGAAGTTTCCGTATGATGATGCCTGATGTGACGATTTAAATTGTCTTTCCTCCTGAAGACGGTTTGACAATACTCGCAGGAAAACGGTTTGTCATCTGAGAAAATTACACGAGATATCGATGAGTTTCTTCTTTATTTTATCTCCCTTTTCTTTTTTCTCGTACTTTTTCTCTTTTAATGAATTTTTATAAAAGATATATACCTGAATGTACTGCCAGATGACGCCTTAATTCGCTCTTCGATAAGAAAACTCGGTTGCAATGCGCGCACGAAAAAGGCCTGTCTTTTTGATGAGTTCGCTTGTGACGTATTAGCAAAGATCTGTCTTTAAAACTCTTACTGCATTGGTCGCATACGTATGGTCGTTCATCTGATAATAACGTTATGATACAATTATAAAATTCACTCACGTAATTGTTATAAAAGTATCATTTTTAAATAATACGTTTTACGGTAAGATATAACGCCAATGTAATCATCGGACTCACTGGTATGCGTTCTCATATGACGTTTCAAATTTGTCAAAACGCAGAAAGATTTTCCACAGACTTTGCAGGTATAGACGACGGAATTGTTATGACTATTTAAATGGCTTTTTAAATCTTCCTGCTTACTGTATCTTTTTTTACATTTAGGACATATGAATTGCTTTTCTTCTACAATATATATCATTAGATTAAAAAGAAAGACTCGAAAGAAAAGAAAAAAAGAACAAACTTTTAGATGCAACATGCCAAATTGGTTCTTACTGTTATGCGAATGCATATGTCTATTTAATTTGTTTTGTTGTGGAAATGCTTTCTCGCATATACCGCACTTATACGGTTTGTATCCGCTGTGAACTCTTTCGTGATATTCGAAATGAGACCTTTTAACAAAACTTCTATCACAGAAAGTACATTGATAAGGCTTAATGCCAGTTACGCACGCGTCGTGGTAACATTTGCCTTTTTTGTTTCTAAATATTTTATTGCAAGCGTTGCATTTATACTTCTCCGGAGTTCCAGGTATTACCGATATATGGCTTCTATCGGAAGATTTTAAGTGCTTATCCTTTAATACCGGTCCTTTGTCGACAAACTCGATAGGGTCTAACTTTGGTTTCTATATTATATTGAAATATTATTTTTTCCTTTTATTTTCTTTTCTTTATACAAATTTATATGACGTTAATGACTTTACTTACCGTTTTTCTAACGTTTGCTCTTGTATCTAAGGACGTCGGAACGTCGTTAAAAGCATCTGCCGATTGAGATGCCAAATCGTTTGCGTCATTTAAATGTATTTGCACATTTGAACTTACATCGCAAGGTTCTATCTCTGGAATGTACGTTTTAATCGAGTTTTTCTCACTGTCAGTATTTACAGTCGACAATTTACGTATATCTTTTTTGCTATCAAAAGTGTCTTTATAGATACGCTTTGAATTTTTATTAATAACAAGCTCTAAGGGTAAGATTATTTCTTCTCCGATTACAGAACTTTCAGTATTTACATGATTGTCATTCGTTAATTCAACTGTAAACATAACCACCAATCAATCTAATAAGATTACATAATAATGTTTCTTTAATTCATTATTTTTCTATTATATATCGGCAACCAAGGAAAGTATAAAAAAGAAAAAGAGAGAGAGAGAGAGAGAGAGAGAGAGAGAGAGATAGATTTCTTTTTACCAAAGTTTCCACCGGTTTGTGGAAGATCACGACAAGTTTTACACCCTTGTTCTTCGTACAGAAGGCACATTCTGCATTTGGTGTGACCACAACTGTCTTTTACGAGTCTTGAATCTGACGTATTCGTAATTTGTCGACAATTTGGACATTCTTCGCTCATCGTAATTACCTTTCCCAGTCATATAATAAAATCATACATTTTATTTGTTTGCTTTAATAGAAACAATGTTTTTTTCCTTCTTGCATATCGCTCTCTTTTATATTCAGTTATTATTTTCACAATTTCAATATGTGCAAACGAAGTATGCCTTTTAAACGTTCATATCGTTCTGCCAAATAATTCCTAAACTGTACTTTGTATTGAAAACTCGTAATTCGTACGTGTACACCTGGGGACGAAATATAGCGTAAGTTTTTTTTTTTTTTTTTTTTTCCAGACGGTGCACTCGGCAACCGAAGATAAATTTCGCGGGAAAAGCGAGATTTATAAACGCTACATTTTTCTCAGCGCTTAAGAAAGATATTTTCTTTTCGTTAAGTTAACTGAGAAAGAGGAGCAAGGAACAAAAATGACCTTTCGTTGATACGCTATTAGGTGGAGGGCGTATCATGCATGTACAATGTGTGCCAGCGGCGAACAGCAAATATGCGTTGAATTAGGGAAAATAAAGTAAATGCTGCCATCTAGGCATTATCTCTTTTCGAGTTGGAATCAAAGGAAATACTCATAAATTCATACGATAGTGCGTTGTTCCTCTCGCGTTATACCACGGATTATGTATCTTTGAGCTGCTTAAAGCAGTGCCGACTCATCGCTAAAAAGATTTCAGCCAAAACTTCGTTTTATTCTTGTCGAAGGAGATTCTCAAACTTCATTTTATCATTGAGTGGGTTATTGTTACTTTGGAAATTCTGCAATATGATTATAACACTGAAAAATTTACAGCAACAAACTTTTACGGTGGAAATTGACCCATCCGCAACGGTGAGTTAAAATCTAATGATATTGAATTTTATGTAGCTTCGTTTCGGTTAATTAGAAAAATTATATGTCATCTTGCAGGTAAGGGAGCTTAAGAAACATATCGAGACTCAAGAAGGCTTCCCTACCGAACATCAAAAGTTAATATATGCTGGTAAATTCAAGCCCATAACCTCACTTTTTTCTCATCCGAATTTATAACATTTGCGACTATGTTTGTATGGTTTTCAATAATCCGCCATATATATATTATTACGAAAAGTTTCGCATATAAACCTAAAATGTCCACGTAATTCATTTTATTTCAACGATTTATATCACAAATGAGCTATATTGCAGGTTAAGTTTGAAAGTTTTTTTTTTTTCCTTTTCTTTTTCTACGAATCATCTCTAACACTAGTCTTTCCAATGTCTCCTTAGGTATCAATGTATACGTATATACGTATCTTTTATGTGTATATTACTGCATTGTACGATATATTTATGCGATATTGAAATATACATGTAATAATTTCAGGAAAAATATTGATCGACGACAAGCCACTGACGGAGTATAGTATCGATGAAAAGAAATTTATAGTTCTTATGATTACAAAACCTAAAGCTGGTAGTGCTTCGGCCCCTAGCGAAGAGCACAATGTCGAAAGTGACAATAAGGAAGCCACAACTACCAGGTATTCAATGATATAACAGTTTATGAATTTGTCGTTTTGAAAGCGTCTTTTTATAATTGCGAGATTGGGAAAGAAAAGTATAATTATTGCCTAAACACGATATTTTAAAAAGGTAATAAGAGTCTTACACGAGACGCAAGGTATTAAACATAGAATAAAATTTTTTTTAATGTAAATATTTATATTACAGTTGCGAATGAGAAAAAAAATGTTATTCTTGAGATACTTCAAGCGAGTTCATGGTATTTATCTTTTGCCATAGCTCAGCACCACCACCTAGTACAAACCCTAGCGGTCAAACTGTATCTCAACCGCCTACGAACGTGCAAGAATCTACAGTGACAGAGCCGGCAGCTGCTGGAGGACAAGCCGAGAGTGCCTTGCTGATGGGTGAAGAATACAACACAATGGTAAACAATATCATGGATATGGGGTAAGTAACAAAGAAGAAAAAAAAAAAAAAAAAAAAAAAAATAGGAGAGAAAGGAAAAGAAAAGAGAGACAAGAAACAAATTATCCATGTAAGCGGATAGACAAGCGCATTTATATTATTCAATTAACTTGATTTTTATTAGATACGAACGAGAACAAGTTGAACAGGCTTTACGAGCGAGCTTCAACAATCCGGATAGGGCGGTTGAATATCTTCTGACAGGTATACCCGCTCAACTTTTCGAGGATCCATTGGAGGATCCTGCCGAAGCGCAAGAACAGCTTCAAGATCAAGGTCAAGATCCTTTGGCATTCTTGCGTATGCAACCACAATTTCAACAAATGCGCCAAGTTATTCAACAAAATCCTCAACTTTTAAATACCGTGCTCCAGCAAATAGGACAAACTAATCCTGCCCTTTTACAGCACATTTCACAGAATCAGGAAGCATTTATACGTATGCTGAATGAGCCAGGTTTGTTCGTTAAAACAAAAACAAAAAAAAATAAAAAAAATAAAAATAGAAATAAGAATAAAAGAAAAATAAAAAAGAAAAAAAAAATAATAATAATAATAATTTGGCAAGTATATCGATGTGAACTTTATAAATGGATGCTCACACAAGTGAATCTTTTTAATGCAGTAGAAACAACTGGTGGTACAGGCGCACGAGTTATGCCTGTATCTGCAGCAGCGGTAGCATCTGCGGCCGCTCCAGGTGGTCTTTCAGGTGGTGGATCTAGTACGCGGGCGGCTGTTGAAATGATTCAGTTAACACCGCAAGACAGAGAGGCTATTGATAGGTTGACGGCATTAGGATTTCCAGAACATCTAGTTGTACAAGCTTACTTTGCGTGTGAAAAAAATGAAAATCTTGCTGCAAACTTTTTGCTGTCTCAAAATCTCGATGACTGAAGTTATACATATGTATGAGTTTGAAATATCAATGGACTGAGAAAGGGTGGGTAATTACATCATAACCACTTATTTTCACAGTAATTACGATTGCTTTGTTTGTAAATATACGTACATGTTTAGGATATTTTATTCATTATATACAGGAGAATTGACATGTATACCAACAAGCTAAATTTTATGTGATATATTCGTCGATGTATCAAAATGGCTGGAAATGCAACAAATCTAAAAAATTACACACACTGATATAAAATTCTATTTGTTGTGCTATGTCCATGATGGATTTCACCTAAAACACATAAATATTGCAGGCTATAAAAGAATAATTTGGAGCTTGTATCAATACATTCATATTAATAGATGATAAACAGTCATATGGTAATGAATCTTTTGCTTCTTCATCGTTTGGAGCAAATCGATAATATTTTTACGTAAGAAAGTCCATGTAACATTTGTAGTCTGTTCATAGAATATATGTTTACTTTATTGTATTTATACATTCAAAACTAAGGATAGTTATAGATCGGTAAATAACAATATATAAAAGTACCCTTTTGTGCGTGCATTTAAGTAAATAATTGTGCGTATGCACGAAAGGGCTATACATATGTATCTCTAGTTCATTAATGTACTCTTTGTGCACTTGATGGACTTTCTGATGTAAAAACGATAATAGGTGCATTCATATACAATCGGAATTAGTACTTGTATATGTGTGTACATTCGCATATATGTATAAAAAAAAAAGCAAACAAAAAAGGAAAGAGAGAGAGAGAGAGAGAGAGAGAGAGAGAGAGAGAGAAAAGCAAAGAAAAAGAAACAAAAAAAGATAAAAAACAGAAAAAAATGATCTTGTATTTTTTAAACGAAAGTGAAAAAGATAGTAGCACGTCAAAGAGAAATTTAATGAGTCAATCCATTATTAAATGTGCATTAAAGGGGATTATAACACAGCGTTTTAGCGTTGAAGAAATATAACGAAGAAAGTCTTAATTGATTACGTATACGTAAATTTCTTCGTTAAATACTTCTTTCTTAACAAATATTGTTTTCATTAAAGTACTAAATATATATTAATATTTCATATACATAGATAACTCTGTGAGTATAAAATTTGCAGATTTTTATGATATACGGTTTTGCGAGAGAAACATATAATAGAGGAATTGTAGATACGGCGTGACTCATAGTCACCAATTGCAACCATTAGACTAATACTCGAATAAATGAGAGCTTTTACGAAAAAATGAAAAGTAAAAAATAAAAGTATTCTCTATAACAAAATGCTTCGATATGATCGTCAAAAATTTATCCGCTTGTTAACTTTGACATTTCAGTTTTATCTTTCTCTTCTATGCATACGTGCGTATGTAAGGATGCGTTATTTGTAACTAATTACGTACTCGTGCGTGTATGTATCTCCGGCTGGCTGGCTGGCATGCGTGCGTGCGTGCGTGCGTGCGTGCGTCGTGAGTATGTGCAACACACATACGAATTCTTTAAAAATATATTATAACAACGTTGAGGAGATTGTCCTCATGTAAATGGTATATAACACTAATGTATTTTCATTTACCAACAAATTATAAAGCAATTGTATTAACTCGAAGAAATTTAGAAAATAATGTGTAAAAACTGGAGTCCGACTTATTCTATACTTCATTTTTAGGTCTAGAGACACTTTGAAGCAGCAGAACCTTGTTTTTTCTTTTCCACTGTTTTCAATATGTTTGTAATACTTAAAAACATAAATAAATGTATCTTCATTTATTAGAAAAAATAATTAATTACAAGTATTATTTTCTCGCAGAGTTTACATATATTTTGTCCGGTTGTATTTATACGGCTAGTAGTCGGTAGGTCAGCCGCGAGGATAGATTTATCGATAAAACGTTCGACGAGTCGACGAGATTAATCGCTTAAATAATGAAAATGGAATGGAAGAATCTTAGAGGACTCGTTCGAAATTGCATATATTCATGGGTATACGCTCAACAAACGGAGTATAAAAATATATTCGCTTTGTTCACGAGAGAATACCTTTTGTACGCAAATCTTTTTTAGCTTCTTCTATTTCCTGTAATTTCAATAATATTGTAGATATTAATTAATCTACGGTATCGAGGATTCCATGGGCGATCTTAGGGCAAAAAGAGTATATACTTTTTTGAGTTCGGCTGCTTCCATGTTGCAATCATTGAATGTGAATGTCCTGTATAAGACGACACTGGCTGCATAGAAACCGAATACAAGTAAAGCGATAAGCGGTAGGAATAAAAATATTTCTTGCCATTCCGTGGCATAAGAAAGATTTATATATCCGGTGATCACTGCTAGCCATACACCTAAAGGTACACTAGTATACGTAAGCCATTCTGTCAACTTAGACATCTGCAAATAAAAGTTAATTAATATCAAAGAAATTCTAATTCTAACGATAGAGACGCTAATGATTATGTTTATAAATTATTGGTAACCGACTTCACGTTATAAATATTAGACAAGTAGGAATATCACAGAGATCGATTCGTCACCGGCCAATAGGTCCACACGTATTTTTATATTTGTTATCGTCTGATAGAGGGTGACATGGTTGTTATTACGTCCGTGCCATCTCGTAGATAGGAGATATACCAAACTTTTCCTTTTCCGCGTTTAAATCGATTTTGTACGTTTAATCTTTGATCGACGATTATACGTCGATCTCTTAAGTGTCACATTTCTTTTATTTCCTTCGTAGGAGGAACAATTGTTTTCAACTATATAATTTTATAGTTGAATTTATAATTTTACCTACGGTCGATAATGTATCCGCGGCGAATAACGTTATTACCGACGTAATATTCATTCCTGGATAATCTGCCTTATCCTCGAGGCGAGATTTATCAGGTATATATGTTAGGTGCTGTCATCTTGCGATGAAGTTATGGAACTTAATTATCCAATGGAAAGACGTCGGTACGTAGACTCGCACATTTAACTTATAGCACTTAATCGAAACGCAACTCGCGCACGTTATCGTATAATTGGTTGCAGGGTGTGGGCGTAAGAAAAACGAAATGATAAACGAGCGCATTTGTTTTCGTAGTATCGATATATATTTCGTAATAAATTAACGTTTAGATTTATCTCTATCGTTTAAAACTTTTCTTTTCTTACTCTTTTCGTCACGTTGACGTAAAGAATTATTTGTCTTTATGCGAGTGGGTTCACATACAGAGCATAGGCGTATTCATAGGTTTATTTTTTCTCAGGTATTATAAACTCCAGCGTCGATCGATATCGAATTAAATGAATTTTTTACCAAGACGAATGTTGATCGGATTACATACATGTATATATATATATATATATATATATATATATATATATACATTGATATTGATCGAATTTGAATTCGTCGATCTGTCGCGATACACGTTATATTTTAAAGATCGAACGTACGTAGGAAGCAGCCGGACATATGGTATATTTGATAGAGAGCTTTTGGAAAATACATGTACGCGGTTCGAATCGTTATAAGGTGACGATCGATAAAAAGTACCATTTGAAATATCGTACGATACAATTATCAAACTGCTTCGTAAAGTACCTCGGTGCTCGTATCTAGGAACTACCGTATCTAGTATATACATGTATAGGTAAGACATGGGTACTTACTTAATCTCCTCAAACTATTCTCGAATAGTCGTTACTTTAATCCGATACGTTACTCTTTCGTCGACCATTATTCCGCATTCGGAATTAATATTACTCGAAGCAAGTTATATTTAATAGTATTAGATGGAAGACATGGACGATAGGTTAAACTTCGTTTATCATCTATAGTCGGTAAGTGCGCATCGAGCGAAATGATCTTTTAATTGGATATTTATCGATATCGAACAGTTAGCCGAGGAATCTAACGGAGAAAGGAATCCTTTTCTTTCTTTTTTTTTTTATTTTTTTCTCAAATAATAAAAATACTCGAGTAGTACTATACGATCTAGATTTTGATGGAAAATGAAAATAAGTACACCCGTACTTGCCTCTTCGGGAAGTTTTCCTCGAGAGTACCTATACTTGTATATAAGCACTTGTACCGAAGTACAAGTACCTTGAGCAACACCGGGGTTAGGATATTATTCGTAATATATTAACAGCGCGTTCGCGCATCCTTCGTTCGCGTTACCTCTCAAAGTTTCCTCGTGTCACTGGCAAAGACGCAACTAGGATGCATCGTCTATTTGTTAATAATAAATGTTCGATCCAAGTTCTTCGGGATGGGAGAAGAACTCGTAAGTTTTCGTAACTTGTTTTCGAGCAAAGAACCAAGCCCGAGGCACCCTTTCGGTATGCAAGCGCACGCCAAACGATAATAACGTAAAAGACGTACGTAGGCAGTACCTATTTAGAATTCTCTCGATCGTTTACGAGTAAATGAAGAAGCATCCTTCTTTTCTCCTCCTTACTCTTTCGTAATAATCGGTTCGACGTGAAATATTAATGTCAAATCAAAATAGCGCGGTAGCACGATGCAGGATGTTACAAGAAGATTTTTCTCGACATACTTTAAGCGTCGTAAGGATTGCGATGATAAGTGGTATTTAAAAATATAATCTTTTTTTTTGGTCCTTGCATCCCCTCTATTCTAATACGTTTTCTACGTGTCTTTAAGGTACTTTGCGTATTTCTTCCGTAACATTCTTAAACGTGCTCCCCCCTCCCATTGGTTTCCACGGAACTATAGACTTTTTCATCGCATAAACGCGCAATACCAAACCCGTTTGGCGAGTAAAGAATTAACAAAGTATATTTCATTCGATGTATCGATCAACGTCCTGATACAATTTGGAAAACGCCTATTCCGATCGGTCCCTCGAGAGAACGAACGGGCCAACCGTCGTTACTAACCGTCCCGGAATTGTCATCTGGTAAAATAAAATAGCTAGTTGAGTGATTTTAAAGAGTTCAATCGTACTCGCGCAGTGTTGGGTAACATATATAATTAATATCAGCGTCCGTCGTTCGTCCGCCGTTCGTCCGCCGTTCGTCCGCCGTTCGTCCGCCGTCCGTCCGTCGTCCGTCCGTCGTTCGTCCGTCGTTCGTCCGTCGTTCGTCGTCTCGCTTAATTTATCCCTATAAAAACACTTTCGGTGTAGGTTCTTTTTATTTTCGCTTCGCCTTACTCGGACGCTCCGTCGTTCCCAAGGCCCGTTACTTCGTTCCTATCGTCGTTCCTATCGTCGATTATCGTTTTCAGGTACGGAAGCGGTAATTAGATCGGTAATCGTATCGATTTAAAATGAGAGACATCTCTTCGACTCGCTTGGCACGGCAATTGCGCTAGCAATTATATAGCTCGACAAAGCTATACTTGCGATATATTTTATACTCCTTAAAATGTTATTATCCAATTAGTCTAGGGTTACTCTAGATTTCTTCTCCAAGTCGGCCTTTAAGCGAAAGGAGGAAACGTGTATGGTCTCTCGATCTCCCTGAAATAACCGTCGTTGCGGAGCCAGCGATCCATTTCGGATTCCAACGAGTGGAATTCCTCAGAGGATACATCTCCCGTATTGGAAAGAAATGTTCTACGTTCGGATCGATCGGTATCGCATTATTCCTCTTGGAAGGAAGAAAATGTACATGTTTTCACGTCCCTCTTAGCTCCCCCCTTTGGTCAATTCTCATCTCCAAGTACCCAGGTCGCGTAAAGGGTAAGCTATATAGGATTCGCGCGCGACTAGACCAATACGGGCCCGTCCGTTTTTGTTTCGGAGATAAGGTCAAAGGTGGGCGTGGAAACGTCGGTAGGAGTCGGCACGGCCAATGGCGCCGAACGAATCCTTTCCTTCGCGTCCCTGTACGAACGCATTCGGATTTTGGCACGATGCACCAACGGCGACGATTCCAATCGTAAAATCGTGCAGGAGCCGTCCTCGGTGCGTTTGCTACGAAATACGACGGACTCGGTCGACTTGCTCTGTTCGTAAGCGATCGAGTAGCTCTTCAGGTTGATCGCGGATACGGAGTTGTAGACGGGCGGCAGGTGGTCGGTTCGGATCGTATCGGTTTCCGGGGAAAAATCGGCCGTGTCGTTATCTTCGAAAGACGTGAAAATGTCCGAGTCGGGAACCGAGGGTGCGTCGAAATAGGATTCGCGTAACGAGGAGGTCAATGGTTCGGGACACATGAACGGATCTAGCGACGTCAGGTCGTCGTTCAGGTCGCTGCCGCTGTTGCACGTTTGAAAGTCGTTCACCGAGTAAGACGAGCTTGGAACGGCTCGACGCTCGTCGAGGCACGACAAAATTTCTTGGCTCTTCGATGATTCCGACCATTTCGACTCGGACGGACGTCTCGAGTCGAATCGCGTCGATTCGTGTTCGCCGAATATCGGCTCGGTCAATTTATCGTCCCTCGTTCTCTCAAACTTTCCGAGCGTAGCTTTTATCGCGTCTGACAGGACCTCGCCCGGAAGACGATCGGTCCTCTCGAAGGGTTCGCTAAAGTCCTCGACGTTGAACGATACCGACGGCAACGTGGGATCCGAATGCCGTACGGGAATCTTTCGACTTCGACTCGACTCGTCGAGCTCGTCGAGCTCGTCGTTGTCGTTCCTCGTCGTAATTTCGACGTTCGAATTCTTCCATTCTTCCTCCTGCAACGAGGACAAAGTGACTGGCTCCAAAGGGCTGGGTGGTTCCGAGTGTACAACGGGAATCGTTAATCCTTCGGCGAGGATCGAATTTCGATAAAATATTTCGTGCTCGGTGCTCGGTATCGGCTGTACCTTTATCCGAGCTTGCGAGAATCGATAGGGCGACAGGTCGGTTTCGAGTTTGACATTTTTCGACAGATACGGCGGCGGCGGGGCCGCCGCCGCCGCCGCCGCCGCCGCCGCCGCCGCCGCGCGGCGTTCTTTCGGTACAAAGGACGCCAGGGTAGAAGGCAGCTGCTCGTTGACGATGACGTTTCTAGTCATCGAAGATAATCGACGCTTCGGACTTTCCAGGAGGGTGCGGTTCGTCGCGTTTTCGGCCGTATAGGATAGGGACGAGCAGCCGTTGCGATCATCGGCAAGATCGAATCGCGTCCTAGGTCGGCCTCGCGAATGTACGTTCCTTAACGTTCGGCCCTTCGTTCGTCGTCCGTCGAATCCGTCGTCGTCGTCGTCGTCGTCGTCATTCAAATTATGCACGGAATATCTGTGAACGTTCTTATTGGCGGCGAATGATCTCGCGTTAACCTCGGCCGACGTCCTTATGTTCGGATAGGACATCGAGGAGAGACTCGAATTTCCTCGCACGTCCATACCCATGTCCTTCGGCGTTGCATCGACGTCGACCGTCCTCCCGTCGTCTACGTCGTTCGATCTGCTATCGAGGACGGGCCCGTTGTTGGCGTTCAACGCCGGATCAGACATGGCGTTCAACGTAGGAAATTTTCTATCGTCGCCGCAGTCGGAATTTAAATTCTGATAGGATATAAACTTGGGCTCGGACCATTTCTTCGAAAAGTTCTTGCTCAAGAGTCTCTTGCGATTGAGACGTCTCAGGTGTCTTATCTTGCCGAACGTCGGATCGAGTAGGTACTTGAGATTTTTAATCTTATCGATGTTGTGATTCGAATCTATAACGTGATTACGATCGATTATATACTTAGGATCCAACATTTTCCTGAGATCCTCGATGTCCTCCTCGACGATCTCGTTCGGATAATATTTCGAGGACGAGCTACGATCATCGGCTTCGTTTCTTTCCGGCGAAATATCGCTCTGCCTTCCGGACGCGTCCAAACAACGTTTGCTCGAGTAACGGGCGTTGCAGCTCTGCCGTTTCGCCGCGAAACAATTTTCGACGCGTTCTCCCCTAACGTCGTTGCCGTCGTTGTTCACCTCGGCCAATTCGAGATTGGTATTAGAGACGCGTCTCGTGGGCGAGCATCCGCCGTATCGGCTAGGCGTAACGCCGAACAGAGCTACCAAGTCCTCGGCTACTTTTCCCGCCGCTATTCGCATCTCACCGTGATGAAAGGCATATATCCAAGGATTTGCTCCGCTGTGAGAGAGAATCGGTAGACCCAACCACACGACCGCCCGTTCCGAAAGTAAATTGGTGTCGTAGAGGATGTCGAGCAGCATACAGGTCTGAAAAGGGACGAAATACGAGATACGGGACGATAATATTTGCATACTTCTCTTTAGAAACGTTCTCTCGCTTACAAACGAGTTTTATCGTCGTTTCTATATCCGCAGGACGTTAATCGTTTTCTTTCCCGACGCGAGGACTCTCTTTTCTTCTCTTCTCTTCTCGTTCGAGAGAAAGAGGGAAGCGAAGAAAAAAAAAAGAAAAAAAGAAAAAAAGAAAAAAAGAAAAAAGAAAAAAGAAAAAAAAGAAGCAAAACTTGGTTCGATCCGAAGAAAGATGATAAGAAAATTCTAAAATGTGATCGCTTGGAAGTACGTCGGAAATATCTATGGAAATTCGCTGCATAAAGCGTCGCGCCTTCCTTCCTCGACGTCGTAGAGAAAGGTCTAACAAGACGTAACGTCGTTTCCCCGACGGCATACCGGAGGAGTAGCTAACTTCGTTTCAATGGGTGTGTGCTCCTAAGAGATGCGCGTTTATCGCGCATGGATCTTTTGCGGTCGTTGACGGAGATTAGAACGGCTTTTAGACAGCTTTTGCTACGGCGAATATAGCGCGTTGATCGTCCTACGATTTGTCCCGTTTCTATGCGATATAACGTTAACCGTATATCCCTAAATGCGCATATAGATCGGTTTGTAGCACTTTGAAGATACGAAAGGAGAGAAGGTACGTTTACTCACTTGAAAGGGAAGCCAAAGGATGAAAAAGGCTCCGACCGTAACGGCCAACGTTTGGCCATAGCGAGGTAAGGCCATGGTTTGCGTTTGATGTCGGAATGATAATTCTACCGTGTAAATGGCACGTGCATGAGCGCGTGCTACCAGGTAGACGTAGACGTAGCAACCGAGAAGTACGAGAGCGCTCGGCGCCCAAACTGCTACGACCAGGAAGACTCTTACAGGCGGCAAGACGGCTGCTCCGAACCTACAACCTCCGCTACGACGTAAAGTGAATTAATCTCTCTCTCTCTCTCTCCCTCCCTCCCTCGCGATGGGAGGCAACTTCTCGAGTACGGGTATAACTAGGCGTTAGAGGTAAATATTATTTGAAATTGCGATTAAAGAAAGACTCGAACTGTTATCGCGGAGAATAATAATACCTATGGGTTTCGGCCAGACCCGTGATTCGAGCGTAGATCAGAGGCGAGAGTCCGACGAAGATCGCATAAATCCAAAATACGGCGATATACTTTTCGATGCTGCTGTGAGTGATGATATTCTTGTATCTCAATGGTTGTGCCAACGACGTCAAACGATCTACCGCTATTGCCACGGTAACTAGCACGCTCACGCTGCAAAGTGCGATGACGATGCAGTACGGAAGGATGCAGAGCGTCGACGTACCGTTTTCTGGCAGACCAGAGAGTTCTAGCTGCATACCAAACGGCATGAACACTCCGACCTTTTGTCGAAAGCAAATATCGATTAGGTATCGGGTTCGCCATTCGTTACCACGCTAGACGATAACGGCCCTTCGATCGTCGATGAAATTCTATTTTGGTGGAAACCGGTTGCCAAAGAACCGGACTCTTCTTTCCTAATCTAATTTGGTTCGCGATAGGAATCTTTATCGACGAAAGGTTAACGAATTGCAAGCTCAATGGAAGCCATCTATTTCTTTATTGTATTCTTGAGATCACGTTAAATCGAAAAAGTTAACGATCGCACGAACGATCGGAGCGTTTAATTAAACTTTGAATCGTAAATGGCACGCGCGATGCCCGAGTGTGTACCCGTAACGTATCCCAATCCACCTTATGTATCCCGATGGCTTAGCGGATCGTCCAGGCGGTACTCGTCGAATTCTCATTGAATCGTTACTCGGCACGCATCGGCGAATACCATTCCTATTCGAGCTCCGGAAGATTCGTTCGTCGACGTGATAGCTAGGTGCACGTCGATAAGTTTTCTCCGTTCGAACGCGTTATGTCGTAATTATATTATCATCGACGATCGATGCCCCGATAACGAAGGAGAAAATCAATTTCGGGCTCACCCCAAAATCGCTAACGGCCAAGGACACGAGAAGGTAGTTAGAGGCCGTTCTAAGTCTCTTGTACCTATAAAAGGCCGCCAATATGATGGAATTTCCCGTGACGGTTATCGGCGAGAGGATGCAAACTATCGAGACGGCGAGTACCACCGAGATCGGACCTACGTCCAGTCTGTTATCGATCCTGGTAACCGTCGGTGTAAGAGCGGTCGTCGATTCATCGGCAATGGTGCTCGTCGGACACAGCGATTCCGTAGCGATCGCTGACATTGTCGTTCCTTTTAGACGGGGTACGCCCGTACCGCGTGCGCGCGCGCGCGCGCGCACCCGCCCCTCCGTCCGTCCTTTCTTTTTTCGCCCACGCGTCTTTCAAGTCAAGTTGGGTTCGTAAACGTGTCTTCCGTATGACGCCATGCCGTCACCAGCGAAAAC
Organism: Dolichovespula media; assembly: GCA_911387685.1. Taxonomy (NCBI): domain Eukaryota; kingdom Metazoa; phylum Arthropoda; class Insecta; order Hymenoptera; family Vespidae; genus Dolichovespula; species Dolichovespula media. Next base: position 215,193 of record OU426867.1, read on the forward strand.
GTCGGAATCGATGAAATCTCAAAGTTACTCCACCCAGACGTACTCTTCGCAAGATCCGTGACTCTTTTCCCCGGTGTCATCGAATGACGCTCGTCCCTGAAAGCAGAGAGAGAGAGAGAGAGAGAGAGAGAGAGAGAGAGAGGAATAGGCCCTTGTCAAAGAAGAACAAGTCTATTTACCAAATCGACCCATTTTAAAGTTAAACGTATTCTCGCTAATTCATCCTTGGGATCTATTGCCGGAAGGGTACGTTTCTTAAATAGATTTACCCGAGATTCCCCCCTTTCGCTTCGATAATGTACGCGTTGTGCGAGTATTTTGGAGATTTCGAAATAAATAATATAATATATAAATGGTAACGTATTTTTACCAGAGCGATTTTACGAGGTACACCGCAAAGTGCTCGTCGTTCGAAACCATTCCCCAATTTTCTAAAAGGAAGGATAATTTGTGAGAATATGCATCGCACTCGTTCGAATTCCTCTCCACGATCGTCATTATCTCGTATTTGCAATTCGAATCCATTTCAAATAGATCCGAACGCGGCGTTAACGTTATTTTTCGAGGTGGATTCAATTTAGAGGCTATTAAAAGCAAGCTTTCGCACTCGAAAACCTTACGGGCGTTTATCGTCTACTACGTCTTTATTCTGTGAATGAGCGCGAAAAAGTTTAATCGATCTGCGCGTGCGAAGGTACTGTTAAAAAACACGAGATCTTTGGTCTTCGTCCATCGTTTGGACCGTCGTCGCTTACTTATTTTGCCAAACCGAACGCGATTAAGCTAAGGGCAGTTTGGTTCTCGTTTCTCCTCTTTCTCTTACTTCTTTCATTTTCTTTTCTTTTTTTTACTTTTCGCTTTTCTTTTTTCGGCGCCGTCTTTACGTTCTACCACCGACGGCGAATCGTTTCTTCCTTCGCTGTGATTGCAAGAAGCTTCCGAATGGCCGCTATGTCCATTGGTTTACTAGAAAATTAACCATTTGTTTTTCTCTCGAAGAAAAGGAAACACGGGACAATATCGTAGGGTAACGTTATTTTGGAAAAATGTAGGAAAATGTATTATCGTCCTGGGAGATGGAAAGGAATAGACAGACAGAGAGAGAGAGAGAGAGAGAGAGAGAGAGAGAGAGAGAGAGAGAGGGAGGGAGGGAGAGGGAAAGAGGGTTAAAGATTGAGAGTTACAGTTTGCGATTTTCGCTCTGGGGATATCAAAGTTTATTTTACGTGGCTTAGATTGCGCGTAACGATGAAGTACCCTTCACTTTGGTAAATTGTTAACCGTCCCCGAGAGAGTTCCTTCAAAGTCGAGTCGCTTACGAGTTGTGGGCTAGTTCCTTCGAAAGTGGATTTATCTATCGCTCTTTCCTCGATTGTTACGTCGACTAACGGACCTTTAAATAATTTCTACAACTCCGAGGAGAAACTTATCCTCTAACTTCCAAGATCTTCTTACATACACCCTCGCGTTATTCCTTTCTTCTCCGCCTAATAACACTTATGAACGCGTCGTATAATTATTTTCCACGTTCGAAAGGGAAAACTTTCCTTAACTGCTCGCTCCGTTCGAGCTTGATACTTTCACGAATCGAATCGGTTCGATCGCGGTGGGTCGGCATCGCCGAACGTAACTAATACGTACATTAATTTAATAACAAATAAAAGATGCGTCTCGCCTCTGTGGAAACCTTTAAACGATCGTAACATCTTAGAAACTTGGAGAAACGAGAGAGGCTCGATCGAATCTCTCGGTGAACCGAATTCCGTCGGTCCGATTTTTTTTTTGGATAATAATTAAATCGTACCTACTCGGATAAACTCGAACAAATCGCGAATACTTTCTCGACTGCATTCCGTTTGTGTTATTTGTTTTTATCGGATGCCGATAGATATCGATTGAAACGTCTTGTTCACGCGACGTAGTAGTCTAACGATGCTTCAAATCGATCGACAGATTTGTCAGGCATGTTCTATCGCGACATGAAATCGAATTGGAATCCTTATCGTGAAATATGGAGATACCTTTGACGCGAGGATATATTTTTCTGACGACGTGTCAATAAATTGCGACGTATTGGGAGTACAGGAAAAAAAAGGAAAAGAAAAAAGAAAAAAAATAAAAGGAAAATGACAAAACGCGAAACGTGAAATTCGTATTCTAATGCGCTAACGAGTAGCCGATACACTTTCTCTCTTTTTCTCGACTAGTTCGATCAACGATCGTCAACTAATTAACCGTCTATATAATGAATGGACGATAAAATGAAATTGAAAGACGACGCTTCGATCGGATCCAGTTGAATCGACAAAGTTTAACTTATTCGTTAAGGTCGGAATGCAAAACGTTAATTAATCCAGTCCTTTCGTAGGTATCGATCCTCGTGGTATTTCCTAAGGAATTTCTGTTTCGCCATCGTTGACCCAAAACGGTCAACGATGGCCCGTCCCTGTGTCTCGCGCAACTACCCAGATACAGAGATAGTATATCGCGGGACCGAATCTACCAGTTTCCAGCTTCCTTATTATTGCAGACGAGAGAAAAGAGGCTCGACGAGGGTCCTTTATTAACTTCGTAATAAGAAAATGAGCCGCGTGTTCTCGACTTGTTGACTCTCTCCTATTTCCATCGTCCCGAGTACTTGGGCAAATCAAAAGAATTCCCTCGTTCAAGATTCCCGTAAGAACGGTCTTATAACGCGAGAATGAAAAAGCAACGTAGGCACGTATCTTACCAGATAGCACCTACAACAAATACGTTCCCTCTTTTTGCGGATGCGGGACAATGCTTATTATTTTCTAGGTCGATTGAGATAGCCCGCATCGACGCGGCGGTACCTTGAGGGTATATTTAAGGGTTCTCTTGCGTGCGTTGAACCTTTTCGCTACGCAAAATATTGATTTCGTTTCAAGGTACAACGTTGCGTCGCTCTCTTTATCTCCGTTGCCCCGTTACGCGTTTAAAAATAATCATCGAATGGATCACGTCCTTGAACGTACAAATCTTTGATAATATCGTTTTACGAATGATATCAACGATCGTATTCCTAGAGATCTAACGTAGATCAGCGAATGGGTTATGACAAAGAGCCGTATAAGCTGTTATTACTTTGACTTTTTCATTCAATTTGGTTTCTTCGAATCAAAAACGATCTCTTTGATCGTCTTTTCCTTTTCTTTTCCCTACCCTCTCCCTCTCTACCGTGCCAACTATAATCGAATTTCTCTTGTCTTCGTCGCGATCGATCATTTGGATCTTACCGTGATCGCTATTATTAAGAATCGAGCGCTTCTCGAGGGTGCCTTGTTAACTTCGGGACGCGAATCTTGGCGGACAAAAAAGTAAGTTGGAAGGTCCGAAAAATTGTTGGCGATTTGCCTGGCTCGCTTTGACCCTGCACTTGTACTCGAGACCGTCTCGACTCTGGCTCCGGCTTTGACGCGTCGTCTACGCCGGTCACGGTCAACTCCTGCCTTTTCCCACGCGCCGTTGATATCGCGAGAAAGAAAGCTTCGATCGGCGCTTTCAACTATGCCAACTCCCATCGATACTATTTCTCCCGAGTTTTTCTTATTTAAATGTCCTCGGGATAACGGAATTAATATCCGTTATTTCTTTAAAGTTCCTAAGCTCCTATAGAAAGGCATTTTTTTCTTTTCCTTTCTCCTTTCCGCTTCGTTCTTGGGCGTAAAAGCACGAGTGGTACGATCGATCCATTTAATCATTGCCAGTCATGAGACGAACGTTAAATTTTCTCATCCCGATATCCGTTCGAACTCGATTACCTACTTTGCTGGGATTGAGAAGGGTATTAAGTTCCGACGCGATAATCGGGATCGATAATCGACGCCTAGTTAACTCCGACTAATTTCCAATTAATGCGAGCGCCCGGGTATCGAACAAAGATTTTTTTATCCAATTTTTGTTTTTTCGTATATCGAGCGGCCTACCTAATTCGAAAGAGAAGAACGTTTTCTTTCGAGTATCGCAGGATCAAAATCGCAGGACGTTCGAGCCTGCGAGGATTACGATTTGGCCGAGCACCAAATCGCTATAAACATCTGCCTGCAAATTTTTGCGTACAAATATTTTTTTCGCTTCTTTTCTTTTCTTTCTTCTCCTTTTTATTTTTTTTTTCGTTCTTTTCTTTTCAAGACTTTTAACTGACAATCGATAAAGTGGTTCGCGACGGCTGCTGTTCGTTCGAGTCTCGAGTTGGCAGTAAAAAGCGCAAATACTCTTAAACCGCGATACTTTTCGTCTCTTCTCTCCTAGATCAATACGATTTACATGCTGCGTCGGGGTTGGGTGTGGCGTTTCAATATCGGACGATACAAAAAGAGACCGAGTATCGTTCTTTGTCGTTCCGAAAGAACGAATTCAATTTTCTCTACCGTCGCTCGAAACTCCTCTTTGTGCGACGATCCCGATCGAAGGGAGCTAACCGATCTTATAATATTATATTAAACGTTCACTCTCGATAGGTCTTGCTTTCGAGACACTTTTTCCTCGTTCATTCGCGCGATAATCTCGGAATAGCTCGGTGCACGACGTAAATTTGAAAGTATTACGATATTAACATCCTCAAACCATCCGAAACCAATCGAGGAGGAGAGAGAGAGAGAGAGAGAGAGAGAGAGAGAGAGAGAGAGAGAGGGAGAAAAACAATGTAAGGGATAATCATAGCCGTACGCAACGTGCAAAACTCACAGCTACGTTCAATTTAGCTCTGACACACATGGTTAACGCATGGCTTACGTAAAAAAGCATAAGTTAGAAGAAGAAGAGCAGCAGCGAGCATAACGAGCTCTTATAAACAAGCTCGTATAAATCCGACGCGATATTTGTTTAATTAACCTGGATATACCGATCGAAATAATATTATTCATTTCTTAAGTGGGAAATGTACATTTACATGTATTATTGTTCTTCGTATAACGGCGAACATTATTCGAGCATTAAATTCGCATCTACGTGTCTACGTACCTACGTATAAATCTACGTATTAAACGAATGATGTTTTCTAATCGTTAACGATAAAGTATGAAACTTTGACAACGTTTCCAATATTTTTCTCTCCTTCTCTTCTTTTTTCTCTTTCCTTTCCTTTCCTTTCCTTTTCTTTTCTTTTCTTTTCTTTTCTTTTTTCCCTTTGATGCATCGGTGACATGTAACCGTACTCGTCGAAGGAAATATGAGCGTTGTACGTAGTGAAATTTTACGCGATAGCCGATCGATCGAGTATTATTACCTAATAACGCTATATAGTTAAAGCAGGGTATTTTGCTTCGTCTTATTTTTTCTTCGTAGCGGTATCTACGTTATTCGTGGCAAGAAACGCGCGCCGATTCAGCCATTCGATTTTTTTCTCGGGGTCGTCACATGTTCAAGGACGATACGCCGAGAGAAAAGATTGCAACGGGGTAGAAAAGAAGAGAAAAGAAAAGAAACATCGAGAAAAGGTCGGAGAACCTTGAGAAGCACCTGCACTGCGTCTATTTCCTCTACGAAGTTACGTAATAGACATTTCCTTCTCCTCTTTTTTTCTCTCTTTATACATCTTCTTCGATCCTACTTTTCTCTCGGTCTACCCCGAAATCCTTTCTGAGAGGGAATTACTTGGTGCTTGGGCGCAATCCGAAGAAGGATGATTCTGTGGAAAAATATTTTAAGCCTTCGAATCCTTCATCTGGATCAACTCGTTGAGTTAACTGCTGGAAATGAGACAATTCGTTCAACAAATTGGATCCTTTCGTTATATTCATACGTATTTACACATAGGGGCACACCCGTAAACGAGTCTTATTTGCGAATAATAATACGTGATGTACAAGGTTTTTAACAAAGCTTTTATTTTGGGCTACTCTCGAGAATTTTATGAAAATATTCTCACAATAACTCACGGCTTTTCGTTCCCACTACATATTACGCGATAGACTCGCACGAACGTACGCGCATAGACGTAGGTACGTCATCGAGATAGAGTTTCATTCATCGATTCGAATGGTAGACACTCGGGTAGGTCAATAGAGAGAAGGTGAACTCGTGCACGTGCATTTGCGGTTGCGATTTACTAGCCGCTACTACCTCATCTTTCCGAGCAATTAATCGTGAATAGGGAAACGTTTTGAAACTGTTTCATAGCGAAACGTGCGTAGTCTGGTATCGAGAGTGAGTCGGGAGGAGAGCGAGAGAGAGAGAGAAACCGTGATGCAATGCAAAAATGAAGAAAAACAAAATCTGCAAGGAAAAAATTAAAGAAGGAACGAGGCGAGACGAGAAGATGACGATGATCGTTCGTTGACACGAAAGATCGCTTTCTACGCACGTAAAAGTCTAACGATAAGTTTCGAACGTGACAGGAATACTATTTAGGTTTATAGTAGTGCAATAACCTCCATAACTATTGAACGTTGTCACCCTCTTCGAGGTTAAATTTCTTCGAGATTCGCTTACGAAGCGATTTATGAGGAAAATTATATACTTTGTTTTACATGCTGAATAGCAGAATGACTGCGTTTGAAAAATTTTGCTTTATTCGAACCGTACATACCCTTTGAATCTGATTCCTAAGTCCCGAAGAACTGATACACAAATCATTATTAATAATAATAATAACAATAATAATAAAAGTAGTGAAATAAACGTTGTCAACTGCGGATAACTTTTATCGCGACTCGAAGTGTTTCCAATGTTTTTCTTGGAGACCGAGAGAAAAGTAAAATCGAACTATACCAGCTGGCACATCGTAGAACTTTGAAAGTCTCTCTTTAAAATTGTCGATGCTTCGAATCAAGGAATATCGGTCTCTCCCACATCTCACCAAATGGATTTTTATGGCCATGTGCATGCCACGAAGTAATGCGAGTGTCACGTAACGCGATAAAACATTTCGAGCGTTCTCTCTTCTTAAGATATCTTGAAATAAATTTTCTTAAACTAATGATAAGAAAAATATTGAACGTACGTCTGTAACGGATGAAAAAAAGACGATCGAAGGAAGAAATTCCATCGACATTGTCGTAATATATTTTATACGATCCAATCAAATCAGACTAAAAGATAGATCTTTATTGACCGTAGTTATTTTTCTAAGCGCAAACATTCGTATACGATATTATGAATTTGAAATAGACGGTATATTTGCGTCGAAGCGTGACGATGTCAGGGGATGGAATTCAATGTTACTGCCATTGGTTGTCCGGAGTTTGCTCCTTGGGGGGTAGTATACGACATGCGTCCATAATTAACGGCGCCACGTTCCTTTGGTCTAGATTAACCATAGAAAATGTATGTCCATTCTAGATCCCCGAACCTTCTTTCTCCGTCTATCCGTCTCTTCCTCCTTCGTTTCTTTCGTCGCTACGCAAATCGGTCGTTTCGTTCGTAACGCGGATCGATCGGTTCCGACGGTAATCGATTCGTACGTCGTTATATGGGGGTGGGGGGGGGGGAGGAGAGAGAGAGACTCGAGATCGCATCGAGAAAAGGCACGTGTCTTGCGTATGCACGCGCGTGTACGGTACGTAATGTAATATTATCGACATCGTAGTAAAACGGAGTCCTCCGTTATCGAGCTTTATCGCGTGCGGTTTATCGCATATTCAACGACAACAAGGTCGCATAAATATTAATTAGAAAGGAAATACACGAGGGTCGAGCTCTCTGGTTGAAGCTCTCTGGTCGAAGGAGAGAAAGAGAGGGATAGAACCCGACTTAGGGGGACGATCTTATTGCGATGGGAGCTCGAGTAGTCTCCTTTTTCCTTTGCGGCGTGCGTATTTGTTTATTAGATTTTTTACCTTTACGGAAAGAAAGGAAGAAAGAAAGAAAGAAAAAAAAGGTAGATTTTTTACCTTTTCTCTCTCTTTTCTTCTTCTTTTTTTTTTTTTCTCTTTTTCGTTTAATCCTGCTTCGTAAATTTTCGATAAAAGATCTCCGATGCCTAGGTAGCCGAGGCAGTCACGAGCGTAATCAGCCGAATGATTTACCTCTATTTTTTTTTCCATCTTCGTACGTGAGGGCAGGAGAGCGTAAGGTTCAGTCGAATGGATCGTGCCAGGTCACGCTAAATCCTTGGAAGCTCGAAAGGGTTACGTTGTACGCGTGCTTTCGTATGTAAACCGAGCCACAGGTATTTGTCTATGCTCTCGTGTATTCACCCTATAATGTTATTTCGAAGGATTTCCGTTTACATATGGTGGAAACATTGGCGAAGTGGACGGGGCATTACGTCTGTGACGTAACGGCGCGTTACTATGGGGACAATACGACGAAACGAATAACAGGGGGGGATGTGCGAAGAAATCGAGGGAAAATGCGATTTAAAGCACCGCACCGCACCGCACCGCACCGCACGGAACGATGCGCGCGTGTTCCGCAAGTGCGATCTCGTCCCGCTATCCGTCTCCCTCTTTTTCTCCTATCTTCGAATAACAGTCATGAGTGCGAGATATGGAAGATCGTGCGGGATCGCACGAGATCTGTAAATAAGCTTAACCGAGCGCGAGAGCTTTTAAGCGGAGCGTAGGTCGGTTTAAAGTCTAACGCAAACTGTAGAAAACTTGGCACGGAATGTGAACGCTGATTGAAAATTATCTGGTCGACGTTAATTTCTTTCTGGGTAACGACAATAAAAATCAATTGGAAGCTTAATTATTCTCAAGGAAAATGATCGAAATAACTATATCCATGGAAATATTAATAAAAATCCTTGGAAGCATCGCGACGTATTCGCCTACATTTTTCATCTTCGTAATCCGTTTTTCGGAACAACGAAGCGAAATAGAAAGGGGATAATCCCGAGAGGATCGACGTAAGGTTCGTTGATCGGTTCGTGCGACTTACTCACCGAAAAGGAAATCGTTCCTCATCGCAATAATCGTACACGAAGGCACAATGAATCTGACTAAAATAAATCCCGTCCTTTGTCGTCGAAGAGATGAAAAATGAAATCGCGTTGGATATTATATCGACCGGCAGTTATATCTATCTGTTTATTCTCGGAATCGAAGTATCAGAGAGACGAAGGACGATTGAAATTGAATCTCTCTTCCTTTAAAAATGAGAAATTTATCGGATAGACCGATCGAAGAATACACTGGTCTGAGAAAATCTCGATAGGAGGAAGATCGCTGATTCGCGTCGCGACGCCGCGTGTCGACTGAAGGCATCGTTTCGTAGCATAGATGAGAGAGAGAGAGAGAGAGAGAGAGAGAGAGAGGTGGGGGGGGGGAGGATGGGCGAGAACGGACGAGGAAGGACGAGGAAGGACGAGGAACGAGGGAGCGGAACGACGTCGACGACGAGGGCGTTTCGGGGTGCGTCTGGTGAGAGTTCTCTTTGCTGGCGGTAGGGTTGGATGGTATCGGGTTAGAGAGGAAGGAAGGGAAGCGTACCGAGCCTGGCGCGAATCCGAAGCCACGTGGTGCGCAATCGTCAAACCGGTCGACGCAAGAGTCGACTCTCTCTCCAGTCTGAATAGCGAGAAAGAACGACTCGTTGCAATCGAGTTGACGGACTATGCAAGAGAGCGAGCCGGTCTTCGATCGATCCGCTTCTACCCTCCTCCTGCTGCTACCGCTGCTGCTGCTGCTGCTGCTGCTGCTGCTGCTGCTGCTGCGTGAGGGTGGGTGGGAGAGAGAGAGAGAGATGAGGTCTGCAGGATATGCGGATGAAAGCGTGTAGAGTGCGCTATCGTGAGATGGAAGGGATCAAAGAGTGAAGTTCAAGGAAAAGAGAGTGACTCGAAAGAATCCGGAGAAGAATTTCGATCGTAAATCGTGGATCCTGTCCACTGGTATCGACGTTTCCCCTCTTTTTCCTTTGCTCGTTCTCTATTTCAAGGTCAAGCTGTTGTAAGTCGTGGGAACGGAGGAAATGAAAGGTCACGGTGGTACGTACTCTCTCTCTCTCCCCCTCTCTCGTGTCACGCGTCATGCCACGAGAGGAGAATGAGGATACGCGCTTATAATCGCTGCAATTATGATGCGTCGAAAGAGATTTTCGTGGCCGCTTAATGTCGTACGCGTCTATACGATTATGTCGAGAGCAACGATATTCGTTGGATTGACGATAAAAAATCGTACAGATATATTGGTCATACGGAGAATAATAACGTTCGGAGAAATGGACGATACTTATAAATTTGAAAGTGCTTCGCGGCTATCACGCATCGATTTAAATTAAGATTTGGTAGCGTTGTTCTCTTTCTTATCCCCTTCTTCGTCGGTTTCGTCCTCGTCGGGGGAAATGTCCGAGATGTCGTCGGATCTTCCGGCGTCTGTTCTGTCGATTTCCTGCGTCTTCGAGCGTGAACTTCTCGAACCGCTATTCGCACGCTCGTTACGAGCGTTGTTCCTCTTTCCGGAGTTCTTGTCTGGCTCGTAATCGTCCTCGTCCTCTCCCAACTCGTCGGGATTCTCCGAACTGCTGTACACGCATGAGAATACATTGATTCGGCCTCGTAGACCGCGTTACGATGTTTTCGTTGGTTCGGTTAATCATTGCGATTGGCGAAAGGAAAGGAAAAATAACAAAAAAAATATTGAGAGATAGTAGAAAATGGAGTTTACGATGAAAAACGATTTTCACCTTCCGCGTCTTCTGCTACGTCTGCGAGATCTGCGTCGATTTCCTACCGATCGACTTCGAGATCTACAATATCTTCTAATTTTTCGTTTGCGCCTCGCGTCCTGAACCGGACGTTCTTCGAATTTCTTCGTCGACGATTCCACCGGCTCGACTTCCTTATTTTCTTTTTCACGCAAATTCCAGGAATCTTCGGGCCCTTTCCTCCTGTATTTCGCCGTCTCGTTCGTTTTTTCCGTCTTTCTTCGTCTTTGCCGTTTTTGTAATAAGTCGGAGGATACGCGCAGCATCCTATAGGTTGCGTCCGTTGGTACGAGATATCCGGACTCGATGCCAAAATCAAGGGCCTTCATTATGTGATTTCTTACTTTTTGTAAACCTGAGAAGAGAGAGAGAGAGAGAGAGAGAGAGAGAGAGAGTGTTTGGCAAGACGAGTCGCGCTAACGTTACATGTACGCGTAAAGGCGCTCGGTACTTTGGCTTCCTAAGGGGCAAAGCTCTCGAGTTTTTAAATCGTTGGTCAAAGGGTTCTACGGTTAACGATTGGAAGGCTCATTTAGCGAGAAAGACAAAGGGAAAGAGGATAAGAGAAATTGATAAGAGTGGGGGGGGGGGAGAGAATTAAAAAGGAACGAGTCACCGTCGCGTTCTCTTCGTTTCTCGTTGTTTTCTTAAGCGGCCACTCGCTGTCGACGAAAATTAATTACCGTCCGATCGATGTTCCTGCAAGAAAGTTCGTGCAAGGGGCTCACCTTCGCTACCCACGCATTCGCGTAGACAGGACGACGAGCCGGCATGATTCTTCGAGCTACGACGATGTCGTCGTCTGACGGCGTGTAACTTGGAACGACCATTGCTACTCTTTCTATCGCTTCTGTATCCCATCCTTCGTTAATAGACGCGACACACCCGACTCGATAGTCCACGCGGCCGCTTTTCCCTCTTTCGTTCTTTTCCTCGGTCGCCCTTCCTCTTTTTGTTTTTTTTTTTTTCTTTCCTTCGGGATGCTCCTTTCTCTTAGTTACACCTTCTTTTCGCTTACTTTCTTTTTCTTACTTATTTCTTTTTGCTCGCGGCGAGGTTCCTACCGACCAAATTGTTTTCTGCGCTTTCTTTTTTTGCGATATTCTTTTTAAGCTGCTGCCGGTGCTGCAATACTTAAAAATAGAAATATTCGTCCGAGATGAGAAATATCGCGAAACGTTGAGCTTCTCTTTGTGCTAAATTGGTGACGAGGTTAATTTCTTTCTTCTTTTTTTTTTTTTTTTTTATTTTAGACCTAAAGCCGAGCACGAGTGTGTCGACGAGAGGTGGACGTAATATGGAAGAATCGATGCCACCGACTACTACTGACCTTAAGGAATAAATTATTACCTGAAATATGGGTCACTGGCATGCCATGTCGTTATACACAACGCGCGTACACATAGGTAGTTGGTTTAACGCGTAACGTTATCTCGTTGATTCCGTCTTATCTCATCAACGCTTAAAATATCGACTCGCTTGAAAAATTCCGTACGAGAGGTTCGACGGACAGGAGGAAAATTCGTGTCCGTGCTTTGATACTTTTTACGATTTTTTTTTTTTTGGATTTATTCCTTACGAGTTCAAAAGCGATCGCGGAGCGTAATTTTGTTTGACAAGGAATTTTCGAATGATCGGAAGAAGATGAAATGAGAGATATGTAGGACCGATCTAGCCGCGATAAGTTGACCGACTTGTCATGTTTTTCTTTTTTTTCCTTTCTTCTCTCTCTCTCTCTCTCTCTCTCGACATTCGACGTGCGAAGAAATAACTCGAAATAAATTGCCAACTTCCGAACGTACGTGCGTAGGCGACAATGAGAAGCGACGCGAGAGCGATCCAATCGCCTTACCGAAACGCCGCGACTATCGTTCGTCCCGTTCTTACTCGCATCAGCCTCCGTTTTATATCCTGTTATAGAAATGTCGCGACACGAAAAATGTCAAATGCGTTTTGAAAGATATATATATATATATATATATATTTTTTGTTTTCCGTTTAGATTCCGAGTAGAAATAAAAGAAAACGATAAAACTGAAAGGGAATATAAAAAATTGGCTCGAAAAGGTCCACCTTGTGCCGGCAACGCGTTGCGACGTACGTGCTTTAGCAGCACCGAGAAGATCATTATATTCCTTTGGAACGCTTATCCCTCGGTTCTCTTTAAAACGAAATCGTCCAGCCGATCCTCGTTATTTCCTCTCTTTTCTCCTTCCTCGGGTTCGTTTCTCGAGTCGTTTTCTCGATCCGTCAGGAACGTCCGATGCTCCGGGATCGGAGATCCGATGAATTCGTTAGGAATCTCCTTGACCTCTCGTTTATTCCGACACTTTACCTCGTTTCCCGAACAATTTTTATCATTAAAACCGTGATCCTTTCGAACGTTTCCTTTCGAGGACGATTTCGAACTCGTCCGAGGTCTTTTCGAGGACTCCTTCGAGAGTCGATCGTTCGATCGTTTAGTTCGTTTCTCGATTCTTCCCGTTCTTAAGAGTAACCGAAAACGAAGAGAAATTATCCAAGTGAAAGAAGCGATATCGAGGTAGGGTATATACGTACGATCATAGAAATAATCGAGCTCGCGTACGAACCTCGTTTCTTCCTTTGGCCGACGGGTCGGTTTAACTTTGTCGTTCTTAGGGGGACCATTGAGGATTCTCTTACGTTTAAACTTTGGCTCCTTTCGCCGAGAAGGTTTCGGTCCGATGGATTCGTCGCGAGACCTTTTGAGATATCGCGAGAACGAGTTTCTCTTTTGGGTCGTTCGTTGAACCGTTTTAACGACGCCATCGTCGCCGAGTTTACGAGCTCGCAGTCGTCTCTTTCGTAACTTCCTGCCGATTCTTCTCGTATTCGTCAACGTGGGAGACAGTTTGAGTACTTGACCCTGAGAGTCCGCAGGAATGAGGTATCCAGATTTCACGCCGAAGCAGAGTGCCTTGCGGATATAAATTTTTGCTTGTCGTTTACCTGAAGCACGGTCGATTCGACGACGATAAGAAGAGGAGAGAATTGATCTAGACCTACTGAAAGATCGAAAAAACGTATAATACGAAACCTTCCTCGATACCAGCCTTGATGTAATTGTTAATGACTTGGAGGATCGATCGTTTGTTCAACAAAGCTCCGTTAGCATCTAACGAGCGTGGACCGATGCTCTCGACGTAGGAATCGCTGCTAGCGGCATCCATCGCTTCCGTCAGATTCTCCAGAGTACCTGCTACGGATTCCGAGGTAGCACGCGATAACGAAGAAACACTCTCGAACGGGGACAAACGTAAATAACGCTCGCTTCTCTCGCGTTGCATTCTTCCTCGAGATAGCGGCCACGTTACTCTCGTGCCTATTATCACAATCTACATATATCGTAGACTTTGCTCGCATACTCCGTTAAGTTGCACTTTTCAACGAACGTTCAAATAATACTATTGTTTCGCATCACCTTGGTTATGTTTCGTTATATTTAAAAGTTGCCAAACTAGTTCTCGCACGTCGATGTTTTCTCGCAAACGTGGCCGAGCTTCCGTACGGTGACAATCGCAGCACCATCGACGAGAGTAAGGATTTCGTTTAGCGTGTTTCGCGGCTTTACGTTCCTTTGCTCTTTTCGTCGACGGTGCCATTGTGTTGTGCTCTGACGTATTTCCTTTCGGTTGTTATACCAACAAGATCGTAGTTGGCATAGCTTCCGAGGAAAGTTTTCGGCTCGAAGTGCTTTCTCTCTCTCTCTCTCTCTCTCTCTCTCTCTCTCTCTGCTTTCTCCTTATCGACGCTAACGAGTTGCCCTACAGTTACCATAATCCCTGGTGTTTTCGAGGACGAACTTTCGACGATCTCGCTTTTCTCCGGGTCACCGAGTAGCAGATTTATCGTTCTTCGATCGCCGTTCGAGTAAAAGAATCCAGCCACGTTTACCTTTCCAAGGTCTCGCTTCGCTTTTTTAACGCGTCCGAGGTAAAAAGAAAGGAAAAAGTCTTTTCCGTCGTAGTACGTATTTTATGGATGGACGATCGATTCGCTTTGACATTTTTCCAACGAATAATCTTCTCCCTCGCAACGTTACGTTTATTTTATGACTAATATCAAACTCGAAAGGGGGGTAAAGGCTGTGATTCCTGGAAAATATGATAAATTTCGTTATTTCGAAGAACCAATGGAGAGCTTTTATTTACCTTTCCTTTATATTTTACTTGATGATAATAATAATAACGACAACGTCGAAGGATTCTTTACTCGTTAAATCTATCATTCGCGTGATCTTAGAGCGTACGCGAAACATTTCGTTTTAAGAAATAATTTGTATCTCTGACGCTACACACACACACACACACACACACACACACACACACACACACACACACACACACACACACATATTTGATTCGTGAAAAATTGCTGTTAGTAATTGAATAAAAGCTCGTTTTACTTTATATATGGGTAAATAATAATTTATTTTCAACGCTGAAACGATACGAGTGTCCGACTATTTTTGATTCTCGAATGTCATAGCTAAATTATTAAAACGTGTAACTCTCGTAGTACCTCTGGCGTCACCTAGCGAACGGTCTAAAAGAGCCGTACCGCCGTTAACGCCGTAGAGAATTCATCCTCCGAAGTAACGACGTTAATGATATTTTTCTAGAGTAATATCTTCGTCGTTATTCATTGCAAATCTTTTCTATTCGGTATTTTAACGAAATACGTTGACGTTGAAAGATTCTTAAGCGTTACATCGCGACGCCTCGGTCCTGTAATATTTACAAGTGGAGATTGGATCTTGAAATTAAAATCATTACGATTGGTCCATCGAATAAATCTCTACGATAAAATACGATCACGTATCGAAAATAAAACAAGTTGAATCGATTTAACTCTGGAGCGATAAAGTAAGGAGAGATTGATCGTCGGTAAGGAATTCGCGTCAGTCCTCTGAATTATCTTCCATAGTTATCTTGAAATCTCGTGGCTGATTTTTGAACGACGTTGACTACTGCTGAACTCGCCTTTACAGTGCGGACCGTTACCACTGGCCACCTATATCTTTGGAGAAATCACTAGGCGTTTCACGTTTCCATGGAGTAACTATCTATATCCCTCGCGCTTGGACCGATCAATACTTGATGAGTTTCGTCCGGCTGGGAGCAAGGGAAACACACATCGTGGCTTGCGAATTCGCGTACGAGTCAACGCACGAGTTTCGAGACTTTTCGAATATGCCAAATAAATAGAATTGTGACGAAAGAATAATCGTCGAAATGGCGACGAATGGTTCCTCTCGTTTTTCCCGTTGGCCCGTGATGATCGAGTGTCGCGTGCTTTTCGATGGCCGATACGCGTTCCCTTGGTGAGTGACTAGAAATATCGAGATAAACCGAAAGAGATATATATTCTTGTTAAAGATACTCCAAGAATTATCGTATTTCCGGATCGTCGCCTTCGCCTTCGTCGATCGATTAACAAAGATGAAGAGACAGAACGTGAGGACTCTGTCGCTGGTAGTGTGTACATTTATTTACCTTTTGATCGGTGCTGCGGTCTTCGACGCACTAGAATCGGATACCGAAAGAAAACGCCGAGAATTTCTATCGGGTAGGTGGTACGACGATTTAACATTATTTTTCCTCGATTTACCACGGACACACGATTTCACACGCGGATCATCGTCTTAGATATACGTCGTAACATGATGAGAAAGTACAACATCACCGAAGAGGATTATCGTATGGTGGAGATAGTAATAATCGAAAATAAGCCTCACAAAGCGGGTCCTCAATGGAAATTCGCTGGTGCCTTTTACTTTGCTACGGTCGTTCTCGCTATGATCGGTAAGGAATGTTTACTTTTTCTTTTTTATTCAGAGATATCGTCGGATCGCGTTTGAGCGGGTATTTTCAAATGAAAACGAGGTACTGAGACGAACGATATCGTTTATTTGGTTGGTTTGCTCTTCAAGGTTATGGACACTCCACTCCCGTCACTATAGGCGGCAAGGCCTTTTGCATGGCGTACGCTATGGTGGGCATTCCTCTTGGCCTGGTAATGTTTCAGAGCATCGGAGAACGTCTCAACAAATTTGCCTCCATCGTTATCAAACGTGCAAAGATTTACATGAGATGTCAAAAGGTCGACGCCACGGAGATGAACCTAATGCTGGCCACCGGATTATTATCCAGTATAATCATTACCACCGGTGCCGCAGTATTTTCGCGTTACGAGGGTTGGAGTTACTTCGACAGCTTCTATTATTGTTTCGTTACGTTAACCACCATAGGTTTTGGGGATTACGTCGCTCTGCAGGTAGATCACTTCCGACGAATACTTTCAACGATAATAAATTTTCCAAACGTAAACGAACGGGCGAAACGTTTCTCCTTTTCTTTCTTTCGTTTTTTTTTTTTTTTTTTCTTTCCAGAACGATCAAGCACTCTCGAACAAGCCAGGATACGTCGCCTTAAGTCTGGTCTTCATTTTATTCGGTCTGGCAGTGGTCGCCGCCAGCATAAATCTCCTCGTTCTTCGTTTCATGACAATGTAAACAAAATTAATCGATCCTCTATCTTACGAGAGAACAAGAAAGCGAATCTCTCTCTCTCTCTCTCTCTCTCTCTCTCTTTCTCCTTTTGTCTCTTTATTCAGGAATACCGGGGATAACCGACGAGAAGACAACGAATTTCAACTGGCGTCCGATCACGTCCTGACCTTGGACGGCGAGGTTGTCGCTGTGAACGGGAAACTTTTGTCCAGTCACGTGCCGATAGTTCACGATACGGACGACTGCGTCAGCGTTTGTTCCTGCACGTGTCTTGGACCAGCCAATTCCGAATTGTTGGATTCTACGGGATATCAGGGTTACAGACCACCTTCGACCACGGCGAGCTTTCGCGTTAAGCGAGCATCCGTCTGATGGAAGGAGTTTCGTCGTCGTAGTCTGCGTCGTCGACTTTCCAAGGCCGACAGCAGGGAACTCCTCGGTATCGATGTTTGAGAACGAAAGAAGAACCGACGGGAGAAAGATCAAAATCGAACGAAATAAGCGACGGATAACCGAGTACGGAACACTGCCAAAGGACAGATATATTCGACGGTTGGATAAACTCGAAAGAGGGTGATCCGAAATGATGGAATCGTAAGACTCCTTCGAAGAAATCCATCATACGCGTATCTCGCGTATCCGTGCGAGATATCGTTCTATGACGATCGTTTCGAGAAGCGCCAGATTCGGCTTTCTTGTGAACCTTTCGTGAACTATCTTGGGTGAACCTATGCGTATCACGTTGGAAGTAAGCTCGCGACATTCGTTATCCATTAACGTTTCACGTGTACGATTCTCATTAACGGATGTTAGGTGTACACTGAGAAGACTGGTTCGCTCGGAGATCGTATTTTTCTATGCGATTTGTAATTAAATTCGATAGTAAATTTAAGTATACCGCAAGACTGACACGAGCGATAAAAAATCGTTGAATCGAAACGAAAACAAAGTTAAAAATTGATGGCTGTTAATGGCGTAAGAAAGGATCTCCATCCTATAGGGACATTCGAAAACTTTGGCGTACGTTCGGAGCGTACGTTCGGGTTAGAACGTCTAAAACGTCTTCGTAAAAAATTATTAGAGTTGTATCGTTGTTATAATCTATCGCGTACACGTCGTAGAACGATTAATGTTTAAAGAATATCTCCTTTAGATTGTAAAGATTCATGGAGGTATGCACTTACGATATACTCTCATGGTATGTGCGTGTATGCGTGTTGGTGTATAAAATAGTGATGAAGTCGATCGTATTACGTCGATATAAGAAAAAAAAAAAAAAAAAAAAAGAAAAAGAGACTTCTTTCCCCCATAGAATGGTCTTGGTTTCGAGTCTCTACGACTTTTCGTTGCCGATATGTCGCCTTCGAAAGATTTCCCCATTCATAATTCGTTAACGAACCGTAGACGACGTAGCAGACCAGTAGCGGTATTAGTATCGTAAAAAGCCCGTTCACGTTGACAGCCTGCTATAGTGATCTCGTGCGTAAATTCCAAGAAAATTGATCTAGGTCAATGGGCCGATGCCCAATTTTAGGAAAAATTATATAGGTCAATGAATCGACGTAAACGGTCGATTCTAGACAAGTGGAAATATCTCTGGGACCAAAGATCGTAGAGACATCGAACGAATATCGTTTCAAAGGGCAATTTTTTTTTACTATTTTCTCGCCGTATCGTTATTAACGATTAAACATCTTATTATTAACGATTTATTTGTCATTAACAACTTTCATAAACAATTTTGCAGAGCAGATTTTGTTATCGTTTCTTTTGGTACATCGCGTTAACGATCATTCAACGATACGATCGAAGCGATTTGCCGTTGACGAAAGGCCACTTTATGTTATTAACGATTTGCACAAACGATTTACAATTAATAATTTTGCAGAGCCGATCTCCCATTATCGCTTCCTTCGTGACACCGACGATCACGATCATGTTTGCATTGTGCCCGTGCTAAGAGTAATTTGTTATAAATAATTTCTCAAAAACAATATACAGTTGTGACGGATTTCTTTAAAATTAAGACTGCCTGCTCCGCGTAGTTCTATTTATCTTGTAGGGTGAATAAAAAAAAAAAAAAATATGGAAAATCTGCCTCTAGAAAAGTTTCTTCTAGAAAGGGATGGGAGATCCTCCTGTTACCATTAACGGCCATCGATGTACGCGGATAATAAACCGACAAGGACGAGTCGGTGCGTTCAAAGGTATCGTTGATACGGTACGAATGCCTGAAAGTATAAAAAAAAAATTTGTAACAACGTCGCCGTTTCTTTTGTATCGTTGATAATTCTGCAATGATCGTTCGACGCGTTTCACGGAAGTTATAAACGTCCATGCAGAGTGCTACATATGCGTATATTTTTTAAATGTTGAACATGTAATAATAAACGATGACACCTGACGTATATCACGAAGTTGGTCGATGATTCGTTTTCCAGGGTTACTCCGTTGGTCTCGCATGAATTTTCGAATCGATTGAAAATCGACGGATCGAAATCCTTTCGATAACCCCTTTTCAACGTAATCCTTGAAACGTCGGCTCCTTTCCTTAGGGATATTCGCATCGCGATAGAATAAACGAACCTAAAGAATTCGACGATGTCCAGGTTCGACGTCCAAAAAGGGCAAGTTCACGTTTGCGAATTGCTAAGGACAGTAGACGATTGGGGAAAAATCGCCGATTGGTGGGAGTGCAAGCAATTATGGTCCCGATGGTCAATTATCGATAAACGCACACCGGGATGTATGCGATACATGGACAATATGTCGGCAGTAAACGTTGAAAAAAAAAGATACGTTCGTCTCAAACACCGTTGGATCATACATCCGTTTAGTTATATCAAGTAAACTTTCTAGATCTTCTAATAATCCACTTTGTGATTATCGGACGCATCATCGGACTTTTTTTTATCTTAGATTTTTATGGGAAACTTTAATGATAGTCGTTTATGGAATAGCTTTTTTTACAATACCGTTTATGATATCATTCGTTATTATGGACTACGAGGTAATACGTTTGGACAAAGTGAATATATTTATTTACACGATGTGCTGGTTCGACATAATCGTCACTTGCATCACCGGTTATTACGATGAGAAAGATATGCGCGTAGAATTGAGATCATTGAAAATACTCAAGTACGATTTAACATACTTTTGTAGTAGCCACGTTGCATTTATTTCTCCACTTATTTTTTTTTTTTTTTTTTTAGAAAATACTCGAAGGGATATCTTCTGGCGGATATACTTTCTTCCTTGCCGTACGATCACATCACTTTAACCTGGCGAAAACTGCCAGGGAACGATTCTTTTCACGCGATCACGTTGATAAATATGTTACCCTTGTTAAAGCTTACTCGCTATCCGACCCTAAATGATTATATTTATCAATTGTATCAATATTTTTCGATAGAACACTTTTATTACCAATTGATTTCCACCCTTATGTTAGGATTTTACTTGATTATTTGGCTCTCCTGCTTATGTTATCTCTTGCCGATATTGACGTTGCATTATTACAACGTTCCATTAGCGGTAAGCGATTGAAATCGATCTGTGAACTTTGATCAACGTCGAGCTGGATCGATTCTCTCTCTCTCTCTCTCTCTCTCTCTCTCTCTCTCTCTCTCCACCCCCAAGGAGTGCGACGACTGTTGGATGGTAGAGATAGAAAAGGAAGATTTGGTCGATAGATTCCAACATGCTCTCTTCATAGTATTGGAAAATCTTTTGGCGAGCGGTTACGGCGTTTTCCCTCCGAAAGCCGACATTCACATCGTATTGAACATCGTACTGATGATATTGGGTAGATTCGCCGAATGTTACATAATAAGTGAGTTTCAATTGTTCATATCCAGCGATCTATACATTATTTATTTAACGTCAGTTATGTTTCTACAGGCAAAGGCTAACAGCAAAGCAGCGGAAAATAAGTATAGAGGGATAATTAGTCAGATAGATGCATACGCGAGACAAAAACAATTGCCGTTGCAAATGAAAAATCGTATCTTGGAGTATTACGACTATCGCTTTAAGAATAATTTCTTTCGTGAAAAAAATATTCTAGACAATCTTTCAGGTTATTAAAGAAACGTTTTCCCACGCGTAGAGTCTTTTCGGCTATTTCGTATAGATTAGTCCGAGTCTCGAGTTACGTCCATTGATCATAATGAGATCATTTTAGAACGATTACGAGATGAAATAGCTATGCATTCTTGTCGACGGTTGGTCGAAAATGTGAAGCTCTTTAAAAATATACCTCAGGACGTTTTAAAGTCTATCGTTAAAAAATTGAAATTTGAGTTGTACCTGCAAAATGACGTTATTATAAGGGCTGGCACACCGGGGGATTGCATGTACTTTTTATCCTACGGAACTGTCGCCATTTTGACGGCGACTGGACAAGAGGTAAGAACGTATGTGATTCTATTTAACGGTAAACCTGTCAAAACTAAATTTAGGTATGCCGTCTGCATGATGGCGCTCATTTCGGAGAAATAGCACTTTTGGCGGCTGATCAAAAACGAGTCGCGACTGTGATCGCCATAGAAGTTTGCGAAGTTTATCGTCTCGATAGGAAGGACTTTAGAAAATGCGTTGCCGTTAATTCCGAATTATTTTCCATGATCGAACGTATAGCTACTGAAAGAATAGAGAGGACTGTCGTGGCAGAGGAACACCATAAAAAATTTATAATGCGTTCGAGCATTGCGCACGACGACGCAAGAAAGTTACAGGCGAGAAGAAAATCGAAGAAACTATGAATTATTATGAGCCTCTTGGTACAATTATTC
This sequence comes from Dolichovespula media, assembly GCA_911387685.1. NCBI lineage: Eukaryota > Metazoa > Arthropoda > Insecta > Hymenoptera > Vespidae > Dolichovespula > Dolichovespula media. The sequence goes on from OU426867.1 coordinate 237,132, forward strand.
TTCGTCCCTGTATACGATAACGAAGTAAAATTGAAGCTTTTTCTGTCTTCTTTCGATAAACAAGAAAGAGGATTCGTATATTCGTATGTGTATTTAAGGATATTAAAAACTATCATCGTCATCATCATTATTATTATTATTATTATTATTATCATCATCATTATCATTAATATTACTATTATTGTTATTATTATATTGTATCGCATTATATTATATTATATCATACTATATTACGTTATATTATATTATTGTCCACACAACGTTTAATGTAATAGTCACATTGGTTGTCTACTCTTTATTACCTTTTTCTCTTCTTTTTTTCTTTCTTAGAATCAGGATATTAATCATCGGCTAAGATTACTTTTCACTTAATAATCGGTATCATTAAGGAGCGTTAGACGTGACAATAGTATTCCGAGTAATAATACGTTTAATGATAAATAAACTTTTTGGCAAATTTTCCCTATCGGCGTTGAACCGTTTAGCGTATTTTATTGAAATCCGTAGCGTCGATCGTGATGGGATACTTTTTATCGCCAATGCCTCAGGATCGCATTATAAATGAGAGGATAATCTTCGTTTTTCTTTTATTAGGAAGAATAGAAACAATAAATTTATTTATATCCGAACAGAGAGAGAGAGAGAGAGAGAGAGAGAGAGAGAGAGAGAGAGTTTCTCGGACGAGAATACATACATGCATGGGCGCGCGTACGCGCGCGCGTTTATTTACGTATGCGATGATGATGATGATAACGATCCACCGAATATATATATTTATTCGTCTTATGGTTAATAAATGCGAGGAATGTTCCAGATTATTATCGTAAGCACAATAAGTTCGTTTCTAATGCAGAAATTAATAATACACGTAACATCACGATCATTCCCTTCGGATTTAATAATAAACACATGAGGATCGAGTCCGTCAAAGATCTATATAAAAGATTTATAATCCGAGAGTAAGAGTTATGTACATTTATGCGTAACGATGCTATTAAAAGAGTGAGTATGATATGAATTTTACACGCTCGACGATACGTAAATCACACGAGACACTATCATAAATTACTTACGTTAAAAGACGAACTAATAACTGTGCGCGCGTACGCGCTAACGTCTTACCATTTATCCCTTCACATACTTATTTTACCCATTTACGTTTTATCTTTGTATTATTTCTCCTTATCGACAAAGTTTCATCTCTTTACGATCTGCGGTCTCATTTAAATTTACGTTACAACTAACTCTTTCGACTCTATTGATATATGAAGATTCTCCTAACAAGGTGCACCAACAATTTTTCGATCAATTAAAACGCGCGTACTCGTTTTGGTCGTATCTAGAATGATATGGAGAGAAGAAGAGTATTCGATGATAAACGCCCTCAATTATCGTCTTTAATTTATCGTATAATTTATCGTAACGCAATCGCATCCACTAAGTTTCGTCGCTGCAACATACCACATGATCTATATATTTACATTAACGATAGACGCATATAAATTATGTATATATCCCTAATAATCTTTCCTGGATATTCTCTCTTCTTCTTCTTGTTTCATTCTCATTTATTCTTTTCTTTCATCTTTTTTGTTGTTTTTTTTTTCTTTTTCTTTTCTTTTCTCTTCTCTTCTTCAAAGACATCTAATAAGGCACTCTTCTTTGACCGTAACCAAATGACGAAAAAAAATCGATTAATGATCGTTCGATCTTCTAAAATCGTACGTGCGAAACGTCGATTCCGAGTCTGTTAAAATTATTCGTTTCAATTAACTTATGGTTTAACAGCGTATATAAACGTCGTTGGTATGTTTCGGTCGCTCGTCGATACTCTTGCGCTCTTTAATGCTCTCGGTAATGAGGATGACATCGTTATCACGCGATTTCGAATACAATAAATAGCCAAGAAGGAACGAATATAAATGCGATAAGTTGTTGGCCTCTCTGCGAGACGCGCCTGTAACTGACCGATGATCGATTGGTCGATTGGTCGATTTATTTTAAATTTCTTAAGAGATAGTACGCAAACGTGTGCGACCCTTGGGTAGGTATTCAAAGATGCAACATATTGTAATTATATTCCTATCTGGTTCTATTCTGTATCGTAACGTGCAAAAAACAAAAAAAGACAAAGCTTTCGAAAGTCGTGCGAGAAATGCCGCATCCTTGCTTTACTATTTTGACCGGTCCACATGTTATTGCAACATTTGTCTCTTCGTTACGAGTAAGTAATAACAATACGATAGATTATAAACGATATATTGTAGAATCAACTATTTATATTGTACAACATAACGCTCGTAATATGCATCATACAACTAGGTACCTACAAGATTTTGCTGATTCGCACGACACAGCGGACTCATGCCACTGTTATCGTTCTTTATATTTTCACAGACAAATCGTTCCTTCCCTCCTGATGATTTATTTTCTCTGTCACGACGTACGTCTAGCGAAACTTTACGTTCAAGTGTATTCGTCGTTATAACAAAAATAAAAATAAAAATAAAATAAGGAAAATAATGTGAAAGATTCTCATCGTCGATGACTTTATAACGTTACGACGGCTATACGCCGCGTGGATATGTTGCCGCGGTAATATCCTAAAATAAAAATCTAAGAATATTTGCGAACGATCTTGCTAAGAGATTTTACGCTATAACGTACGTACATACAGCTACTATAGACTATATAGTTAATCGCAAAGGTTTCACCGAATGCCTTTTTTCAAAACTCGAAGTATCAAATCCGCTTACGTCGAACTCTGTCGGACTAGTATTCAGCGTCAGACCGTATATACATGGATGAGAAAGTTAGAGGGGAGAAAGGAAGAGGAGGATGGACAGACAGACGGATATGGATGTGGAGAGAGGGAGAGAGAGAGAGAGAGAGAGAGAGAGAGAGAGAGAGAGAGAGGGGGGGGGGGGGGAGAGTCGAAAGCAATGACGGAAGGATGGACGAGGAGATCGACGAATGATTTTTCTCGAGTACACACGTATCTTCCTACCATTTAAGTTCTTCCAATCATTTATCCGGTAAATACATGTATATATCTGTGTGCGTGTGCGTGTGCGTGTGCGCATGCTTGTATATATATACATATATATGTGTATATATATATATGCATGTATGTATATATTATATATCTATGTATAGACGTTCTAAGGCTTTGGCAGTGAATTAACGCCGATTTGCATAGCGTACGCGATGCAGGGTGCTCGTGTTAATCATACCTTTCTTATTTCTTACTTTCGCCAGTGGATAATTGTATCAAGAAAGATTTACGATCGTCGTCCATCGTCTCGAATGAATATGATTATTAGTCTCGAGAATCGAGTGATCTTAGAGTATCATTCTTTTTCTTCTCAAATTGTCGAGGTGAGGTCCTCTCGATGGCAATTGGCCATCCTCCGTGCAAGACCGACAACAGAATTTGGCGTAATACTTGTGCCTACAATAGCGCGCCATCACGATAAGATCGCACTTTGCGAAGAAGCTGTTGTCTTGACAATTGGGATGAATAAATATGCCTGTAATGAGAAAGACGAGAAAATAAGTCGATCGTTTTCGATCGTGTGTGCGTGCGTGTTTTTTGCTTACCAGCTACGAGTACATCCACGCTGTCAGAATCGGACGTGTATTCGTTCGTTGCTTCGCACCGATAACGGCCCGAGTCGTCTTTGTTCGCATCGTTGATTATAAGCCTGTTCGCTTCTACGATTAACAAAGTTTATCGATGTAGCGTAATCGATACCATATGCACGCACATGTTACGTACATGCGTGCAACATACTCGCGTATGTTCCAAGTTTCTTACCGGATATTTTCACTCGATTGTTCGTTTGAACGAGATTGTCGTCTTTGTACCAAAGTACTCGTGGAATTGGATAACCGTCGATGGTACAACCAATGCTGATGTCGCTACCTTCGGGAAATTGAGTTTGACCTACCGATACGCTTACGTTCACCGGTACTGCGTCGAAAGAAATAAGAGATATTTAGTCGACGATGATCGATCGTGTCCTTCGAGAGTTATAAATTTATATCGGATAAAACGATAGAATCGAGGCGAAAGAAAATAGCGCGAGGCGTCTAACAAAATAAGAAAATACGCTACCTCGTAGGATTTTCATCCTTTCATGATCGTCCTTGAAAGGAAATACCTTCTATGTGATAATAAAAGAAGCGGGTGGCAAACGGTAAGAGGCATGCGATCGGTATTAGGCGTCGCGATGAAATGCGTGCAAAAGAATTGTGCATAAAAGCGAAGGTGGTATAAACGAACGAAGAGAGAGATGAGGAAATAAGGGAAGCCTCTCACCTTTGAACTTGGAAATAACGGGAGTCATGGTCGTAGTTTCGAGAGGTGTAACGCGAAGAATGTGAGGTCTTGTAGGCTGAACGGGGGCGAATGTTATATAATCTGGCGAATGCGTTCTAATGGGTCTGTAAGGATACTGAGGTTTCTCGGTGACCGGTCTCTTCGGAGGTAGGACTACGTATTTCATGTAGCCCTTATACTCCGGTTTGATATTGTAGATCGGGCCTATCGTTTGCAAAGTGACGGACCAAGAAGCAGGTCTGTCGATGCCGTTGTAGGCCTGACAGGTGTAAACGCCAAGATTGGTCAGGGTCACCGTGCGTATTAATAGGGTGTAATCGGTGTCTTGCTCGTAATTCTCCGAACTCAGTGGAAGCATGTTATCGCCGCGCCACCAGGTCACGGATGGTCTCGGCCAACCCATAGCGTAACAACGAAGCAGGCACGGTGAATTCATCGTCACTGTCACGGTTGCGTTCTTTTCTCCGACGATGGCCGCGGAACGTTCGTTGGGTTCTACGGCGTGCAATTAAAATAGCGTGCATCGTACGTTAGTGGGAGAAAGGGTAAAAACGATTGTTTAATGTCGTGAGACATGTGCAAAGATCGAGCGTTAATCGTTAAATTTTAATGCCATCCGTCCATCACCGTCCCCCTTTGGTTTCATTTTTAGTAACGATCCATTACCGCTTTTCCTAGGCTATCCTCCAAATAAATGAATTACGTACGACGAAGGATTACCGTTCCAACTACTACTTTGGTTTTTCACTTACCCGTGACCTCCACTTGATACTCTATTCTAACCGGCGGACCTACGCTGTTATCGGCTGTACAAACGTAAATCCCTCTGTCGATCGTGTATAAATTAATGATCTGAAGAGATCCATCGGCCAGTATACGACGCCTTTTCTCCGTATTACCGATCTGCAGTTAAGGAAACATCGTGTGGCCGATTATCGAGCTTCTTCCTCCCACATCCCCTATCTCAAAGTTCTCGAAGGGCTTACCAGTGTCGTGTCTTTTCTCCAAGTTACGACGGGAGCTGGATAACCCGTAGCTACGCATTTCAAGGTAACGTAACCACCTTCCTCGCCGGAAACACGCGATTGTTCGGGCTGTTCTATTCTTACGGGTTCGCCGCCGTACTGAGGCGTAACAGGTGGTGTCACGTAAAGCGACGGCGTTGTTATCGCTTGTTCCAAGGCTGGCTCCAAACAAGACGTGCCACAACCGTTGTCGCAACACTTCCATTCACCCGTACAATCGGCATCGGTTTCGCACTCGCGCTCGCACCTAGTGCTGTTCGATACGGTTGGACAACGTCCAGATTTGATAGCTGCGAAAAGAAATACGTTTACGTTCCCACGACGTTCTTTTTCCCCTTTCGTCTAGCGATATTGCTTACTCGATCTGCAAACGCCATTGTACTCGGTTCCGTCCTTCGTGCGGACCAAGGTAATCGAGCACCTCGTTCCCTCGGGACAGATTTGCGTTCTGCACGGATCAACGCAACGGCATCGTTCGCAGTCTTGATCGTCGACGTACGCTTCCTTCCCGTAAGGGCAACGAATCAGATTGCATTCCTCCCGTGCCTCTACGCACGGATCTTTCCTGTCTTTCTCAGAACTTGTGTCAATTTCGTTGTCAGCTGGAACAAAGACATTCCCATCGTCGTATGCGTACGTATATTTTCTATTTCAACGAAAGGAGAAGAGAAAATAATCATAAATATATGCGAATTTATTTACAGCAGTTTGTAAGAAAAAAAAAATAAAAAACGCGAAAAGAAAGCGCAATAAATGTGTAATTGGAGTTGATTGCACGGTGGATCTGTGGGAAGGCGAAGGTTTACGAATGATCGACGAGTACAGCGAGTACGTGAAGTATTTGCGTAATGTTTTTAAACGAAGTATTCCGTTGTAACGATATCGTTACGTCTTAAGGCCTCGTTTATGTAGTTTCAAAAAGAACGCATCCCGAACGATATCGCTGTAGGACGACTCTGCTGCTCCTCCTCTGTGGGATAAAGTGGCCAAAGGTTTTTCTTTTCTTTTTTTTTTTTTTTTTTTTTTGATTTACGCTCGCCAAGCTAAGAGGAAGAAGAAAACGAGAGAAAAAAAGAGTAAAAAGTAGAAGCATTTGGTATCGCCTATTTATGTCACGACTTACTCCTAAGACAAGTGTTAATGCACGATTCGAAGGTTTTGAATCTGTTGCGATTTCCACCGCACCCGGTGTAAATAAATGCTCTGCAGGTTTGATGTTCTTCGTCGAAGTAGAATCGTTTCGAGAAACCGGTATTGCACGATCCACTGTCAACTGGTTCCTTACAGATGGCTGATCGCAAGATTAGATGTAAATATATAATCGTATAACGACGATAGACCCTACGTTCGATACCGATCGTCACGGCTCAACGCGAAGTTTGACTATTTCTAAGAACTTACCTAAATGAGAGAGAATGGTGTCGTTTCCAACGGGAGCAGGTTCCTCGAGATGAACGCAAAGCGACTCGCATTCCGTGATCGTACTGAACCTGTTTGCGTTACCATCGCACCCACCATAGACGAATTGTCGACAAGAACGAATGTTTTGATCGTAAAAGTATTTGGAGAAGCGGCCTCTGCAAGGACCCGGATCCACCGGTAGATTGCATAAATCTGAAATTCGTACGGATTGATTATGAAAAAATCTTCTTCTTCTTCTGCTTTTTTTTTTTTGTCTTTTTTCTCTCTCTTTCTCGAAAGGACCCTACGATGAAGAGACACGTTTCGTCGAGTATTTCCTTACCTTGCCCGCGGAATTTGCCGCAGAGACGTTCGCATTGTTCCTCCGTTTGGAATCTATTGGCGTTCCCTTCGCAGCCACCGTATATGAACGCCTGACACATGCTCGTGCGAGAGTCGTAATAATAAGCGGTAACGTCGTTGTTGCACGGTCCGGCGTCGACAGGTGCGAGACAAATCGAACTACTCGACGCGATTTCGGTTTGGGAAGTGGTCGCCACGGTAGTAGGTAGAGCTTTTTCCGTAATCGCAGCCGGCTGTCTCTTGCATTGTCTCTCGCAAGATTCTCTGTCCTGGAAACGATTCTTGTTGCCCTGACAGCCGCTGTATTCGAACTCGTGACAAATATCGTCTCGACGATCGTAATAATATTGCTTGACAATGCCGTCGCACGTACCAACGACTTTTGGTAGGGCGCACGGATCTGAAATGTCATATTTCTTTTATCACTTTGTCGCCGAATCAATGGTATTTTTTTATTATCTTAGGAAAGTAAAGAGGAAGGAATAGGGGGGGGGAGGGGAGGAGGAGGAGGAGGAGGAAAGGAATACCTTGAACTTGTCCGCATCGATACTCGCACTCCTCGTGCGTGTCAAAGTTGTTTCCGTTGCTCTGACAACCGCCGTATGCGAACGCTTTGCAAATACCGTCTTTGCTGTCGTAGAACCATTTCATTTTATCCTCGTCGCATGGACCACGATGTTCGGGCAAGAAACAATATTCTACGATAATTTGTAATAATATCGTTACGCGGTAGTAAAGTGAAGGAACGAAGAGATAATGAAGAACTACGAGCCGCGTCGTTACCTGTTCTAAATCCGACCTGTTTGGGTGGTTCCGCCGTAACCGCGATTTCGCACCTATTCTTACAATCGTTTTGCGAGACGAAGTTGTTTTGATTCCCACCACATCCACCGTAGTAGAACTGTCTACATTGTTGCTCGTACGAATCGAAGTACCATCTTTGAGTGTAATTATGGCACTCTCCCAAAAGAGCAGGAAGGAGACAGACGTCTTGTTCTATAGATATTAACGATGATAATGATTATTCTTATGTCGGATTCAAGCTTTCAATCGATGGATCGTGCAAAGCGGAAGAATCATTTCTCTTTCTTTTCTTTTCTTTTCTTTTTTCTTTTTTTTTTTCTTCGTTTGCGAATAAGAAAGAAGTTTGTAGAGGAAGCGACGATTAAAGAGAAAGTCTTACCGATCTTGGGTGGACAATCGGCCGTACATGCGTCTATAGTAGGGAAGTTATTTTTATTTCCACCGCAGCCCGTGTAATAAAACGGCATGCATCGATTCTCCGACTGATCAAAATACCATCTAGACTGCTTCTCCGTGCAATTACCCTCGGCCCGTGGCAGAGAGCAAGAATCTGTTAATGCATTCGTTACAGCATGCAAAGTTAGCTCTCGTTAAATTTTCGAACGAAGGTGTTAGTACGATCCATAACCATCAAACGATTCAAACGTCGTTAAATATTCATTCCTTGTTGATCAGGGCAGGGATGGGGCTGGGGATGAGGAGGAAAAAAAAAAAAAAAAAAAAAAAAAAAAAAAAAAGAAAGAAAAAGAAGATCTTTAACGCAAGGTGTATCCGTTCGCTGCACATTCGACACAACGCGCATCTCGTTATTAGTGAATACTTATCGATATTAAAGTCTAACACTAATTGAATGCGTGAGCTTTCGCAAAGTGTGCGTTGCGATAATTGATTTCAAAATGGTCCTGAACACGGATTTGAGAAAACACCAGCACCATGAGCGTGGGACGTACGACGATACGATGATTGCGAATGAAAAAGAAAAATGAGTATGCTCTTTACGATCAGCTGCCAACACCTGGGATTACGACAACGATTATTGCGATGATCACGTTAAGCGACAAGCTTGTTTTAGCTTTACTTTTCCATTTCTTTTGATTGATCTTTCGTTGCCTCTGTTCTTTCTGTTAATACCTTGTGACGGACAACGCTGCTCGCAGGCAGCCCGCGTACGGAATTTATTGCCATTGCCTTTACAACCGCCGTAAACAAATCGACTACAAGTACGACGGCTTGAATCGTAATACCAACGCAATACAGAGCCCGGACATGGCCCAGGATCTTTCTCGAGGGCGCACACATCCGCTAGGGGCGCTGGAAAATTGATTGATTACTGCTGACGACTACGCCGATTCTTCGTTAGATGTCTTTCTGTCTGAACGAAAGTGAATTCTTATTTATATCCGATGTCGTCGTTCGGACATCGACTTAACACCGCGAAGCTTCTTTCCCTTTTTCCGCTCTTTTATTCATATCTTTCTTTATATATATATATATATACGTATATATTAACAAATAAGCTCCTTACGTTCACCTATTTGGAAAAGTGAATTTTTCGAGTTGGTTTCGAAACCTCTGAGAACCCCCGTGATAAGTTATGCATCGACTACCGTCTACACCATAACTCGTGTTAAACCCGAAGAAATATATGTAAATGATTAGAAAACTCTCGAACGCGCTCGTGACGCTACCGATACAACAAAGTCAATCTCGTACCGATGTATCCGTGATGAACGTCATTATAGAAACTTACCGCGACTTCGGCCAGGCTGTAAGCACTGCTGATGACACGCGAGCTCCGTCGGGAAGTTGTTGTCGTTTGCCTTGCAACCGCCATAATTAAATTGTTCGCAAGTTTGCAGAGCCTTGTTATAATACCATCTAGTGAAATTGCCTCCGCAGGGACCCGACTCCTTCGCCTGATCGCAAGGATCTAAGATCAAACCGGAAATAGATTGGATCGAGTTATCAATTTTCGACGTGCACATCGACTCGTCTCGAGATTCGTCGATCTTACCGTTCCCCCAATTGTTCAGAGGATCGAGAGGAATCGTTTTCGACTTAACGAAATATCTATTTTATACCATACCGATGTCGTCGGGAACGACGCAGAGCTCTTCGCATTCCTCTTTCGTCTTGAACTTATTCGCATTGCCAAGGCAACCACCGTAAACGAATTGACCGCATTGCTTCCTTCCAGGATCGTAATACCAGGTTGGATAATAACTTTCGCACGGACCGCTGATTTTAGGTAGGAAGCAAGCGTCTGCGAAGGTTGTCGTATGTCGTACATGATAAAACAAAGGAATAATGTAATATCGTAGAAAATCGAGGAATCGCCATACCTCGTCCCTTGGGTTCAACGCAGACCGTTTTACATTCCTCTTGAGTCTTGAAACGATTGTCGTTGCCCTCGCAGCCTCCGTACCAAAATCTCGAACAACCGCCGTATTCCGTGTCGAAGAACCATTTAACTGTGAACTCTCGGCAAGGGCCCCTGTCTCTTTCCATGGCGCAAGCGGCACCGGGCGTAGAAGGTATAGTGAGACAACCCTCGAAGCTCTCTCCTTGAGCCTCCTCGATACCGTCCGGACAACAACCGAATTTCGAGGCGTCGCAAGTACACCCGGCAAAGTTGTGTCCTTTCGCCGGAGTTCTGCCGTCGGAGCAACATTTAAACTCTGTATTCTCGCATCCGCAACCTAAGAGATCAAAGGGAGAGAGAGAGAGAGAGAGAGAGAGAGAGAGAGAGAGAGAGAGGGAAAGAGAGAGAAAAAGAGCAATAATATTTATCGAAGAAATGTAATATTACGCGACGATTCAACTCGAATTACCTTGACCGTGCGGTCCCTTAGCGATGGTAACACCATTGGGACAGCATCCGAACTGATAGGTGTAACAGGGACAGCCCTCGTAATTAGGTCCGGTCGCTGGGGTGAATCGATTGGGGCAACATCCGTGAGCCGTGTACTTGCAGCCGCAACCTTCGTTGTTGGGTCCACGTGCGGCAGTCGAGTTATCGGGACAACATCCGAATCTCGAGTAATGGCACCCACATCCGTATAGATCGGGTCCGCGTGCCGGCGATACGTTGTCCGGACAACATCCGTAAGGCGTCGTCAAGCAACAACCTTCCCGGTTTGGTCCGTGGGCCGGTGTCGCGCCATCCTGGCAGCAACCATACGTCGAATTCTCGCATGGCATTCGACAGCCGTAATTGTTTGGACCGAGAGCTTAGGGAGAAAATCTTTTCGTTAAATGGAATCGATCGCGTAGACAGCTACGTGCCTTTGCAATTTTCTGTTTTTTTCTTTTCGTTTCTTTTTTCTATCCGTTTTACCTGGCGCGACGTTGTCGGGACAACAACCGAAATAAGAGGCAGTGCAATTTTCCGTATTGATGACGCCGCAACCCTCGAAATTCCGTCCCGAAGCAGGTCTGATGCCATCGGGACAGCAGCCATAAGTCATATTGGCGCAATCTTCCTCCATCGCTACGGTCGTGGTGTCGTATTCCTTCGTGGCCGTTGTCGTTTCCGAAGTGACTTCCTCCTCTTTCTCCTTCACCTCCTCCTCCTCCTTCTCGCATCCTTCTTGATTCGGCCCGATGGCCGCTTTTATGCCGTCCTCGCAGCAACCGTAAGTCGTTACGTTGCAACAACCCAAATTATCTTTACCGGCTGCGGGCGTTTCGTTGTCAGGGCAACAACCGAATCTGTGAAAATTGTTTTAGTACTTGGAGGATTACGTATCGCGATATGCTTTCTATCGTATCAATTTAAGATTTCTCCATATACTACGCTTACTCTGTAACGTTGCACGGTTTCTTGCAGCCTTCGTAATCGTTACCCTCGGCTGCGTTTATTCCATCGGGACAACATCCAAAGAGTGATTCGTTGCAACGAGTATCGGGGCAACCTTCGTTATTGGGTCCGGTAGCTGGAGAAACAAAGTCGGGACAACAACCGTATTTCGTTTCGTTGCAAGTTTTAGGCATCGGACAACCACCGTGGAATGGACCTTTAGCCGGAGTGATTTCGTCGTAGCAACATCCAAATTTAGAAACTTTACAGGATTTCTTTTTGTGGATTTTGCATTTTTTCAATTTATGCATCGTCTCCACGGAACTGACGGTCGTCCAAAACTCGGAAACTGAAATGAATAATACCGTTTCGACAACATACAATGCCAATGAGCTTTTTCACCAGATCTAAATAAAACTTACTATGGGTTTTCTCAGTTGGCTCTGTTTCCTCTATTTCGGACGACGTCGTTAGACCAGAAACGGCAGTCTCGTCGGTCGGCGCAACTTCGTCGCTGGTCCCTTCGGATTCGGTTGTTAAACCGGACACACCGGTGATACCCGATTCCGTCGTTACTTCCGAAACGGTCGACGTTCCTGAATCCGTTGTTGTATCGGTCGCCCCGCCAACTTCCGATTCGGTCGTACCACCCGATTCCGTTGTTTCGACGCTCGCAACAGTACTCTGTTCGGTTTCGGTGGTGAAAGATGATTCCCTCGTTCCCCCGACCGTACTAGACTCCGATGATTCAAACTCGGTCGTAATATCGGTTTCGACCGTACCACCAGACTCGGTCGATACGGTTTCTTCTTCGGTGCTACCGGTTTCGGTCGACGTCGAAGCTTCGCTCGTACCAAACACGGTTATCGCACTTTCCGTACCTTTTTCGCGTTCCGTCGTTTCTTCGGCATCGGGATCAAATTCGTTCGCCACTCCTGATATTGTCGATTCCATGGTCGACGTTTCGGTCGTAGAGTCTGAAAGAATTCTCTCATTTATATATAATACTTTTTTGTAATGATTATTCACCTGTCGAAGAGATCGGGTATCTCTCTTTACAACATTCATTTACCTGGTAGTTCGGACGTGACATTAGAAATGGAACTACTTTCCTCGCTGACCGTTGCTGACGTTTCTTCAATGTCGGTAGATTCCGTCGATTCCGTCGTTTCTTTGGATTCCGTCGACTCCGTCGACTCCGTCGACTCCGTCGACTCCGTCGTGTCTGTCGCCGTAGATTCGGTCGATTCGGTCGATTCGGTCACGGTCGATTCCGTGGATTCTGTCACGGTCGTATCCGTAGATTCTGTAGGTTCCGTTGATCCCGTATAATCTGTCACGGTAGAATCCGTTACGTCAGTTGCACCAGATTCGGTAGAATCCGTAAACACCGCCGAGGACGAGTCGGTGACGTCCATCGACGTTGTCGTATCGATACTCGAAAAGGCATCGGAAGATTCGGTGAAATCCGTTGGTTCGTCCGTTGAAAGATTTGACGTCGTTACTTCGGAAGACGCGCTATCGGTGAATTCCTCCGTACTGCCTACCGACGCGGTCGATTCGATGGATTCTTCTTCGGTGGTTATGTCCGAGGTCTCGATCGATTCCTCCTCGGTAGCACCAGATTCGACGGCGGTAATCGTCGAGTCCGATGACGTTTCTACGAGGAATATTGGGGGAAAGTTTGAATTACTAATCGCTCGTATATCATTTCGAAACTATCGTTCGATGGATAATAAGTTTAGCTCACCGGTTGTTTCGGAATCATCTATCTTCGATACCTGAGTGACAGACTCCGATACTTGCGTAGCTCCGGATTCCGTTGACAGTGCGGTTGCTTCCGTGCTTTCACTTTTATCGAATTCCGTGATGGGTTCGGTCTCGCTCGTATCAACAACGGTCACCGATTCGGTGTCGGGAGAAGTACCACTTCCTTCCACGGTTGACCAATCTTCGGAGCTTGGATCGCCGGTAAACAATGTACTCAAAAAGTCGTCTCCGCTGCCAAAACCGCTGCTGGTGTAACCGCTGCCAAAGTCTCCCGGAGAGATGTCACCTCTACTGTATCCAGCGTCACTGAACATCATATCGTCCATGTCACTGACGGTTTCTCCATTCGTGTAAGACGTGAACTTGACACTAGTCGGGCCTTTGGTTACTTTGTACTCGGACTTGGAGCCCTATCGCAAATAACGAGCTACTTTTACGGGAATGCTCTCCTAATGCTGCTCTCTCTCTCTCTCTCTCTCTCTCTCTATATATATATATATATATATATATACACACACACACACACGTATAGCACTGTTATCGAGATTTCGTTAAACGGGCGCAGTTCGACCAAGTACTGCGATTTTGCGGATTCACTTACGCTCACTGGAAACTCAGAACCGACTGTAACGAAGTCTTCGTCCTCGTATTCTTCGCATTCCTCGTCCTCCTGCTCCATCAGGGCTTTGCTTTTGTCCGGCTCGAGGGGTATAATTTCGTCTAAATTTGGACCAAGGAGAAAATGATGAGAGGAAAGAGATTGGCAGGAAAAATTAGCTGTCGCGGTGTAATGATTTCGTATTACCTTCGCCGCAAGGATGCTCGTTGCAACTCTCCTTCGCGAACATTATCGTATCGATGTCACAATTATCGAGAGAAGCCGTCGCGTTGTCCTTCATGCAAATCACTTTACGAGACATATCGCCGCCTCCGCACGGTTTCGTACACTAAAAATAACGTAATCGTTATTACAATGATATTGTTCCAAGGAGAGTTTGAAAATAAAAGAAAAAGAAGGAGAAAATTCTTTTCACGAATACCTTGCTCCAGGGACCGGCGAACCATTCGCCCTTACACTCCTCGCGCTCGATCGTACAGTTTCGCGTACTCTCGTATTTCTTTCCAGGCTCGCACTTGGAGTCCGTTACTTTCTTCAAAGCGTCCTCCACGAAAGTGGCGCAAAATACTTTTCGAGTTTGTATGCCCGTACCACATTTAGCCGAGCACTAGGACAATAGATAGAGAAAATTTCGACAGTCCCGTGAAACTTTGAAAATCGTCGAGGATCGATCGTATTTAATACGGTTACCTCGCTCCATTGCGACGCGTACCAACGGTACTCGCAATTTAGAATATCCTCGCACTCCCTGATCAATTCTGGTCTCTTGTCGGAATCGCATTTGTCGTCCGGATGGACGGTGCCGTCCTGAGTGGCGCAACGAGCCGTTCTCGTCTCTCGAGTGAGATCACATTTGTCGTTGCACTGTGGAACGATCGGTAGACGATATAGAGAGGGTCGGACGATAGAATGAAAATCAAGTAAAGGTGCAATTGCCGTTACCCCGCTCCATTCGGAAACGACCCAGTCGAGGCCCTCGCAGGGTCTCAATTCGCAGTGTTTCTCCCGTTCGGGAACTTCACCCTCGCACGCGCTGTCATCCATCGCTTCGATCTTTCCGTCCCTCTTGATGTAACACGTTATCCTTCTCGTCTGTTTGCCCTCTCCGCATAGATGGTCGCACTAAATAAACAAATATCGGCTATCTCGAAAGAGATCGGTTACGATAACACGATCACGACGCATACGCGACGCGTCGATACGGATCGGCCCGTATCGGCCCGGTCCTTATATCGGACCTTTAGAGGTAAGAATCAAAGAAAAAGAAAAAAGATCTCCGCGTGACCATTCCTATTGGAATTTTCTCTACCTTGGGATTACCTCGCGAGATACTAATGACGGGTGTTATGAAAAATATACCGGTTTCCATGGTCCGAGATGCCACTGTGGACAGTCGACGTGTTCGTTGCATTCCTGTGCGGTTGGGCCCTTCGGACCAAGCTTTTCTACGCATTGGGAATCGTCGACGATCGAACGTATTCCACCGGCTACAACCTGTTCGCACTTGATCTCCCTGGTCTGTAAGCCGCCATCGCCGCAATGCTTGCTGCACTCTCCCCATTCGCCCTCCACCCATTCCGCCGGACAGGGTTCCTCGCTACAGGTTTGCGTATCCTCTGGTTCGAGCTGCGGATCGCACAGGCTTTCGTCTACCGGTTGGTTGTCTCGTCTACGAACGCACGCCACTCTCCTCGACCGATAACCTGAATAACACGAATTTCGAGTTGGAGTATCGCTCCACGATGGCGATATCGTCGTCGAATCATTAACGGTTCAACGTTAAAAATTGCATACCACCGCCGCAACTGGTGCTACAGCTCGAAAATTCTTCCATGATCCACGTGTAACTGTCGGCGTCCGTGCGCGTCGAGAGTTTCTTCGGTATACTGTATTCGTAATGGACACCGACGTTATGATCTTGATAGAGCAACTGCAAGAGAAACGCCACCGGACTCGTATCAGAGTGACTCTCCGCTATCGTCCACAAGTAGATAATTTATTGGGATACTTACGACAACGTAAATCGGCTCGGTGGTTGGCCCGAGTGCCGTGATAATGTCCGGAGCAGAAAAACCTTGTGGCTCTCTCGAATAATGGAATATCGTGCCGATGAATCTCAGGCTACGTGGAAAATCGATTCTCCAGTTGCCGTTTAGGTAATAATGACCGGACGTATTTCGTATGGCTAGAAGAAATTTATGAAATTTATCGAAACCCGGCTAAGACTTATCGTCGAATCTCATATACGACATTGTTATTCACCCAAGTAATTGTTCGATGGTTCGAGCTCTCTTATCACGATGTTAGTAGCACCCTCTGGTATCAATAATATATCGATGTAACCTGAAAACAAATATCGGCGATGAGCGCTTTTACCCAGGATTTTTCCCTTCGGCGTTTCTATCGGGGACTAAAATAAAGAAAGAAAAGAAAAGAAAAGAAAAGAAAAGAAAAGAAAAGAAAAAAAAATAAACGGACTTACCGACTTGCAAGTCGTCGTTGTCGAATAGGCCTTGAATCGTGTTACAGTCGGTGCCGTTGCCTCCGCATTCTCTGCAAGCGTCCTCCTTGGCGTCGCTCCCCAACATCATGTCGCAACCGACCGGCTGATCGGAAAAGAAAAACGCGACGTCGTGGATCGATCGAATCAGTCGATTGATCGAACGAACGAGTACCGTCGAACGATTACGAACTTACCATACACTTGCCTTCGACGCAAACGTTGTTTTTCTCGATCTCGCATGGCGTTCCATCGGTCACGGCTACTTTGTATCTATAGAAAAATCTTTCTCCTCGTGGCATACAATTTAATTCGCACTTGTGCGGACTGCCCGTGTACGGTATCCAGCTAAGAACAACGAAACGGGCAAATATATTCGTTTGATCTATACTTTAGGTATGCGATCGATCGACGTTTAAAGATAATCGATCGATCCGATTGTATACTGACTCGTGAATCACTCCTTCGAAGGGAACGTCGTTGAATTCCGCGCATTGCTCCGCTCGGAAATCTTTCGGCTCGCCTGGACACGCCTGCAAGTATCGTAGAACGCTTTTCTTCAAAGTCCATCTTTTCGCGCGTTCTCTCGCGTGGAAACGTTTCAAAATTCGGGAACAGTTTGGTGAAATTAGATGGACGACACACACACACACACACACACACACACACACACATCGGGCAGTCCTGCTGTCGGGGAAGGACGGAGAGAGGGTCGTGGGGCAATGTAATGTCGATAAATCGAGTGGAACCTAAGGAAAAGGAAGAAAAGATAGTCCCGCTGGGACTGGTACCACGTACGCGGATACCGGAGGATTTATGGCGAGAGATTTCTTGCGGACCGAACGAAACCTTGTCGGTGTGGATGGCTACGAGGGAAGGAAGGAGGGAAGGAAGGAGGGAAGGAAGGAGGGAAGGAAGGCAAAGGGCCTGTGGGGATAGTGCGGGAAGGAACGCGTTGGAGAAAAAAAATTACGCGCGGAAAACGCGACTCCGAACGACGATGTCCGGAATAACGAATGCGACCGACCTTTTAGTCTCGGATTTTCTATAATAAATTATTTTTTCTCAACTATTTCTTTCTTTCTTTACTCGTCTTTTCTTTTTAACATACATTTTTCAAACGAGCACTTTAAAACAATAGAAAAGATTTATTTAACGCTAACGAAAGTGATAAGTTGTCCGCCACGGAAAGAAATCGAAAAGTAAAGGAACATGCCGACAACTCGGAAGGCCGCTTTAGCGACGCGTGTTACGATCGGCCCCATTGGAAGATCAAGGGTTACAGTCACGACCGAGTGCGTTAATACCATTTCATTTGATTCTCATTTGGGAGAATTATACGAGGAGGATTTTTCATTGAAAAAGAGTGCGCTACAATGAAGAATTATGTCGTCTAGTTAAAAAGTCGACAAACCGCTTATATTGATTCTTATCGCGATATCGGGATAAGAGATTGTTACGATAAACGACGTGTACGATCGAGGGATATCGATCTTGGTGGAAAGTAAAATGAGATTTG
This sequence comes from Dolichovespula media, assembly GCA_911387685.1. NCBI lineage: Eukaryota > Metazoa > Arthropoda > Insecta > Hymenoptera > Vespidae > Dolichovespula > Dolichovespula media. The sequence continues at coordinate 255,274 of OU426867.1, forward strand.
ACTCACCTGAACGTTACAAGAAAAGAATCTCCTCGAGGAACCCGTGCATCTCTGATATCCGCTCTCGCTGTTAAAAAAAAAAAAAAAAAGAAAACAAAGGGACACTTTTTCGCATTATCTGGAGAGAATGTCTTTTTCTTTTTCTGTTTATTATTTCTTTTTTTTTTTTTTTTTTTTTTCTTAATCAGACCCAAGCCGAACCTATTGGCCTGGTTTCGAGATTCGAGTAAAACGCTTAATGAGCCGTGTTCTGATATCGCAAGTCGTTTTACGAAAAAAGTAAGAAAAAGAAGAGGGTAAAAGCATGCGATCGTTCGATTCGTCAAAAAGTAATCCTCGTGCACGGTGCATCATATCGTCTCTGCATAAACTATTTAGAAAGTATAGAAGGAAATGTTGGTAAGAGTGATCGATGTTCGTCCCGATTACGAGCATCCACCATTCGCAAAGTTTTTCGAGATCGACGATAATGATGACATGCATGGCGAGCATGCACGTTTCCTCTTGACTCGCACAGTATACGTGACCGCGTTGATCTCGTAATCGTCGTTAATTCTCTACTCGAATCCTCGAGCGCTCGTGCTTCCTAGCGTTTGCATCTCTAATCGGGGATTTACACTCGGTCGGGATTCGGCCGTTCAACAAGTTTCCACGAAGCTAACGAACTTTTTCTTTCGACCATCGGAAAAACGATCTAAATAAACGCGACTCCGACGCGCCTTGCTTTACGATCTCGAACGATCCAGTGTTTATGTAATATCGATTATCGTTCAGCGAGAATTCCCCACCCCCCGCCCGCCCTCTCGTTTTTTTGACAGTTCGCGCACGGTCGTTATTTCCTATCTTTATCGAAGGCTACGTTTATATGGATCATAAATAGTTTCTCGATATTCTCAGCTACACCGAGCAAGCATTTAAGCGAACGTTCTCGCGATATAAATGAAGCCAATAAAATGTAGTACATGACGATTTTATTAGGGAAGGAGTGTCTCTCGTTTACACGATATATATATATATATGTATATATATACACGCGCGCGCGCGCGTACGTGTATATCGCACTCCAAAGATATTTGTAATCGTAGAAAATAGCTTCCTAAAGTACTTTTCCCAGACGATGGAACGGTACGACGCGGAACCCTTTTCCATTTACCGAGTTCGAAATAGTCCTCTCGTGACAATGAATTCAATCGAGATAAATGGGCTTCATCTTTCAAGCATAATAATAAGTAGAATAAATAGGAGAGAAGAGACAGATAGCGCAAGACTCACTCTACGTCGAGACACTGCCTGGTCTGATGAGCGACGCCACCGCCGCAGGATCGTGAACAGGAGCTGGGCATCGACCATGGTCCCCAATTTCCTCTTTCTGGCTCCTCCGTTTCAAGAACGAAACTGCTCGGTAGATAGCTCTCGCCGTGCTGCCGACGATGCCTTCCGTGCCTTAATTTTATATGATGCTGCAACACAGGACCGAGCGAAATTTATTATCCCACTCCGAACGTCTTGTTTCGTGCTACTCGACGGGACGTCGAGAAGAATCTTGGGGTCGCGTGGGTCGGCAAACAAGAGAGAGAGAGAGAGAGAGAGAGAGAGAGAGAGAGAGAGAGAGGAAGAGTAGTCTACCACCACTGCCCGTGAGAACCTTCATGCCGGGCTAACATTTTGCGATAAGTGGCCCCTTATTCAAGCCACCTTTGCTGGATACGTACCTTCTTCTCGTGTCTACTATCTCCTTCGAGATGGTAGGGGCTCGACCTTAGTACGATTCTCTAAGATTATCTACGATTCTCGCGCGACGAAAACTAATCTCGATAGGTACCCTCACCTCTCTCTCTCTCTCTCTCTCTCTCTCTCTCTCTCTCTCTCATATTCGAAAGTATAGATTAGAAGAAGAAGGACAAAGTGTGGCAGACGCGAGTCGAACGAACGAACGAACGAAGGATACCAACCGCATTAAAGCGGTAAGCACAAAGTCGCGAGATAACGGGTGGACGGTGGATGCTCGGAGGGATCTGAGAAATCCGATGTAAGCAAGAGCGACTGCCATTATCCATATTGCGTGGAGGTTGCGTCGAGGGGACTTTTAAAAGCGAAGAGGGAGGAAAGAGGCGAGCTCGCGTGCGTTAATCGAGCACCGTAGTTACGTGAGAAACGTGACGTACATTAGCGAATAGCGATGGCGAGCTTCAAAGAGAAACTTATTCTCTCGGAGCTTTTTACTTTCCTCGTCTTTTCCAGAGGAGGAGGACCTTTGGTGTGTTTCTTCGCACACGAGGCATAACGACAGATGTAAATCTTGGTTTTTATACCGATACTCTTTTTACTACCGTGGGAGAAAGAGCACTTTGCATGGACTTCCGTGTAGGGAGTAAGAAGACGGTAAAAGTTGATATCCATCTAGTCTCGTTCGCGTTCGAACATCTGCGCTCTGCTTGTTGATACCAAGGAGCGCCTTTGCTCGCCAGCAGTCTCGTTAGATCGCGGATTGGCATCGTCGATGCGGCGCATAATGCGACGATAATGTCACGTAAAACGACGCGGGTGAGCATAAAACACGGCTTATAAGAAGCGACCGACATACGATATAGAGAGAGAGAGAGAGAGAGAGAGAGAGAGAGAGAGACGGCATGGTTTGGCATAGAGCAAAGGATCCAAGGGAACGTTCGAACGAGCTCGCTAACGTTCAACGTTTCCTACTTGCCTTGGACGCTCGAAACGGAGTTAGAAACAGTCGTGAATTTTCCTAAGAATGAGTCACTCCCAAAGATACCACCACAAGTTTCTATTTCAACAGTTATCTCGAAAAAAATAACTAGGCCCTTTGGCAATTCTCACATTAATCAATGATCAGAGGCTAGAGTCCGCGGTAAATCACCTAATTGAATGGCATCGTTAAGCGGTGACTAACCGTCGCAATTACCGCTCGCATTCGTTCTAGCGTAAACCAAGGCGGAGTCGTTATACGAAGAGGTTTACATCATCGGAGGCGTAAAATGAGTAATTTCTGTTCAGCTGGGCGAACAGACGCAGCGTGACCGATCGTAACGTTAAATTACTTCGCGAGACGACGATGTCAACTTCTACGTGCCCTTTTGCGTCTATCTTTCGGTGTCATCGATCACCCGGAGAGCGACGAAACACGCGTTTCCTCAGAAATATGAAATATTTTCAAACGTAGCGATAGCGAACGAAATTTCATTCATAAAACTTGTTCATTCATAGCGCTACACGTGGCAAGTTATCTCGTTGTATAAATAGGCGTTAAACGCGTTTTAACGGCCAACCGAACAAATACGCGAGTACGCGGGACTCTACGGGAATATCAATATTGAAAGAAACTTAACTCTATTGACTTTTTCTCGGAGTTTTAGCGAAACGCGGAAAGGACCCGCTATCTATCCTACCTTTTTGTTCTAATACATTGGAGATACGGTAATCGGGCGAAACGATCGCGCGATCCGGTACGACTCGATCGAAGATAATAATCCGTACTGGATAATTTCCATTCCGATAATACGCGTCGCGACGAAACTACAACGGAAGAAGAAATAAAGAATGGAAGATAAGGGAAGAACCCTTTTGGGAGGATATCCCAAATGTAGATCGGGAGGACGATCGAGAACGGGCGGATCGCGCGAATAAAATAGAAAGGAACGGTCGCCGAAAGTTTGGCGAGGGTACGAGGGCCGAAAAGGGATAATTAAATGGTTCAAGGAAGTGGGCTTCAAAGCGAGAGGTCAGTCGATGAACCGTGAACGACCGTCGAAACACGCCTTCTTAATAATTGTCATATATACTCGTGGTGGCATCGGTTTGACCTCTCGGTGGACACGAAGGTCCCTTGTCGATTATATATCTCCACCATACCTACCCATTCCCGACCCTCCAACTTTCCTCTTTGCCCTTTTTCTCCTCGCTTTCTTTTCTTTTCGGCTTCGCGACGTTAAATATCTTTTTCTCGAGAAACGCAAGCAATTACCCGTCCGAGTAGTAAAACGTTCGCGCATCGAATCGCCGTAATCTCTACCAGGGGGCGCATCGTTCGGCTCTTATTATTTCGCGAAATTAATAATCGTGCGAGAAATCCCTTACGATTCCAACGGCGCCGTTTACGTCGGTCTCTCGGTGCCGAGTGACGATACGAGGATCGGCTTTTAAAGAGCTCGATATTTTTCGCGAGAAAGCGCCTCGAATCGCCTTACGTGAGCGTTAAGAAGATCGATTTACATCGCGTCTAATCTATCTTTCTTTCTCGAACGTGCCCTACCGTGGATCGCGAGGTCAACGCTTTCTCCGTTAAATACTTCCCGAATTATTGATCACGTTTCGCGAACGTAGAATGAAATTTCATTATTTTTTGTTTTTTGTTTTTCTTCCTAGCAAACCGACTGGTACCGAGTCGTTATATAAATGGAAAAAAAAAAAAAAAAAAAAAGATCGAATCGTATATCGTCTCCCAGATCTTTTCCCAATTTCTCTTGGACGTAAACGAGAAAATGATTGGGAATTTTCGTGGTTTTTCGGAGCCCACCAACATCGTCGCACTCCCCTTTAACGAGCACTTAACACGGATTAGCCGTGCTCGTTGATGAGGGTAAGAAGTAACCGTAAGTCAGACCGTTCTGCGCTCCTTTAATAATCTCATTGATGCTCGGTTATCTCGGCCGCTCTCCCGGCACTAAAAGATGCAATCGCGTTCTGCCTCTCTCTCTCCCTCTCCCTCTCCCTCTCCCCTCTGGCGCTAAGCGTTCGGAGATTTTTTTGCGACCACAAAAGAGGGATTCTCGCTGATGTCCCGAAAGCTCGGAAATGGAATGGAGTCGAGAATTTTGCGAAGAAAAGAATATTTGGCTAATCCGCATCGTCGAGAGATAATCCGACGAATATATTCTTCTTTCCTTCTTTTCTTATTCTTTATTTTTTTCTTTTCGTTGTCCTTTTATTTTTTGTTTTTTTCGAAAAACCTAACCGTAGAAACTCGAACGAAGGATTTCTACGATCCACGTAATCAGCTTTCGCGATGCGCCTGCTCCGGGACACCTCTCGTTTATCACTTCTAACGTGCGTGAAAGCGGGAGAGTCAAGGTTCACGGATTTCGCGAGGATCGTAAAAATGGAATGACGGGATCCTTTTCCTCCTTCTTCGACGGAACGACACAGGCGCGTTTAGGTATTACACGTTGTTACGCGTCTACGTAGACAGGCGCGTAGTAAGTTATTTCTTACGTAAGTACGACAGCCACGCGAAGATACCTTCTTCGTAGGATTAATTCTTCCATCGACGCTCGGCATCAACGGGGCGAACGTAAAACGAAACGATCTTTTTCTAATCGTTCATGTCTTTGTTTTTTTTTTTTGTTTTTTTTTCTTTCCGAACGATTCTTTAATTTCTTTTTCCCGTTGGCTATCGCGGTACAAACGGATAAAAGATGGAATAGTTGAAAGGGTACGTTTAAAGGCTTCCGTGTCGATTTGGTACTAACAAAAGTAAATTGCTACGAGATAAGGTGTATCCGTTGGGCCGACGTTGGGCCGACGTTGGGCCGGGGGAAGGCTGAAACTCGAACCGCCATCGGAGAGAACGGCCGAGTAGCAATAAAACTCGGAGGAATGTTGCCAAGGCGCGTTTCGTCGAAGCCCTTGTTGCACCTTTATCGTCAAGGACGAGACGTATCCTACCTTCGACCCTTCGAACCTTCGAGCCTCGGACGTACCGAACGAAGAGAGGGAGATAGAGATAGAGATAGAGGTAGAGAGAGAGAGAGAGAGAGAGAGGGAGAGAGAGAAAAGGAATACTCACGTATTTGGCAAAAGTGTCGCCGACGTGTAACGACGTTATGCACAGGAAAAGCACCAACGACCTGAAAATGAAGGAGATTTAGTATTTGACGAGTTAACCAACGAACGGGTTTATTTCGCTCGATCGATCGCTGGTATACGCGTCGTTGGCTACGGCAAAATCAGCGGTTATATCGCGTTACCGCGTATAACGACGTTTGGTAGGAAATACTAGGGGAAACGGCTATGAAAATCGTTGAAACGTTCGTTTTGAAATACTCCTTGGGCTCTAAATAACGTTTCGCGAGTTAATATACACGGTCGAAGGAAGGGATAACGGGGTGATCTCTTTCTCGCTTTCTCGCGAAACATTGACCCAGACTCCGATATATTCGTATCAACGGTTTAGCTCCTTATGGCGAGACAAGTTTCACTCGCAAAGTGGTTCCGCAACTCGTTACGTCAGCGTGGGTAGACAGTTACGCGTTACCGTGGCGCGTTACGTCGGAGGAACGCGTTGGCTTTTACACCGACGAAAGGGAAACTTCAATGTCCTTCAATGCCATGATCCCATATTTCCGTCTAAAGGCAAAGGAAGTTTGGATCGAAGTGGGTCGTCGAACCGTCGAGTCGAACATTCGCCCACGGTATCGCGTCCCATAAAATACGATCCTTAATCGTTTTCAAAGTTCAAGTTCGAGGGGTCATTAGGTTCGCGTTAATCGCTCACAAAGCCCTTCCTAAAAAATGTTTGCTTCGTCAAAGGAGATTCGGCCAATGGAACCGCATGAATATGTAAATCGTTCTTGGACGACTGGCCTCGCATCTAGAGCGGTCCCTAACGAGGAACCCCCACGATCGCGTTCGTTAAAAGGAAACGGGTTCTTTAAACTTCTGATTGGACAGGACGAGCTTGACGTTCGGAGCCAGATCCGAACGTCCAATTACACGAGCCGAGCGTTCAAACAACGAGAACGTGCAAGCTCCGTGCCATTGTAAGACTAGTCGACGAAATTTATTACAACGATATTTCACGTCGTTTTTCTCCAAGGAATCGAAAAACGATCGTGTCTACGTAAAAAGATTTTCATCCGCGCAAAGTCATGCAAATGCTCCTCGATTTGAGGAAGACGAACGTAAGAAGAGAGAGAGAGAGAGAGAGAGAGAATTACGTGAGCTCTGCGTTCCGCAACGTTGCTAATTCGTTGGACATAAATATTCATGAATCAATTAGCATCCCTTCAAAAGGGACGTACCTCCTCGGTACGATCAATGGATTATCGATTTCCATTACTCTCGGTTAATTACCTATTAAACGGCGCGCGGTAGCTAGCCCTTTCTCTTTGGACACTTTTCCCTCCAAAAGTGTCCTTCCTCTTGGAGCATAAACCTTGGAGGGATACAAAATCGCTCGCGATATCTCTCGGGGAAAAAAAAATTCTTCGGTAGGTTATAAAGAGGAAAAAAGAAAACGTATTCTACGCGAGGTCACGCGCGACGATTATGAAACTCGAGCCACGAATATTATCGGATTATGTTCGAATACTCGATACCGGCAGGAATTCGAGTTCGTGCATCAACTTCCCAACGTGCACCTCCCATCCGATGTACCCATGTCCGTAGAATAGATAGCCGTACCCGTGTCCCCGTAATTACGATCGTTTCAAAAATAAATGGCCAGGCTTAAATCATTATCGAATATCGACGGGAGAACCTTTATCAGGGATTGTTCTCCCGGAGAGAGAATCGTCCTTCGACGATAATGAAAATTCTCTTTTACGAGGAGAGTCTTCTTTTCCTTATGAAAGATCGAGGATTCGTTCGGTCCACCGAGCGGGAAAACGTGTCTCGTGTGGCTCGACCGATCGACCGACCGACCGACCGACCAAAAACACGGCATTGCACTCCGATCGAACGTTTCCACGTTTCCGAGGGCTACGCAGGTTCATATCCTGTCATCCTCGCGTATAACTACGCAGACACCGTGTCGGACGACGAAAATTTTCGTTTCGTTTTTCCTCGAGCAACGCTCGGTTGGCTCGTGCTCGTGCTCTTTCCTCTTCTTTACGAGATCGAGCAGATTGCGAGCGTACGAGAATTCGCGCGCACCCCTAACGAGGATAATAATCCGTTCGCGAGCCGAAACGTATAATTTTGGCGAATGCACGCGCGCGAGAAATCGATCGCGTTTCCTTCCTTCCTTCCTTCTTAACTCCGAGATTATCTCAAATTACTCTATGCCGAAGAGGATGTTTTTCGATTCGTCGTGGGTCGCCACTTAAGTCGCGTCAACGACGGTATCATCTTTTATATCTTTTCTTCCTCCCGGACGAATGAATCGTAAGGACGAGTATCGCGCGATTATACAAATTCGTCTACGAATTTTACCGGATTTCGATTTATAACCTCGGCCGCTCGCTGCTCGCTCCTAACAATTTGCGAGCAGGGAAGAGAGGGGTTGGGGGCTAACCGCAGAGATTTCTTTTAACGATACTCGAGGTTCGTTAAAGTCCTTCGAAAACGAACGAGCGTACTCGTCGTCGTTGGCGGGATCAAAAAAAAAAAGAAAAAAAAAGAAAAAAAACATAAAGGAGGTCAAGACGCATACGCGGCTCTTATTCTCGCGCTTAAAAAAAAAAAAAAAAAGAAAAAAATACGTAGTACCTAATGCGTACGCGGTAACGTATCTCGAATTTCCCTCAAAAACGAGACGCGTTCGGTCTCTTGGTAGAAAGTAGTGTGACTCGATGAATCCTTTTTCCCCGTCTTCCTTGTCGATCTAACGCGAATGATTTCGATCGGAAGGGCCTTTGCGATCCGTTATCGTACGTTACGGATGAATTTAACAAAATTTCTCGTCGGAGCGATACGACCTCCGGATGAAGACGTTCACCGCGTATCCTTATTAACTTCTCACGTTTCTTTATCGCTCATAACACGGTTACAGAATTCGGTATCCAATTACTCGATTCGGATATACCGTATAACCGCGAGGTACCGTCTCGAAGATCATCATCCTATTCGACTTGGAAAGGGAGCGTAAACCTCGACATTAGCCGGTTATCCGAAAGAGCATCTAGCCAGATCGATTCCTGGGAATGTGCCAAGCCCTATGACCGACCGACCGACCGACCGAGAGAAAGAGAAAGAGAGAGGGAGAGAGATTCATAATGCCTCGCAAAACCGGCCTCTTTCGGCAGCCATTCTTTATGCACCGAAATCCAAACGTCCTCCAGCATTTGCCAAGAGCGCGAGCGTCCTCCGCTATTAACGTAAGTACCGTTAAAAGTGCATTCCCGATACGATCGACGTTTCGCCGGGCACGAGGACGACGCTTTTCAAATTTCTACCTCCTGGAGAAATCCTCGTTCGTTCTTTCGACCTCGACGACGATCGGTAGTGGCATCGAACGAAACAAAAGTTACGACGGAACTCGACCGACGAGAACGATTCACGACGAGTCAGGAAAGTTTCGGTCAAGTACCATCATTTTCACGGTTCGAGAAACCGGTTTACGTCATTAGGATGCGATTAATCAATCATTCGGCGTGGAAAGACACCCAACCAATTCCCATGATGATCCCAACGAGTCGCATTTTGGTCCTCCTACGAAAGAGACGTAGGAGAAATATACGCGAATGGACCAATTGTGCGAAGATGCGCGTTATTTCGGTATCGCTCGTCATACGTATCAGCGATGAGGCGGGGGGAGGGGGAGGGGGAGGGGGGAGAGAGAGAGAGAGAGAGAGAGAAATGAATGAAGAATGTCGAAGACCGCTAGGAAAGTCCTCTCTCTTTGCAAAACCAGACAAAGGAACCGATTGCGAAGCTCGACGTTTTCACGAAAGCAGACCAAGCGGAGGAACTTCTCCCGCTTCTTCTCTACCACCCTTTTACCCCTTCTTCTCTTGTTTGCGCGCGCGTCGACATTCTCTCTCTCTCTCTCTCTCTCTCTCCCTCTCCTCCCATCCTTTTTTCTCTCCTTTCCCTCTGTCTCTCTTTCCGGCAGCTTCATTCAATCCTACTCCGGCTGATGAAACCTTCCATTTTCACCCATCCATCCTTATTCCTTGGTCTCTTTGAAATACTACCGAAGGCACGTTCTTTTTGTCTCTCGCGCATGCACAAACACACACACACACACACAGAGCAGGACAGGCAAGAAAACTTTTATGCCTAAGGTCTGCCGCAGATAAGTTGGCGTCCCTCTCTCTCTCTCTCTCTCTCTCTCTCTCTCTCTCGCCTTTTCTACGGGCAAGACTAATAGCCGTCGCTCGAGCGACCGATTTTAAACCGCAAAACACCGGATCGGATCGCTATTCGACACTTAATATATTTTCAAAAGTTCTCGATCGATGAAACGACGTTGTCGAAAATCCATCATGACGTTTAGCTCGAATTTGGAAATTTCGATAACTTTGTTTTTCGATATTAAAGATGCTCGGTTATACATATATACATAGAAAGGAAGAGTCGACGTTGGAAACAATGCCGGGATTATAGGGAAAAAAAGTGGGCGAACGGTCGGCGAACCTTTTGTCTCTCTACCGCGAGCTAATTGACTGGAAGCCTGTCTCTAGCAGTGGGTTTACCACCGAGATTCGGTCGGCTTGCATGCCCATAGAGAATCTTCCCTTCGAAGGACCGCGCAGTCATCTAACGTTTTTTTCCTCTTCCTTTTTGAATTCCTTCGCTACCGAAGGGTCCGCCCAGCAGCCGCCTTCGTTGACTTTCATTCAGATCACGAATTTAGTTGGCTCGTCTTCTCCTCCGGGAGTAAACCATAAAAGGTTTTCTAAGAAAATAGGACGATTTCTTCTAGACGCTCTCTCTCTCTCTCTCTCTCTCTCTCTCCTTCTATATGCTCTCAAAGTGTTCCTTTCCCCTGGGGGGAAAAGAAAGGAACGGATACTTTACACGATACGTACGCGTTAGATACGAAACGTTCAAGCATCGAATCCGATAAAATATCTATCTCTCCCTTTCGAGTGAGTAACGGAAATTCTCTCTTTTCTCGTAATATTCGATGAAATGTCGGGAAAGACGGCAGACGGATGGCTCACGTAATCACGGGATAACGCGAAAGCTTTCATTGGGATCTGCCGTTAGCAGTGCGTTAGCTGCTACGATCCGGGTGGGTTCGCGTCTACGACCTGTCACTAGCAATCCAACCATCTCGCGCTGCTTCGGTCATTTAGAATTGAATAAGCTTTGCAGGCTCGTTGGCCCGTCGCTTTCACAAACAGTCACGACAAACGACGATACGAACGATACGAACGATACGAACTATACGACGCGATACGACGCGATAGTTTGTCTCTTCTGCTTCGCGCACGGCCGGCCCTTTGGTTTAATTAAAAGCACCCTCGTGATTCGAACGCGTTCCGAGGAACGACGGAACGACGGAACGAGCCACGTTCCCGCCATTACGAAATTCCTACAAAATTATTGTTCGCGCCTTTTGCAAAATATTATAGTCGTTCGATCTTATTCGTTTTCTTCGGAACGTTTTTCTTTTTTTTTTTTTTTTTTTTTATGGATAATCGAATCGCTGAACGAGCAACGAAATCGTTTAGCCGAGTTCCTCGCCAAGGTGATATCTATGAAGATTGCCGGCGCTCCTAGAAGACTCGATATTAACCGCGACCTACCCCGGATGGAACTTGCGCCGCAAACAATGGGTGAAACTAAGCGTAACGTCCGAAACGATCTTTGAAAAAGCACGCTCTTTAAATTGATATCGGTCCGATACGAGCGAGAGAGAGAGAGAGAGAGAGAGAGAGAGGGAGGACTCGACGTTTTAATTTTTGCTCATTCGCCGATCGCGAATCTAGGCCACGGGAAAAATTGAAAGGGGAAAATTTTAAGGACACGTGTGTGTGCGCGCGCGCGCGCGCGTGTCTGTCTGCCTGCCTGCCTGCCTGCCTGCTTGCTTGCGTGCGAATGTAAACGCAGGCGCGAGGAAATGTGGAGGAAGAGATGTTATCGTTTTAGCATCCGGGATGTGGTGCCTATCTGAACGGAAAGATGTTGGTATCGTCGCCCACGCAGCGCCAGCCGAATAAATGCTCAATAAATCCACGCTTTTTCCATTAAAACGGTTATTATTTTATTCTTACGTAAGTCCAACGAAATCGTTAAACTCTTTGTCGATAATCGTAGACGCGTATGGTCGTGTAGATCCGATCGAACGACGTTAACCGCGCGCGCACGTAATGCGACGTTAAATAATACGACGAATTGTAGTGTAATCGGCTTTCCTCCGGACATCGATCCTACCGGATCGTTGATTATTCCGCGATAACGATCGCGGAAACCGATCGATCCTATCCATCGTATTTCCGTTCGTATTTCGAAGGTAACGTCGGACAGGGCGCGATGGAGATTTCCAAAAAGAAATACGGTATATCGGAAGGAAGATTGTTTTCGAAATAATAATCGTGGAATGGTTTTTAAATGGAACATGGTAACGAAGCGTTATATACTTTTAAAAATCCACGAGTCTACGTAGGGTCCTCCGTGATCGCGCTTCGTTCAACGTAACGATTTAAAAGACGCGTTTCTCTCTCTCTCTCTCTCTCTCTCTCTCATAGGGACGCGATCGACCACCCGCATTCGAGTTCCTCCTTGTACGGATCTTCCTTAAGCACTTGGCCGCACTGGAGGTCGGAGAATTTTTGACGCTCGTTGGGATACCATAAGTTTTCTATTCGACGCCCTGCGTGCCGTCTGTGCCCGCGCGCGTCCATATACGTTTATACGTATATATTACGGCGTGCCACCAAGATCGAGTGTGACGTAATCGTGCGAGACTCTCGTGCTTATTTTTATTTCGTTATAACGTACGTGGCGCGAATACCAAAACCTCTCCTCGACTTGGAACTTCTCGGAACTAAAGCTTCCTCTTCCTACTCCGCATTTATTATCGGGATCGGATCGGCATAATCATTATATTTCTCATTAACGCTTAATCCTTCGGTCCTCTTGGACGCGTGCCCAATGTTTCGTCGCTTCAAATCGGCCGCCCGTAAATCGGGGAATTGGTCGAAAACGATAACGCAGCGCTTCGTATTCTAATGAAATTTCTCGAGGGATCTCTGATCGGCTCGTCGCCGATCGGACGATGACGGAGACGTTGGAACGCGCGAGTACGAAGGTTTGCATACACGACCGATAGGAACGTGACTCGATGCCAAGTGGAATGAATTATCGATTATATTCACCACGAGAGACGATGACTGAAGCGTTACACGCCCGTTATGTCACGTCCCTCGATCTCTACGATCGATGTCATCATCGATCGAGCACATGTATACTAATAACGATCTCCTCCCTTCGAGTTTACTTTAAAGCTCGTTATTTTCGGAGCAATTTCTTGCGCTCGGTAAACGAACGTATTTACCCTTCTATATCGAGCTAAAGAGCATAAATCGTAGCAGCGAGATTAATTCCGTTCTCGAGTCGACGAGTAATCAAGAGATCGACGACGCGTCCTTTCGTCCGTTCGTCGAAAAGCAAGCCGCAGGCAGGCTCGACGACGACGAAAAAGAAGAAAAAAGAAAAAAGAAAAAAGAAAAAAGAAAAAAAAAAGAAAGAAAGAAAAAAGGAGAAAGGAGGAAAGAAATAAGAGAGAAAGATCATCACGGCGAACGTATTTACCCGTCGTATTAACCGTCGACGCGTGAAAATTAGCGTCAACCAGTGCAAATAATTTCTCATAAAGGATAGCTCCGAGAGAGGAGAACGAAAGAGAGAAAAATTGCTCGCAGCAGCAGCTGTACGAAATTCGTGCGAACAGAAAGGAGGAGGAGGAGGAGGAGGAGGAGGAGGAGCGAGACATGAAACGATTTCGCAAGACGACCGATTTCGGCTCTCTCGCGTACGCGTACGCGTGCGTACAATAATCGTTCGCGGTTCGTTCGTAAGCGGAGTTTCAGGGAAATTTCTCGAGGCAGAAAAAAGGACGAGCTCTTGGAAACTTACCGTCCGATCGAAGAATCCAAATTCTATGAACGCGGCGCACAATTAGCGTTAGGAAGGGAGAAAGGAAATGCGTCCCGCATCCGGTAATCTCTTGTCGCTACCGAGAATTTTTATAACGTACGATAAGTCCGTTTATAATAGAGCCGGCGCTCTAGATAATTCCGATAGTCGACGACGACAGCCTCGCTGCTCTAATGTTATGCTGATCGAGTGACGCTCTGCTTACTCTCGTACGAGTCGACGATCGTTTAATGGTATGCGGTTTCGATATCGCATTTTCGTTTCTTCAACTTTTATCCCTCTTTTCTCCTCCCTTATATAACGACAATAATAATCTTCGTTCGACAATAATAATCTTTACGCAAGGCGCCGCCGTCGATTACTCGAACGTAATCGCGTTAACCGCGTCACCCGTTAAATGCTCAAATTTTATTATCTCAACGTTTCGGCAAAGACGACGTGGGAGCCATCCGGCTTTTACCATGCTATTTGCGTCCGATAAAAATGTATTTTTAGGGAGAAGGAGGTGCGCCGTCCGGACGAAAACTTTCTTAAACGCGTAAGAGCTATGGAGCAGCTTGTTTAAGGGGTTGTTGCTTCGTCGAAGGTAAAAGCGTCAACTTTAGCGGCCACTCGAAAGGAAAACCGAGCGCGTCTACCGTAAAAGTCGTGGGAAGATTCGTGTTTCTTCGACTTTACCGACGCCCGCTTCCTTACTTTACGTCTTAAACGTAATTAGGAACTTCTCGTATACGTATGTGCTCGAACGTTTTCGGAAAGGGGGAAGAGATCCATTAAAATGACATAAAACTTGGGAAAGCGAATGCGACGAGGATAAAGAGCGAAAGAACTTGGGTGGTAAGGGAGAACGCGTCTCAACGGCTTAGCGTCTTTTCGTTCCGTGGCGTTCGTCGCGTTCGCTTTCCCTTTTGTCCCTTCTCACCGATGCAAACGACCGAAAGGAGGCTTGCTTCGTAGGATTCTCGATCGAACGTCGTGCATCTACTCGAGCATCTCTGTCAGTAACCTTCGTGAGTTTCTCTCGTTCCGTTCAATTTTTTGTTTCATTAATTTCTTTTTTTGTTTCGCTTTTTTTTTTTACTCTCCATACTCGTATACCAACGTCCCAGACAACGCGTTCGAGAGAAGGAGGAGGCGCCAACGCCTCCGAACGCATTAAGGCCAAAATAATTCATACGCTTCGTAGTCGACCCTGTCACATATTTTTCACGAGGGACGAAAAAAAGATCGTGAGTCAGGCAGCGCGACGATATTCCTTTCCTTCTGAGCGATTCGTCGCGATCGCATTTCTAATTATGAAGTAAACGTTGTATCGTCGATAACGATATTACGTTTAATGGATGGATCCGACTTGAGAACAAGGCGAATAAGAATTCTCGATACGCCCGGTAAAAAAAGAAAAAAGAAAAAAGAAAAAGAACTTTGAGCTCGTCTTTGTATAATTTAGAAAAATTCTACGACGAGTACGACGAGGACGATGACGAGGACTTTCTATCGTATATCGTGAGACCGAAAGTAATGTAAAAGCGGCTCCGGTAAGTGAACACGTACTCTCGGTTATGAAATACGTATTTTAGTGTTATCTTGTTTGACGTAGTACCGGAAAAAGCTAAGAGGCCTCGGGGGAGAAGTAGCGTACGATGCCTTCACGAAAGTATCCAGGGGAGTAAGTTCGAATACGAAAGTGGGCCCAAAGAAGAATCCACGAGTGAGCAACATCCGCTCGACGGGATCTTCAGGAACGTTACTATATACGCGAGTGCATGTAAAGTGCGCTTTAAGAAGGCCACTCCAGCAGACCGTGGAGTCGCTCGAGGCCGTAACTGTAATAGGGACAAATGTGTATTTTGCACTTCAAGATCCCACGCGAGTACCGGACCGATGGAATTTCAGAAGGATGTCCTCTTACTAAGGATAGATACTTATCCTAATCCAAACTTTCACGGCGAATGATCTACGACGGAGGATTTACGTAATCGCGTGCGTAGATACATGTACAACGAACGTTCTGTAATCGACCAAGAGAATCGGAAAGGTGATGACACTAAATGGAAATATAAATTTGGAAAATTTACGACTACGAGAATCAAAGGGATATTATTCCTTTATTCTTCTTTCATCTTCTTTCGTCGTCCCCGGCCGAGAATTTCCGCGCGAGAAATATTTCTTCGAGGATTAACGGGACGATATTAAGCGCAAATCTAAAGGGGGAGGGAAAGAGAAAAGAAAAGAGAAAGTTGGAAAAATTGCTATGGCACCGGGAATCGCACGAGAATTTTCCTTTCATGGTTTCTGTTTCTCTTTCTTTTCTCTTTTCGCGTCTCTTTTCGCGAGTTAAAAATTCACGGTAAATTCTTTAAGCGCGTAAGAGAGAAAAGGCGAAAGGAATAGGAGCGAATAAGAGCCCGAATGTTGTACAAATATGTAAGCCCAGATAAAGGATGAAAAGAATGACCCTCGTGAGAGTGGAACGCGCGAGTCTTCGTGGTCTACGCTAAAGGAGAAAATTCTAATCCAATGGCAGAGAAACGGAAAACAGGACGTTTGTAATCCCATTAATCTTCATTCACGCGAGAGTTCACTTTTTTCTTTCCGCGATGACGGCAAATATTGAGAAAACGGACGCGACTCGTTTGCGACTGTCATACGAGCCGCGAGTTCCTATTGCAATTGAAGGGCGGTCAAAGCCGTTGTTGATCAGTTACACCGGAAATTCAATTTCGGATCGAGCGGCTCTCTTACGTAAAGCCCAATAAATGAGCGAATGAACGAATGAACGAATGAGCGAACGTGCGAATGTGTGCCTCTTCCTCGATAAACGCACACATCTACGGGATAATATTAAATACGATAGAGTGCGATAAGAATAGACTAACTATTTCCCGTTTTAGACAAAATTCCTTTCGCTTTTACGTTTTTCCACAGAGTTTTATTCCTATAGCCGTACGCGCACGTATGATCCGGTTAATTAAGCTCGAGTACAATCGCACGAGATCCATTCGTTATCACGAATCAGAGATCTAGCGACGAAGTGGCCGTGCCAGCACGCTAGCCACGTTCTCGTATTCGAGCGCGGACGAAACGAGAGGAGAAGGAGGGAAAGGACGATGGCATCTCGAGTGGTTCGGAGGATTATCTCTCTCTCTCTCTCTCTCCCCCTCTTTGGATCCTTGCGAGCGACGAGAGACGTGCCACGACTATCTTCTCCTTATTCTCTTGATCCTTGGCCGATTGTAGAGGCCCGTGGAAATTAGTCGGATTGTTTCGAACGGTGGCTCTCATCCTCTTAAGCGCAACACCGGAATCCGGCTTGTCCCATATAGATATATGGGAGACATGCGTATGTATATATACGTCAGGATAGCCCATACATAGCGTTACGTGGCCCCATCCTCCGTGTATACGTATAATGCTTATATATCGCGTTGAGAATATACCTATGGGAGGATTATGGGTCTCCCGGTAAAAAGGACGTTGCCGCTACAGTTTACGCCTTCTACTTTTATATAATCCGATTCTATTTTATCCAACGACGAGAAGAAGAACCGAGACTATTTCGAAATCGATATCACGCTAGAATTCTTAAGGATCTTTGGTATCTCGTATAATTTTGGCAGCGTATACTTTGACGCTACCACGTATGTATTTCTAACTCTATAAGGAGACAAGAAGAATCGAAAGAATACGCGTGACGAACCGGAACGACGACGTTCAGCTGGTTCTGACTCATTTCAAGGACTACCATGAGAAGTCGAGATTGCCATAAAGTGGTAGACCGCCCTGCTTGCGGTCGTTGCTTCTTCCTCTCCTTCCACGAAACACAAAAGACTCCGAGAGAGAGAGAGAGAGAGAGAGACTTCCTCTCGATTTTAAAAGGCGAAGCGATTTTATCGATCTCAAATTTAATATTACCGTACAAACGTCAAATATACCAAATGTACGACGATTCGCCTTGTGTGGAGAGAGAGAGAGAGAGAGAGAGAGAGATAAAGGATAAGGGAGAAAGAGGGATGGGTAAAAGTATCGGTGGGGGAAGCTTAACAGGTCCTCCAACGGGTTGTAATTAATTGCACGGTCGGTATTGAGATAATGGTTACTAATTAGCTCGAGCTCGAGAATACTTTCGACCGTCGTTCCGTTTCCTTACATCAGAATTAAGGATAATAAAAAAGGTAGGACGAAGGAAACAAAGTATCTAAAAGTAAAACTGGTAGATACTCGAAGGCTTAGCCAGTGTCAATGTTTGCGGAATAGGTATCGGCCGATGTCCCGTTCGAAATATCGGCGGTCGTTTTAAAATATAACCCCCGACGATGAGTTGCGACGAATATAACGTATAACGTGTCAACGTCGTCGCGTCGCTCGTACGAATTTATGAGAGACAAAACGTTGCCGTCGATGAACGTTTTTTTTTTTTTAGAGTAACGTCTAAGCGAACGTACATCACGTACATACATCCAACCACGTTTACTCGTTGAAAGACCATTTTCTAACGATTACTGGAAAATTAATAGGAAGGAGGAAAAGAGAAAAGATTTTTTATCGAGCGATAAAAGGAGAAAAATTTTTTTGAACGCGAGACCGTTCTTTAAAACGAACGTTAAATATATCCCCCGAGGTGCGTTTGTCTTTCTTCTTTCATGGCTTCTCTCCTCTTCCTCCTCGTTCGTTCCTTCGAAAGAGAGAAGCTCGGGCAGCCCGACGAACTTGTCCGATGAGGATAAAAAGGTATACGTTGAGGGAAAAAAAGAGAAAATAAAAAGGAAAAAGGAAAAAAAGAACGAACGAACAAACAAACAAACAAACAAAAAGGGACGGATTTTTAATTGGGACGACGTCATTTATCGCGACGCCATGGAGACGAGCGATTCCACCAGGAGCCTTTTGTGAGAGCTCTCCCCTGTAGATCCGGCCCAGTGCCCGTCTCGAGAAAAGGGCTCCGCGATAAATGCCGCCTCGGCTCGATCTTCGAACAATACCAACGCCTGGAATCGGCGTCGACGTCCGAGGAGAGGAAGAAGCTTTCCGTTGGATCGCCGTCCTCGTAACGATCGCGAGACAAATTTTATCAACGATTAAGTTCCGCGCCTCGAAATAATGAAGTTTTTTCTCCTTCTCCTTCTCCTTCTCCTTCTTTTCTTCCAATTCGATATCCGTCTAACGTTTTGCGTCGGAAACCTTATTACGCGAAAGGAAGAATAAAAAGAAAAAAGTCGGATAGGAAATAGGCTGTTGCGATCGACGACTTCGAACGCGCGTGTCTCTCTCGACGAAATGGCAATGGGGTTTGATCAAAGCGTAACGTACCGTTCGCCTTCGGCGTTCTTTGGATCGATCGTTTCGTAATCGATAAAAGAAAAACCTAACGCGTTCTCAAATATCAGCGAGTCCTAGGGAGATACGTCGAAGATAAAAAGACGGTTATTTACCGTCGAGGCCTCGGGGGGACATAGCGGACTTGGAGATATACGATTAAAAAGATCCATCAACCTTTACGCGGATCCGATGAGTGAGAAAAAGTTTGAACGCGTCGTAAATCACTATGAGAGTAGAGAAGAGAGGTAAAATAGAGTTCGAGGAGAGAGAGGGAGAGAGAGAGAGAGAGAGAGAGAGAGAGAGAGTGCATTGGCAGGAAGCAGAAGTTGGAAAGCAACGAGACGGTACGAGCGCCGTACTGTCTGCATCGACGAGACTGCAAGGCGGCGTGGAACAGCTCGCGACGCACTTGTTGCAACGATGCGGCCAAGCTGATCCGTGCCAACGTTAAGTGCGCGTGATTCATACTCCCTCGACTTGTATTCTCTCCGATCCTCTAAGAATGTGCACGCATATGTGTGTGTGTGTGTGTGTGTGTGTGTGTGTGTGTGTGTGTGTGTACACACACATATATACCGGTTGGGTACGCGAGAGCGCGTAAGAGAGCGTTACCAAGCAGTGTGGCATAGATCCTCCTACTCGGACAATAACGCTCGAATATTCGAGATAACTCCCGTTCCACGAATCTCACCAATTCCATGAGTCACGAGTGTCACGAGTTCTTCGTTCCTCGATCTCGAAGCTCGAGCGTGATCGAGCGTGATCGAGCGTTACGCGTTTTTCAATTAATTCCTTTCTCGAGCGAGAATCGTCCCTTAAATATCGCTTCTTAAATATCGCTTGCGGACGGAAGGACTCTCGACGATCCGATTTTTTTTTTTTCTACGTTATTCCACGGCCAACAAAATTGGGTCATAGTAAAAGCGTCACGTTACATCGACGTTCCCATGACGTCCTACACAAAATCCTTCGGCCTTCTCGTTAATGCGTCTTCCTTACGCTCTTACGAACCCGACTTGACGATAAATTAACAAGGCTGGCTGCTGGTAAACTCGGTAGCTAGAGAAGTACCGGCAACATTATCGCGGCTACCAGATGGGATCCTCGGATGGAAGGCAGGTGTTTTCGGCAAATAGGGCGATCGAGAAGAAGCCAGCGTTGCTATCTTTTATCGTTTAAAAATTAAATCTTGTTCACGGTACGCTCGACGCGTGGGCTAACGAACGGAGAGGAAGAAGAAAAAACAAACAAAAAAGAAAAGCAACTAGAAAAAGAAGAAAGAAAAAAGATTAATAAACTCGTCCCAGTTATTTTCATAAACGACTTCGACTCGCGTTACGGATCTCGATCGCCCGCTGAGAAAGACGGACGCGTCTCGTAAAATAACTCTTAGAGTTCGATGACTCTCTCTCTCTCTCTCTCTCTCTCTCTCTCTCTCTCCCTCTCTCTCTCTTCGTACTTAAGCTCGCGTGGACTTCGTTTAAAAGGTACGCACGTCGTAACGCATCGTTTATACCAGCTAGTTTACGAGTTTTCTGCGAATATCGCATAGCGAGCACGTTACTCGTAAGATGTAAAAGCCGAACGATGTTTCGTATTACATTGAAAACTCTTCATCCCCGTCGATACATCCGATATTACGTTCGCGTGTCGATACGCTGGTTAATTCACGATTTCATTACCCACAATCGCGATTATATTAATCGATCGAATTGGAACGTCGAGATAAGCGTAATAATATACGCCAGAAAATTACATTTACTATCCCATTACGTATTGTTCGTTAAAATCTTTTCGCTCCCAATGGTACTCCTTTTCCTTCAATTTTGTTGACTCTTTTCTTTTCATTCTTCCCTCCTGTTTTCCCTGCGCCCGCGAAAGGACTTTCTCTGAACCTCTGAATTACAATAAACCTGCCCGTTTGAGCGGACGCCATTTACGCGATTACTTCGACCCATTGAATTCGATAAGATAGCCCCTCTCCAGAATTCGCGCGCGAACGCTTCCGGGGGATCTATATTCGGAACAAGTTTAGAACGAGTAAAATCGAATTAGCTCGGCGATAAACCTCTTTCGCCCGGGCACTCTACTCTCCGCAAGTTGAAACACAAACCGAGTCGAGTCGAATGACTCGTTAGATACTTGAGAACGTCGCTAAACGAATCTAAAATCTATTCTTTCGGGAGAATAGCTAAAGGGCGAACGACGGACACCAAGGGGCTTTCTCGATGAAATTTTCGCCTTAACGTACGACGCGTTTTTACCGACTACGAACGCACCTACACGTAGATACCTGTGATTTGTACTTTAATCAGCGCAAAGTTAAGGTACGCCCACGAGAAATGATTAAATCCCGACAAAGAGTTACGATCGCGCGCATTGTCGGCAGCTGCCGCTGCTACTGCTAACGAGATACCGACGGTGTAAATTTTCCTTTACTCTCGAACGTTTCTGCGATCGTAAGAAAGATCGATGAACCCTCGCGGTTTCCAAAATCCCACCAACCGGAATAGAAACGAGCTACACTCGTCATCCACGGTCTCGCCTAACAGTTTCGTCGACATATAGGCGGAGGAGTCCAGCGGTGGTAACGAGATGTGACATCCGTACTAGCAACGTGAGCTGCATTATCGCCATTCTACGTTTCCGATTAGTACATCTAACGTCCATCTATGTACGTACGTATTTACAAAGGGAGACGTCCATATTATGTCGTAGACATTATACATACGACACATCTCTTGACTCATTACCGTGCTCACTTTCTTTCATCGATCGCGTCATCGTCTATACGCTCCGTAAAAGGAGTACGCGAACTTTGGGAACGTCCAAAGAAATCGACCTCGTAAAAAGGCACCCGACTGATTTCGAAAGAAGGGGAGGACGTGAATTTTGAAATTTCTCGTGTAACTGGTTGCGCAACAATGAAGGTCTCTACCATATTACTCTGCCGTATGAAGAGAGAGAGAGAGAGAGAGAGAGAGAGAGAAGTAACAAACGCAATATAAAATCGTTTCGTTCGATGCTTTGTTTTCGAGAAAATTGCTCCCATGTATTCGTTCGATTACGCGTGTTCTCATTACTCGCATATTTTATTTGCGCGTAAAAACAAAGTCATCGAACGCCAACGCTACCTTCTACATTTTTCACTTATATCCTTTTTTTCATACCTTTTACATAGAATCACTAACCTCGCGTCGATCATGAAAGGACTTTTGTAAAGAGAGAAGAATATACGTATTTTTCCTATTCGGCGGAGTAATTAAGCGTGACGAGTTAAAGTTGGAAAAATTATTCGAATATCTTACCGGCGATCCAATGGAAGGTACGTATCTCAGGGCAAAGGGTGTCACACGATGAGGATAACGAGTTGCAACTATCAATCGTACTAGGGACGACAACGCTATTTTTCTTATCTTATCTAAGAGAAAACGGGGCAAGAGAGAGAGAGAGAGAGAGGATAAAATAATAAGAGGAAGTTTCGTAATAAATCGATTCCCGACACCAAAGTTCCTTTATATCTGGAGAACCTCGAAGAAAGGGATATCGACGAAAGAGGAAGCGAGAGAGAGAGAGAGAGAGAGAGAGAGAGAAATAGGGAGAAAGAGAGATAGAGGAAAGTCGTACTTTTTGTGAAAATAAATTTGAGAGAGTCGAAAGGAACCAACGGATCCTGAATCTTCGTACCACGAGCGATTAGACGTGCCAACTAAAGACAAACGTTTCGTGGAACGTCTAAGGAAAATAATCGAGTCCTGCTTCTTTCCAACCATCCGATATTCCTCGTACTTTAACACGGATCCGGTACGTATTTTAAGCATTGAAAAAATAAACGAGATCTATCTTGCTAATCGTAACATAGGTCGGGTGTTGTAATTCACGGATCATCGGTTTAATTTTAGAGAGAAAGAGAGACGGAAATAGAGATACCGTGGGAGGCTAGAGAGAGAGAGAGAGAGAGCAATGCTTTCTAATTATGACAGAAATATTATTGTTTTAATACTCGGTACTAAATCTAAAATCGGATTATAGACTCATATCGAACGTATTGCAATGTAATCGGAACCTATAGAATATGAAATAGCGTAACATATTTCAATGAAATTTTCGTATATAATAGAAGTGTAACTTGGCGAGAGTAAGCTCTTCTCTCTCTCTCTCTCTCTCTCTATATATATATATATATATATATATATATATATATATATATACATATATGTATATATATGTATATATATATATGTATATATATATGTATATAGATATATATATATATATATATGAAGCACCGGTAGGACGGCAATTCGTGGCTTTGTACTTTCGGGCGGTTCCTCCTGGCCTGGTCAGAGATAAATGGATCACGGGTACGTTGCCTCGTTCGCGCAGTTTGCCGAACAACGACCGTCAGGAACAGCCCCTACGAATCGAGATATAAGAACCGAGTCACCCGATTTCGACTTCTCTCGGACTCTCGTGTGTATTCTTGAAAATAAATCGACCTACGTCGTGAGAAAATATTACGATTCGATCGTTCGTGTCTTTTGTTTCATTCCTTTCTTTCATGTTTTTTCTGAAACACTCGATGCGAACGGGAAATTTTGACGATTTTAAGCGAAATTGGCAAAATTTTAATCGGGTCGTCGATGTTTCCTCGACAACGAGATTTCTTCTCCGTTCCGTTCGGAGGAATATAAAAGCAATTTTCGTGCGCTTCCTTTGTCCGGTCGAACACGAACATATGGACTCCACAAGGACTTCTCGGAAGATCGACGCAAAATATGTCGTTTTAGAACACCAAGGAGGCCTCGATTACGCTTCCAGCATCGTTAAAGAGAGTCGGCACCTTCTCTTTGTAGGGAAGTATTTGTCGTTTCCATTAGTGCGTACACTTTCGTGCTCGTACACTAGCGGACTTTGACGTAGAGGCTTCGTACGTCACGCGAGTTTACTCAAAAATGTCGATCCTGCTCGACACGTCACTCGTTCGATCGGTATTGCGGGTTTCGGGCGTTGTACGATTTTAACATTGGATACGTAATCCAAATTCAGAAACGTTACGTTTCTGTTCGCGTGCTGGACGATTATTATCGCGAGGGTTTTATGTAATTTATAAACGTTACACGCCCGGTTATTACACCAACACTTTTTCAATCGCGAGCGTATCAATTAAGATCTTAATACGATCGATAATCGAGACTCGTTTTTCTTCGACCGCTTTGATTTTTCCGCCTGTGAATTATGTAATAATACGCACACACTTGTGTGTGTGTGTGTGTATATATATATATGTATGTATGTATGTATGTATGTATGTATATCGAGAAAACACGACCGGAATTCGTTTAAAAGCTAAGAGAATGATTTACATAGTTCGGCCAACAAAGATTATGCAAAGGACAAACATCGTTCGCGCGAGCCTGTAAATCTATTAGCCGTATAAGTGAGGATGGAAAGAGAAAAAAAAGAAAAAGATAAAAATACGATGGCAATTAGCGGTCGAACGAACTCTCGGACTTATTTAACGGGCGAAGCGAAGAACGATTAGTTTGGTTCTCTGCCAAAACACTAATCACTCTTTCGTTTCACTGACAAAAGTTTCTTGGACAGTGATCGCGATCGAGTTTTTTCCTTGTGCCGAATCGAATCAATAACTTTTCTTTAAAACTATGTCGATTCGTTCATTTATAAATCCGTATAAGAGAGTCAGAGGGGGAGAGGGAGAGAGAGATATCAAGTTTTTAGACAATGTGGCGTTTTATGAAATGAATCACATCGAACAGGAAAATAATTTATAGATACCCAGAAACGCTTATCTACGTTCGAGTAAGCCGTACGGCCGATAGAAAGAGAAGCATAGTTCGAAAACTATCTGGTGAATATCACGCGTCGTTCCGACGTAAATTCCAGCATACATACTTTTCAGATTTTATTGGTGTAGCCGGTTCACGCTTTTCCAACAAACCGTTTTTAATTATTCCGTCTAACCGATATCGCGTCATAAACGAGGAACGAAAAGAGAAACTTGTTTTTCCAAGTGGTTAATTAAATAAATGATTTTTGGAAAGTTTCATTGGATATACATAGGTAGGATATCTAGGTTCTAACACCTTTCATGTTTGCCGATCGACTCGGCTTTGCCGATGTCAAAGAGTTCGACTCGTGTCGCTTTATTTTCCTCATTAGGAGGAATGACTTTGGAAAGCGCGGTAAAAGTGTTTTCGCGTCTCGTCATTTTCTAGGGACTCCTTTGATTGACGGTAAACAGTTAGAAAGTTTAAGTCAAATATTTATTTTCTACCGGAGAACAATACGAATTGAAATAAGGAAAATACGAACGAGATTTGGTCGATGGAAATCGACGTTGTATTTCCCATAAATAAATGTTACAGAGTCACGTTTTCGCCTTGTAAACGTTAAGCAGCCGTCGTCGTTGCTTCGTTCAAACGCGAGATTATTTCGGAGGCAGGAACTTGTAAAAAAATCTCGTTCTCTCTCTCTCTCCTTTTCTCTCGACTTTTCTTTTTCTGGCGATAAAGCTTGGAAGATAACTCGGTGTACGCGTTCTCATGAAACGATTCATTGAGAGGACAAAAATGTTATTCACGAGCTTTTATCTACAAAGAAGACGAGCGAGGAGGGCGATCTTTATGAAACGTTTACGAGGGGAATGAGTTTGCGACTCGGACGTTATTGTCGCGTAGTCACGTTTATTTCGTTCTCCACTCTTTGTACGGCGCAAAGAACGGCTCTTTTAAAAATTATAAGAAATTAGTTTTGCCTTGGGAATGCACGCGCGCACCGAAACGTCGTTCCAATTTTGCTCTGATACGAAAATAAAGTTGTTTCTTTTTTTTTTTTTTTTGTTTGTTTTTGTTTCTTTTTGTTTGAGCGACGAGGTACGCCCAGTCCAGTTTTCCCTCTCGTAAGGGATCGGTAAGAAACGGCCCATGTATGCCATAGCACGTACGTACGCGAGATATCGGCGAGGAAGAGACGCGCATCGGATTATGGCAAAACGTTAATTGATGAAGACAGTAGCGCCGGGCACAACTCATGCACGAATGTCTCGTGCACCTGCGCGTGCGTGTTTCACGGCTCTTGCCGCATGGGACAACGCGGGATGCCACCATCAATTAGATTAATCACGTGTGCCACTACCATTTGGAATGTATGCGTCCGAAATTCGGACCACCCTCAAATTCGCAGACGGCAATACACGCTTGACGCGTCGATTAATCATTCGCGATGAGATAATTTCGTCCGCGTTCTTCAAACTTTGGCGCTGGCGCCTTCGACGCGACGCGACGCGACGATGATAAGTGCATCGAAAGCAAGCGCCACGAAAATATTCTATAAGCTCTTCATTTCGTATCGGTCATAAGCAGCACGATGGATGGATGGACACACCAATCGTGTATCTCTACTTCGAAAGTAGATAAGTAGTAACGAACGAATAGTTGGAACGAATTCTCAAGATTCGATTCATTGGCTTTCGAAAGCCAATGGGTACGTATCGTATAGGAGTATCTAACTATTTACGGTTGTGCGTTAGAGGTTTCGCGGAAGCGTTCTCCTTCTGGTTCTCGTGTCATTGTACTAATGCATAGAACATACAAAACCACGGCTGCGTGGCACGGTAGTAGCGAGTCGAAAATAAAGGCCTCTTTGCCTCCTGAAGACACGTTAGTTAACACGATGCGAGAACGTAACGTCTTAACTTAACGATTGCCATAAAGAAGTTTATGCGGATAGGCAGCTCGTACGAAAGCGTCGATACGCTACATCTTTTTCGTCTTTAATGACGCCAACGGTACGAGAAAGTCGCATTTTTTTTCGATCGATCCTCGCGATCGCTAACGTTTTTTTTCTCTTCTTTTTCTTTCTTTTTTCTTTTTTTTTTTTTTTTTTTTCCCTATCGTCGGTCAACAAAGCCCGTCGATATCGGCAGCTTCGCGGAATTAATCCGCGGTGGATTCTCCGCGTTAAGCCCATTCAGTCCTTCCTCCTTTCTGTCGTTCCTTCTCTCCTCCTTTCGTCCTTCGATTCCCGATAGGGAAATTCGAAGGCATGATTAATGGCCGTCTAATTGAGCGAGGAATGAGTCGTCACTTTAATCGCGAGACGATCTTGTCGTTTGTTCGAGAACGTCTTGCCGCCAACTGACTTATCCTTCCTCTCATTAACGCGTCGATCGTTTCGAGCTTAAAGCCTCCGCTGAATTCAGCCATTATTTATGTTCGCTTGGCGATTCCGTCGTAAAAACAAAAGATAACGAAACAAATAATGAGAGAATATTTATCCGAACGATAAAAATCCAAGTGGGCATGCGTTCGAAATTAGTTATTTACGAAGAAGAGCTTGACGATAAACGCGATGCGATGCAATTTGTACGTTTCGCGATTGATCGATTTTAAGGAATAAATGGCGAGAAAGAGAAAAACGATTACTTTATCGAATCATCTTATCGGTCAGCAAATTGCGAAAGCAACGCGTTCGCGATAACTATGTATACGCGTCGCGATAAGCGAATAAATAACTGGCGCGTTGACAATTCCATAAATTTTCGTGAATCGGCATTACGTGGAAAATCGCGTGCGTTCGATCGATGCGTTGTGCGAATAATGAACGGTCACGAGATATCACCCTGGTTGGTATAGCGCGGTAGATATCTGTGGTCGAAGCCGAACCGATTTCTATTACAGATTAGAGACACGATCGCAAGATGAATCTACGCGCGATTCCAATAGACTGCTCTCTCTCTCTCAATGTTCTCTTTACGAAGACGCGCCGTAAAGAAAAAGGATAAAATCGAAATCGAATCGTTTCCATTTTTCCATTAATTTTATCATCGATGCATCTCCTTCGAGTGGAGCTCGAACTGACGAAACGCTAATAATCTCGAGACGCGAATAAAGGTTAATAAAAGGCCGATCGAAATACGACGAAACTCGATAAACGCATTGTTATAGCTTCTTGCTGTTCTCAAATATTACTCTCAAAATATGTCAAAGTTCGTGACAAGTGCAGACCGAGTTGTGTGAAAGCGTTCCCATTTTCCAACGACGGTAAGGCAAACTTCGCGAGCGTGCATTCGCGCGAACTATGCGCGAACCTTTGCAACGTTCTCGTCCTTCGCGAATTTCCACCGTTCAACAACGTGCCTCTACGAGATTATATATACGTATATATATATATATATATATATGTACACACATATACGCAGGCCCATATAACGTTACTTAGACGTGTATATAAATACGCTCTCGTACGCGTTTATGCGGGTCGGCAATCGCACTAATTGTAAGTGGTGCCGCGCACGGAAAATCGCACAGACGGCGCGTGACGTCGTAATTGCGAGGCACTCGTGGCATAAACCACCGTCGCAATCTTTTTATTTGGGATCAAAGAGCAAGC
Source organism: Dolichovespula media (assembly GCA_911387685.1). Lineage (NCBI taxonomy): Eukaryota > Metazoa > Arthropoda > Insecta > Hymenoptera > Vespidae > Dolichovespula > Dolichovespula media. The sequence goes on from OU426867.1 coordinate 283,789, forward strand.
ACCGAAATACGGTGACGCGAGAGGACTTTGGGGAGAAAATTCGGTCGAATCGGGAAAATGCAAAGATACGTTAATAATAATAGTAATAATGATAAAAAAAAAAAAAAAAAAAAACACGCGAGTATAAGAATCTCTTATATCATCGTACCCGGTACTATAAATTCTACGAAGGATGGCGCGTAGGAGCGTGCAAAAGAAAGTAAAAAGACGCCGCCGATTGTAGTTTCTTGGAGAATTCGTAGACGGCCTCTTCTCCGATCCGGTCTAGACCTGTTTGATTTTCTGCTGAAAGGAATATTGAAAGTAGGACAGTAGGACCTGTTTCGCGAGAAAGGAAGGGTTCTAAAGATCTTATTACGGTATCCCTCGCGTGCCTTCGGGACATGGCCCCTTTCGAGCCCTTCTCCGTTCCCTCTCAACCTGCTTACATCGCAGGTGTGTGAGTAAACTGGTGGTCTTCACGACGGCTTATACCGGGTGATCGCTCACGAACAATTCCCTAAACACTTTGCTCTCAACTTTTTCGACCTTCCCACTCCGTCCTATCGCCTTAATATATCTTTTCTCGTTCTACGTCGCGTTCGGTTCGAGAACGCACGACACGAAACACATTAATGATACCGCACGCACGCAGGTGCTCGAACAAAGCTCGAAGACCCCGTCGACATTCTTTGAATATCTCTGGTTGTTGCGGCAGCGGCAACGGGCTATGTCTCGTTTTATGGAGTTGGTACGGCTATGTAATATACACGTACATCCATCGCGCCATCCGCGTACGGGGTAATATTTACCTGCTACGGGTAGAATAGAGGATCGCGTTATGCCTTTACGTTATCGAGGGTGTCGAGTATTATAACTCGCTTATGCGAATCCTTTCCGATTCTTCGTGGCTGTCTCCTCCAAAGGAGGGAAAAATTCGACGACTATTTTGCGAACGAAAAGGAGAAAGAAAAAATACAAAGGAAGTGACAAGAATCGAGTTTAATCGAGCCGTGAACGATGTTACGTTCTTGGATTGCGGATCATTGGACGGGTACACCACCTATATGCTGTTTCTCTCTCTCTCTCTCTCTCTCTCTCTCTCTCTCTCTCTCTCTCTCTCTCATCTATCTATCTATCGTTCTCTCCGATAGAAAGGCTTTTCCGAACGAAAGAGTTTTTCCTTGAACATTTATCAATCGTCCAAAATGAAAGTGTTCGATGAATTGTGAAGAAACAAAAGGAGGAAGAGGAAAGCGATATAGTATCTTGAGCAGAGACGGAGCTAATTTTCCGTGTCGACGTTTATCGATGATCCCTGAGCGTGATATTTCTCTTACGGAACAATCACCTTTCGATTTCTCTCGGATGGATGGCACACGTTTGGGCTCGTTTGCGGTCGACGCTTTACCGTACGATGATGGGAGTAATCACGAAGCGACGGACTTGGCACGGGGAGAACGGAAATTTCGGCGATCGGTTTTCAAATCGGATTTCATTCTCGCCCCGACGAATTCCCTTGCGGTCTTCTCCGTGACCGCAAACACGAAGATGGAGGTGCGTGCTCCTCGCCGCAAATCGTTTTGCACCGTCTCCTCCCGTTTTCGTTAACCAAAGACAACATTCCTTCGATTCCGACGATTTTAATCAAACCCCGCTTCTTTCAAGGAGTTCCTAATGAAAGGGAGATGTCGAACGAAAGGATCAATGCTCACTCGTTCACCTTTCTTCTCCATTCTTTTCCCTCGCCTCTTAGGGACTGCCGATTTTCATTTCTCCCCTTTGATCAAAACTTCTTGATTGCAAGGAAACCAAAATTGTGCGTTCGTTACTCCTTGATTGGTATCTTCGCGACGATCCTTGTCTCGTGTTTCTTTCATTTGCTCTTATCCGTGTCCTTCGCCGGGAAGAAATGTCGCGTCTTTAAAACTTGCCTCGAGGAACGATCTCTGAGGGAAATTGATACTCTCGGGTTCTATCCCTGTCCTCGTGTGGACTCTTCCAATCCATCTTCCCTCTGTCCTTCCCTTTGTCTTTCCACTCCTCTCTCTCTCTCTCTCTCTCTCTCTCTCTCTCTCGTTGTCTCTTCGGTCACGAACGAGAGCATACCTTGACCGCGCTCTTCTACGGTCGGGGAGTTTGGATCAAGGTATCAGTAGATGGTAGAGCAGGCCAGGCAGTGTCCGAGCGAACGAGAGAAGAGAGTTAGACTCGCTCGGGAGGAGGAAACGAAGAGAGATGGAAAAGGTCCACGTCCAGCCGAGTGTGAGAAAGCGGCATCCGAGTTGGCGCGCGAACGATGAGGATGCCAGGTTAGAACGGAGCAACAGAGTGCGACGTTTCAGGCGTTCGTACTACCAAGAGAACATGCCGTAGAGTTGTTGGTAGACCTGAGCCAGACGGAGGGTGCCTTTATCGCGCCTCCGAGAGAGAAAGAGAGAGAGAGAGAGAGAGGGGGAGAGAGAAAGAGAAAGAATTCGAGGAAGGAGAGGATGGGAGAAGACAGAAAAAGGGGAGAGAGCGGAACGATCGATCGAGTGTGCGTGCGTTCGTGTGTGTGTGTGTGAGTGTGTGAACCGAGAAAGAGAGAAACAGAGCAGAGAGAAAGAGAAAGAGAGAAATGGAAGGAGAAGCAACAGGTTGGAAGGTTCACCGCTGAGAATTATCAGTGGATGCGACCTCAAGAAATTACGTGCCACGCGCGTCTGATGACCCGTATATGCGCGTCCGCGCATCCCTAGTTTATACCAAAATCGCGCGCTATCCCTCTCTTTCTCTCTCCGCTCCGCACCCTCTGAACCTTTTCAAAGGACTATTAACGCGCATAACGTATACTTGCCGAGGATGCGGTAAATTCCGACCGTATCGTACTTTATCCTTCGAGCTGGTTGCTTTAATAGTTCTCGAATCGATGTATACGGGACGTATGTAAATTGTTGGCGCGAACTTTCTCGGTCGATGGAATTCATTAGGAGAAACCTGCGGCTTCTATCGTTACTATCCAGCATTTAAATCTGCCATAATCATCCTCGCAACCCGCCTACGGAAAGAATTACGAGCCGTGGTTTCTTTTCTTTTCTTTTCTTTTTCTTTTTTTTTTTTTTTTTTGCACGGATCGGTACATCGACGTGGCACGAGGGAATCAAACTCGGTGCCTCGAATTAGCCTCATCATCCTCCTCGTCTTCGTCCTCGTCCTCGTCCTCGTTCTCCGTCGGCAACCAGAGGAAATAAAAATATCGCGAGGTCGGCATCCCTTTCGTGGATTAGTGTACCTATGCGAGTACTTCGTTTTGCTTCCTTTGAGAAGTACTCTAAAGGTACTCGACGAGACTCCTCTTGTAATTACCATGATCAAACAATGTTAAAGGGAAATCGTAGCCACGTAATACCACGAACGGACTCACGAGTGGGTCTCGGAGACATTCCAACGAGCGATCTCTCCGATTGATCTCTCTCGGCAGACGCTCTTTGAGTTTCTCTGATAATAATCCACAAACGTGAACTCGGAGCATGTCCGAAAATGTCTGTGTGTTTGCGAGAGATAGACAGACATAGAGATAGGGATAGAGATAGGGAGGGAGGGAGAGAGAGAGAGAGAGAGAGAGAGAGAGAGAGAGAACCACTTGGGCACACACGCATGCTTGTACTTTGCTTTAGCGTACGTTCTCTCTGTGTGTAGAGAAGCGGAATGGACGTACAGAGACAAGGAGAACAGCAAGCAATCGTTGTTGTTTCTCCGGATCTCCTAGTCTGGAAGAGAAAATAGAATGACGTTTCTGATCTAACGCGTCCTAATAGCGTTGGCAACGACCGATAAAAGATGCTACGTTAAGAAAGACAAAAATTTATGTCTCCGGCGACGAATCTTATAACCGACGTTATCCGACGTGAATTTCCTTCTCCTTTTTCTCTTCTTTTCTTTTCTTTTCTTTTCTTTTCTTTTCTTTTCGTTTTCTCTTTTTCTCTCTTTTCTGATCTTTTGACCCCCTACCCGTTACTTTATCGGCTTTACGTCAGTCCGCTCGTCGACCATAATATTTAGGAGCAAACTCGTCGTCGTCGTCGTCGTCGTCGTCGTCGGCTTCTTCTTCGTCAAATTTCTTACGGACGAGCGACTATGAAAAACCTGACCATCACCCTTTCTCCGTCCTTTCTCGCTTCTACTTCTGCGAATCTACGCTTCCGCGAGTTTGAAAGCGATTTGACAAAATCGATCGAAAGAGAATACATTTAATCTTCCGACTAAGAAAAGTTTCCGGTCTTCCCATTGCCCCATTTTAATCGTTCATTTTAATCATGATTATCGTTTACGTCAATTTCATAGTTGCCTCATTGCTTCGATCAAATTAGTTTCATCCTTCTCGCGTTCGCCCGGCAGACGAGGAAGACCATTTTCCATTACATCGTCTTCTCTCGTCTCGATCCGACGAAGTAAGCACCAGGAGAACAGAAAATGCATCGTGTTGCATTCTGCGCTAGGGTGCATATACTTGCATACGGACGCGCGTATACCTATGCCACGTATAACGATATATAATACACGTAGGCGAGCTATGCACGGTTTTACGAGTCCATTCCAGCGAGTTTATAAATAATGGACGACCGGATGAATTATTGATCTGTGCGAATCGATCGAAACGAATTGCTTTATCATCATCGGGAGCTCTCGCCCGAAGGAATGCATTTTTGATTGTTCCCTGCATCTGCACCCTCTTTTACTTATAGTCAGCGCGTTTATATCGCTCTTCCACTTACGCGTTATAAGACGTTAACGGGCGACATAAATTATTTTGGAAATTTAACCGATGCCCGTACGCTCCTCCCGTCGATTTCTACGACATGGCGAATTTTCTACTCGATAGACGCGCTACTTTCGTCTATCGCCAAATTTCGTGGAATCGGCACTTCTTTGATTGTACCAACTTCCTTGTTGGTTCACCCTGTATGCACGTACGCTAGTTCAACGGAAAAAAAAAAAAAAACATAAGGTAAGGTTCGAACCAACGGTCGGCCCTTTCGATGCCCTTCCGGAAAGACCGGACTCCCTTTTTCGTTGACCTTTCTTCCGCGAAAAGTCACCATACTAAGCACATGTGTGGTCGCAAGAGAGAGAGAGAGAGAGAGAGAGAGAGAGAGAGAGAGAGAGAGAGAGGAGAGGTGGCTCGCTAGAAAGTTTTAGTGCGGACCGTTGACCCGAGCCTGAGGAATAATTCACGAGTATCTTTGCCGGCACGTCGAGTGTTTCGAGACTATAGGGAAAGAATCGAATTTAACGAATTGATGTTCCTACCGCTAAATAAATATTCTAGAGGACCCTTTTTATTTTACGCGGTACGAATTTGACGCGTTTAAATAGAATATCTTGGAGGAAATTTAATTTATACGCGCGTTAAAAATTTGTTAAAATATTTCTCAAAGTTTCGTCCGAGCGATAAAAGCGATAGGATTTATATTAAAAAGAGGTTTCAAATGTGGTTGGTAGATTCTTTTAAAAGTCCGCCAACACGGCATGGGATTACGGATGGATATTAAAGCAACACATACGTATCTACGTACATTCAGCTGATAAAAGCGTAGAACGTTTAGTCGGCTGCATCAAAGGCCCGTACAATCTTCGGGCTCTCTCTCTCTCTCTCTCTCTCTCTCACTAACTCATACTAATCGTCAACCCTTTGACAGTGGTGCTCATTCTTAACGCGCTTTTCGATCGGTCCACTCGACGAGAGAGAGAGAGAGAGAGAGTTAATCCGAGACGAATATTATATCGTTCTCGAAGCATTATTACGCGCGTCAATCTTCACCTACGCGTATATGTCATCTTCTATACGAATGGAAATAAAATTTCGAACGGATCGTTCGATTCGGCGAAAAAGGTATAAGAATCCACGGATTCGTGGATTATTCAAGGAGATACGCGTAGATATATCACGCTCCACGAAAGTAATTGCATCGAGAGGAGAGATGGCGGATACGGTACGGTCAGGGTGCCGCGAGAAAATAATTTTCCACTCCTTCTCTCGAGCTCCTTGCTTTTTTCATGCACGTGACGCACGTGTCCGGAGTAGTCGGGCGATAAATAAACCACGAGATGTACCTGAATGTGTCTCGGTCGGAGAGAACTCGAAGAAGGAGAAGTAGAACGCGTGTAACGAAGAAAAGGGTGTGCCCTGGAGTATTAACTTATGGAACAGAAATAACAGCCTTCTCCCCCTGGAGGAGCCAAAATAACTCACGAAATACTGGATTGTCCGCAACATGTACGTGCTCTGTACCTGAGAGAGAGAGAGGGGGGGGGGAGGGAGAGAAAGAGATGTAGAAATAGATACAGATAGAGAAAGAGTGTGCTTCCCACGTTTGGAATTCCGGCTGCTCAATATTTCTAGCCGCGGATGGACCGTCTATTTATTACTCGTCCTACAGAATTGTTTATTTGCCTAAGCACATACACGGCGACCGAGTGAAATAGAATCTAACTGTTCGTCGCGTGGGAGGGTAAGAAAAATGTAACGATAAAGCTCGTATCGGTGATATTTCTTTTGGATTTCCCTAAAGAAAAAAAAATGTTTTTTCGTTACTACTGACATATTCGACGGAAGAAAATATTACTCCTACGTACTTCGATCGTATAAAAAGTCAACGGACGAGAGAAGAAGATCGTTCGTAGATTATAAACGAGTGCGTTAGGAAACGATATACGCGGCTTTGTTTATCGCGTTAACTGTATGATTTCGAACGTTAGAAATAATCGTACCACGTATTCGTAGAGTACGGATTAGCGGGGATACGTTAAGACGAAACGTGTTCCTCTCGTATTTACTGTAACGAGCTCTTAAAATCGTGTATAAGAGCATCGAGGCGATAGGGAGGCGCGCGCGAACGCAAAGTATATTCGTTCGAAAATTGCATTCGATGCATCGGCTTTCGTGAAAACTCGCGACCAGTCTCCATACGTATGGTTTATCTACATACATACATATAAACGCGGTGAATTTTAAAGGCCGTCATGTTACACGCGTAACACAGTCGGTATAGACGCATTTAGGTATATACGTGTGTACGTACACAAAGTCGGAAGGTGGTACGTCTACATAGAAATAGAAGGAAGGAATTAGCATAAGCCATTGTCCTGCCAGTTCGCTGGCCAGTAGGAAGTATCTGAAAGCTCCTCGCAATAAGCCTTTCCACGGCGCAGGTGTAGTACTGTTATAACCGTAAATCGAAGCCGAGGACATCCGATTTTCCCGGCGTTTTTTTTTTTTTCTTTTTGTTTGTCTTTTGTTTCGGTTTTTTTGAAACGACCGATTAACGAGCGATTCGACAATTTCGTTCGTTAATTATACGATTAAAGTATAGATCGAAGTTGATCGATTGTGAACCAAGTTGAAAGAAAGCGGTCGAGCGTGGTTCACAGTTTCGTCTATTTTTTTTATGGTCGATCGAACGAACGAACGAAGGAAGAAAGGACAGAAAGGAAACACGTGTTGACCATGCTGTCCTGTTTTCTTGGCATGTGCGATTCTTATTTCGTCCGGATGATTTACCGACGCTTTCATACTTAAACCGCCTCTTTCGAGTTACCCTTTACGAAGAGAGCCGAACTATTAAGGCATTTAAATACTAAATGAGGAAGAATTGACCAAGGGTGGATAAAAGATGTGAAAATAAAGAGTAGACTAACCGCGTGCTCCTGATGACGTTCATCCCGATGAGGATGCTCTCCGGTCGAAGGAAACACCGGAATGCCCTCTCGGCGAGATTAACGACGCGACGCGAGGAAGAAGAGGAACACGCAGCACCTCTACGGACGGGAGTCGGGCGCTGACTGAACGTGACTGCGATTCTCTGGAACCGGGAGGAGGCTGCGTCGAGCAGCCAGGGACCACGAGCCTGTAGCCTCCTCCTGACACTCGAGTCGTAACTAATTTTTCCCTACCCCCTTCCCCTCCCCGCCCTCCTCTCCTTCTCTCTTTTTCTCTCTTTCTTTCTTTCTTTCTTTCCTTCTTTCCTTCTCCTCCCTCGCTCTCACAGAATTCCTTCCGAACTTGATTGAAGTCTGCCGTCGTTGCATCGTGATTTCCCGTTTTAGACTCCTCGAAGAGAACCTTTTTTCACCAAGGATTCTATTATAAGAAAAATCCGGTAGACGCGTAACGTGCCGTCTAATAAACGTACTCTATTGTTTCACAAATCGGTGCTATTAGACGGCAAAAAGGTGAAGTGTGTTCTCGCGCGTAGTCTCGAGGTGAGAAAATTGCGATGCGCGTCGGGAGATATCTCAAAGAGTCCGACTTTTGAAAATTCATTCGATTCTCTCGCGGAGCAGAGGCGGGAACGTCTTAATGGAAACGAAGCGATGTCTGGCAAGCAAACGGATGGATGAACGATCGGATGAGCAAAGGAGCGAGCGATTTACGACCAATCCGGTCTCTCTCTCTCTCTCTCTCTCTCTCTCTCTCTCTCTCTATCTCTTTTTAGCACGTGGAAACGTCCGATGAATAATGTAAGGCATGCATCGCGATCGGCCGTTAATAGTAACGAGCGAGCATTATTCCTCAGCGTGGAGTACTCGAATGGCACCTCGCATGGCCCTCAAACGAACGGCAGTACTTCGTATAATTAAACTTTCAGACCAATTACCGTCCCTTCCCCACCCACGGAGCGCGTCTCGCAGAGCTTCTCGAAAGAACACTTTCCAAGTGCGCTTCGACTCCTCCTCGAACGTCATAACGCACGCTGGAGGCCGACGATAACGGCTTTTAATAAGAAACGAACGCGTAAAAGTACCTCTCTTCGATGCGGCTACGAATCACTAAAATTTCATTTTAATGTTTCGCCGATCGTCTAAGGGAAAAGAAGTTGAGAAACGTTTCTCCTTTTCCAATTCATTGACTTTTACCGTAGATATCATTTCAATTATAGTAATTTGAAATCAGTAAAATTGTTCGTCGCGTGGCAAAATTGCGCTTGAAGAATCAACCGCTCTCGCAAATGCATTAATAAATAACATATCTGTCCGTCAAGAGGAAAGTATCGCATTCGCGTTTTTCATATAAATTCAAATGTTTTATACATATACATACATACATACATACATACATATATATATATATATATATACATGTGCTCGACGGGGGCGCATACGAGCAACGAATCGTATATTCGACGCGTGGGCTACGCAAGCGAGTTACTTATTCTCGTAATGTAAACGTCAAGACGATCGTAATATCGCAAAATTTTCTGAAATCGAAGGTAGGCGAGATCGTTCCATACGCGGAAGTACGTTCTCTTTGGCTCGTGGATTTGCTATATTTAAGAGTTTTAAACTTACAAAAGAGAAGATAAAGATTGAAATCAAATTCGCCCTTTTTCCAAGAGACGAGAAATAATAATAAAGGGAACACGATTGCGAAACGATCCTGTACTCGATCGCGATCTACGACGACTCGAAGGAGAGAGAGAGAGAGTGTGTGAGAGAGAGAGAGAGAGAGAGAGAGAGAGAGAGAACAAAAAATATATAAGGAAAGCAAAGGAATAGAAGAAAAGAATTTGGTAATATTTGTCACTAACCGGATAAATCGAAGGTGCATGATTAACGGCATGGTCCGCCGATCAGGCGGGGATCCAAGCAGCCCTCGCAAAGATTCCCAAGGTCGAAACATGAACCAACGATGATCTTCGTGCAGAATACTCGCGTACGTGCAGAAGAGAGAAAAGAAGGACCGAATTGCGTTGCTCGCGCGCCTGCGACTCGCGAGAGAAAACTAAGCCGAAAGAGGCTTATAGCGAGACCGAAGAGAGAGGACCGCTCTGTTGGAACCCCCGATGTGAAGGAGGAGAGATATAGAGAGAGAGAGAGAGAGAGAGAGGCGGAGAGATAGACAGAGCGAGAGAGAGAGGGAGAGAGAGAGAGAGTAGGGTGCAGGCGCAGCGCAGAGCAAAGAGGAGAAGGAAGAAGAGTAGGAGGGAGAGAGGGAGGTGATGGAGCCCAAGAGGGATTCGGAGAGGAACCGGTGGGGACTTCTTGCTCATTCATACTCGAACGCCTCCGCACGGAACGAGAGAGAGAGAGAGAGAGAGAGAGAGAGAGAGAGAGAGAGAGAGCCTCTCTCCACGAATGTCTCCATGTAACTTCTCGCGCGGCACTCGAGATGCGTTCAATGCCACTTAATCAACGTATTTCTCGAGATTAGAGCCGAAACGTTCGTTAATAATCGTCATTTTCCGTCTCTCTTTCTCCTAGCTAATCTTCTCATCGAATTAGCGGCTAGTATTGTTCGTTATCGCGTCTGTGAATTCGTTGTTAGCAGAGCATTCAAAGTTGTACGAGATTATTCACGATTTTCTCCATATCGATCCGTCAAAACTTTTCTGTTAGTTTTATCAATTGACAATTAGAAATTCATGTAATCTAATACTTGGAAATCGTTGGTCGAACAAAGACCTTTGAAACGAAGAATAAGTGGGAGTAAAGCGTAGAAAATCGTAACGGCGATCAACGTTCAAATATTGTTAAATCGACGATTAATGGAATACGGAGAGATGTCACGATGCGTATAACGGGCATTGGCATATACGCCTGATCAATTTCGATCAATCCCTGATAATTCCGTTCAAAATGAAACTGCATTTCGAGGCGTACCGATTCATAATCGGTACGTATGTGTGCGCGTGCCTTTTATTAATTACCATACGATTTCGTTAATTACGAGGCATTATGCCGCACACGTGCATACGATCCAATCGAAATATTCGCGACTGGTAACCGTGGTTCGATGTCCAATACTTGCGTTTCTAATGCTAATACGAATTAGTGACAGGCTCTAAGTCATCCCGCTTTTTTTTCTTTTTTTGCTCCATGTCCATTATCTTTAACCTCGTATTAAACACACAACGTCGCCTTTGAAGTCACCGCGAGATAAAATAGAAAAGGAAATATCGCTATATGTGCGTCTATTTTTAAAATTATCGATAGGTACATACATACGGTAGCGAGTACGTACTCGCGTCTATTATACTTGTCCGGGAATATCATATATCATTACGCATTAAAAATAAATATCTACGTAATGATTAATCGTATAATATAATAACCGCATAAACGCATCGTGACCTCTCAGACACCGATCTCCATTCTAATGCACTCTCATAGAATTCTCCATTAACCGTAATAGTCTATCATTTTCCGAACCGATGTTCCGTACGACCGAATCGCGTTTGTATACCCAACGATGCGATTTTGCAGATAGAAAAGTTAATTTCGTCGCGAGACCGTTCGAACAAAAAAAAAAGAAAAAAATAAAATAAACCCCGAAACAAAAGAAAGTGGGAGAAAAAACGAAAAAGAGAGGATAAATAAAAAAAGAAAAAAAAATTGAAAAGAAATCGAACCAAAAATTTGTTAAATTGGTAACGCACGCGATATTCTTTAGACATGTACACGCGCGTGTATGCGTGTGCTATTCGGTGGGCGTAAAAGGAAATGTGCCGGATGACCTCGGGTAGCTTCGGTTGTATTTAGGACACCCGATAGATGATAGCTACGAGCTCCAGGATGCAAACTGATAGAAACTGGCGCGTGTGATTCAACTTCATTAAGAGATATACGTGCACACTCAAAAGCCCGCGTGTGGATGTTATATATTATAAATACGTTCATTCAGATTCACCTCCGATATTTGTCGTTCGTTCGGTCCGACGTTTCAAATTCACGTTTCGCTTATCCCCCGTGAAATAATTATCGATGTAAGGCTTTGAATAAGTTCGTACCTCGCGAGGCTATTGCAAGTACGAGATGGGATTTCGTTTTTTTCCCTCTTTTTTTCATTTTTTACATCATACGAAATAATATTATACCGTCAAAGTTTATATCCATGGACTAACGACCACTGGTACGACGCATGCGTATGTATATAAACGGACAAAAAGTATAATAGTATCGTTAAGTAGTTGTAGAGGAGTGGGGCGAATAGAGGATGATGTTTATCGTTGGTCCATTTTTATCTTTTCTCTATTTCGTTGATAGAAGCCAATTTGGCAAGAGGTTCATTAAAATAATTGGGTCGCCAGATAAGTTTTTATAGTTTTCGCCTGCTCCGAGTCAGGAAACAAAACGATTGAATAACGTCTATTAAAAGAACGAGAGGCGGAATCTGCTGTTTTTCAATGAATGTGTGAGTCTATTACACGCACGTATAGGCGCGTACGTGTGCGAATTGGATTCCGTTGAAAATTATAAAACAGACGAGGAGATCGAGCGTAGGTTATGACTCTCGTTCGCGATACGCCAACGACTTCCAACTAATTTTCCAAGTAAACCGTGCAATCGTCCTTTTCTCCTTAGCAGGGTGTCATCGATAAATAATCATCGAAGCGATCGAATAAAATGGCATATTCTTACGACATCGAGGAAGTACCAATGGCCGACGAGCCGTGCGTGGAACACGACATTCGTCGTGCGAAACAATATTTGCTCAAACACAGTCCCGAGTCCGGTGACAATCTGTACGCATTTTTACGAATGATCTCGAAGAATTTCGAAGGAAACGCATAGATTTTTACCATCGAAAGATTCTAGGTACGACCACTTGTCGGATCTACTATCTAAGATACTAGCTGAAAGGCCGAAAAATGCTGTCGATTTATTCGAGGAATATAGCAAAAGGTTGAAGGAGGAAAGATTCAAAACCCGGACTAATCATTTGCGTGACGTATACGTTCCACCCGTGCAATACGAAAATGCAAAGAGGATCATCGCGTTGTTTCAAGTAATCAAACGTTACGAGTTCAAATCGAGTTCGATTCTATATGTACGTAATTTAAACAAAAACCGTCGTCGTCTCTCCGATCGAAGAGCGCGATAAACGAAACGAGACACGAAGATGATAGAATGGAGGAGGACGAGGAGAGTGAGAAAAATAAATCGATACCAAATATGATGGACTTACTATTTTATTTCGAACAAACTGGCGTGGGTTTGCCACGAGGCGAGATGATTTTGCTTAATCTAGCGATAAGAAAACTAGCGAGCAGCGTCCCCATCGAAAACGTGAGGTACCGTTCATGGAATATTTTCTTACCTTTAACTGTAGTAAACGAAAATTTGAATCTTCGCGAGTATAGGTTTTGGGGTAAGATCCTTGGCAATCCGAAGAATTATTACGTCGTGGAGGCCGAACTCGGCGAGGAGGAGCTACGAAGGAGATTAGAGGTAATTGCTTCTATATCGGTTTCAACGATTTTGTTCTTTTTTTCTTTTTCTTTTTCTTTTTCTTTTTCTTTTTCTTTTTCTTCTTTCTCGATTAAAACGAAGAATAATTCGAAAGTAGCATGTGACAGCCGCGGAGGAGATTAGAGAGGAAAATATCGAGGAAAGAGTGCAGGATACGGAGAGAGAAGAGGAGAAAATTTCGGCCGAAGACGAGGAGGAAAAAGGATTGCAGTTGGTATTTCCAGCATTGCCGGTTAGTACATGGGAAATGCCAGCGGAAGTGCCACCGGAACAAATTGGAACTGGTGTAAACGCCAAGGTCTAAAGTTTTCTCTTTAATCTTCTCTTTGTTATATCTTTTCTTCTTCCCCCCCCCCCCCCCCCCCCCCCCGCTCCTCCCACTTCTTCTCACTCTCTACTTCTTTTAGGTATATTTCGTGTGCAACAGACCAGGAATCGATGATTGGCTCGAGCTTCCACCGGTCACGCCGCGACAAATAGTGATTTCTCGTGAAATCGTTCGTTACTTTACCGGCGATTTGAAGACACCGGTATAATCGATATTTTTGGTCATTTTAGAAAGCGCAACGCACGTCTCTTTTCGATTATTAGATACACACATTTCCACCATTTCCTGGGACCGAAGAAAATTATCTACGAGCAGAAATTGCGAGGATAAGCGCGGCTACCGACATATCCCCGATAGGCTATTTTACGTTCGGCGGATTAGACGAGGAAGAGGAGATGGATGAAGAGACGGGAGAAGGTGAGGATCGTTATCTATCGACATGTATTTTTAACTTCTCTCAAATTGTACGAAACGTTAGGATTTCGATCCAATTGATTGTCAACGAGGTTATTCCTACGTTCAGGAGGGACCTTGACGGAGAATGTGCATTACGATCCATTGCCGGTCAAGGATCTAGTGGATCCATCAATGTCGAATTGGTGTCATCATACTCCGTACATATTGAAGCAGGGACGTACGGTTTGGTGGGATCCACGGGAAAAGGAGGAGGTTGACGAATTATTCCGTAGAATTATTTTCATCTCGACGATTTAATGGCGTCAAGCGTCATTAACATTTAATCGTTCATTGCGATTTGTGATAAAACATTTCTTTCCTAGTCGTTGACTATTAATCAAATGAAATACTCGATTGGACGAAATCGACGTTATCGTCTAGCTTAAAATGTGACTTAGAAAATGACATAGGAAGAGGCGGCATTGGAGGAGGAAGAGGAAGAAGAGGGTGAAGGGGATGAAACTAGAGCCGGAGATGCGGTTAAAGAAACTGGACCACCTCTGTTGACGCCATTGTCCGAAGACGCCATATTAGAATCTGTATTTCCGTGGACGACCAGGCAATCGTCGTTCGTTCAACTAGACACCGCGGTTGCATTAGTAAGGTCAAATATTTGGCCTGGTGCTTACGCGTTCGCCGTTGACAAGTGCGTCTATACATTCGACATCCCATCAAGGCATATCTAACTAAGAAAGGAATAGACGAGAGCTTAACGAGATAATTAGTAATTTGTCCCTGTATCGCAGTGCCCGTGCACGCTCGCGCGCGCATAGGCACGGACCTATTTCACGGCATAAAATGAATGCTCGCGCGTACCGAGCGATCGTTCGAGATCGCGAAATGAAAATGAGCTAACGGAGCGGAGGAAATTATGCTGATCTGCAGTCACGTTACCAGAAAATTAATGCGCGCGAAATTACGCTAATGCAATTTTAATGGTGTCATTTTCGCAGACGTTTCGCCAACGTGTACATCGGCTGGGGTCACAAGTACACCGCTTACAATTACGATCCACCGTCTATGCCTCCCGTTCAGGATCAGTATAAAATTGGCCCGGAGGTCATGGAGATTCGGGATCCTACTTTCGAGGAAGAGGAGACTCACCGTATCGCCCATTTACCACCACCACCGTTATCGATAGGTAACGATATCGTTGACAACGATGATCGATAATTAGTGCATCCATTCGATATAACGTTTCGTATGCGTGTAGGAGAAGGAGAGGAGGAGTTAGGAGAGGTAGAGGAAGAGGAAGAGGAAGAGGATGAATAATTGACAATTAACATCATCAATAATTCGAATCAACATAAACTCAATTGAAAATAATAAAATGAGAACAAAAATAATCAGCCATGAAAACGTATTTAAATACCTTCCCGCGTATTTACCGATAAGGGGTAAAGAGATTTTACGTCGCGACTATATCCGTTGGCAAGTAGATTCCTTCTTTACCAAAAAATGTTCTTACTCCGGAGGTAACCGATATTACACGATTATAGTCCTAATCCTTTTACCATCGTCCGATCGAAGCGAGCGTAACTTCGCAAAGTATGAACTACAATACCGATAAAGGTATACCCCCCTACGAAGAATGTAGCATTTAATCTGAAAAGTGTAAAGTAAAAAAAGAATAAATCAAAATAAGTGAGAGGGAGTAAAAACAAATAAATATAATAAAGAAAGTGGAATGTTTCAGTGTGCTTCTCTAAAAAGTTATATATTATATAATTTGCTTATTTATTAAAGTATGATTACCAGGGTAAATTAATCGAAATGAATAGGTATTCGCAGCTAAAGCTAATTCCCTAATCAAGGATGTCCATTACCTTTCGCTCCGGATAAAAGTTTTTTATTCCTGCATAAATTATAAATCGAAAAATAACATTTTTTAACGCGATTCTTTTCAAAGAAAATAAAGCTTTTAGAACAATTCGAGAAAAGATATAGTCTAGATTAAAGCTACGTCTTTGAAATGATACCTCGTTCGTGAAAATCGGTCGAAAATTACGTTCGTTCTCATTGATGATGCCGTAAACGATTATAAAACGAGACGTAGTGAACAATTATAACAAAAATGCCATTATACTGCCAGTAGGCTCTACAAAATCGGCTGTACAAAGGACTTGTTCGATGACGCAACACGGAAATAAGTTTGTTATCGTTATTATTCGTTATCTTTCTACTTATAAATAAACATATTTTATGATCTTAAAACGCTGAACATTGCGTATGCATTTATGTATGCATTTACGATACTAAAAGAATATTTTATAACAAATACTTTCAACTATATCTTTTATATACCATATTCCAATTTTGATAATTAACGATAATGATTTAAAGTTTTTCTAAGCATTATTCATTATTCAGAATTATTGAAATAATGAAAGAGTAAATCGCATTAAAAAAATAATGATTTAAGATAAAGCGAGATTACAGAGCGAATTCAAAGCGGCGGAAACAGTGACATCTATGATGCTCTTACACGGCACGTTTCATGAGAAGAACGTTTTTTTTTATTCTGATTAAGTAGGAGATATTATACTTTATAATATCTGTTGTAATACATTTATTTTATCGACAGTTGTATCTCCGGAGCATATATCCGTAGTGAAGGCAGAAAAATTTATATCCGGAGTTCAAAGTCTATATGATAAAATTCTTACGGTTTTCCTAAATATATTGCCTTCGGTACGACCAATGTACATTTTGCTTTCGGTCGTAAAACGGTGAAACTCGTCTGGAATTCTTTTACGTGAAAATATTTTATGTGCTAAAAATATAGCTACAATGCTCAAGGTAATTATCATTTGTTATTATTGCTAATGATTTTAAATATTGCTCCCAACTTCAGTATAATCGTGTGTGTTCGTGCCAATAATCGTGTGTGTTCGTGTAAGTGTACAATGAGAGAAAAAAAATTATCAATTAATAACAATGAGAATTATAATAACGAATGGATGTATAAATTAAATTCTATATATTAAAATGTAATAATTTCTTGTATCCATAAGGTAATAGGATGAATATATCGAATTAAAAAACATTACAGAATACGGTAGCATTAGTAACCGGTGGAGCCTCCGGTCTTGGTCTTGGAACCGTACAAAGATTTGTCAGAGAAGGCGCAAAAGTTGTAATAGCGGATCTTCCTAATTCGAAAGGAAAAGAGATTGCCGATCAGTTGAAAGATAATGCTGTGTTTGTACCAGCCGATGTAAGACTACTACAACAAGTTAATCTTGCATTTATTAATTATAGCATTTTAATTATTGCATTTATTAATTATTGTATTTATTAATTATAGCATTTAGATGATATATTTTCTTATATTAATTTTATATATGACATATATTTTTTAGGTCACTTCGGAAGAAGCAGTATCGACGGTATTGGAAGTAACTAGGCAGAAGTTTGGCAAGTTAACTGCGATTGTAAATGCGGCGGGAATAGGATACGCTCATAAAACATATGATTTTAATAAAAATCAACCGCATCCGTTGAAAGAATTTGAAAAAATAATGATAGTAAATACTGTTGGAACTTTTAATGTGATCAGATTAGCCGTTGGCCTTATAGGTGAAAATACACCTAACGAAGACGGTGCACGGGGAGTTGTAATCAATACGGCGAGCGTGGCAGCGTACGATGGACAAATGGGACAAGCGGCGTATTCTGCCAGTAAAGGTGCTATCGTTGGAATGACTTTACCAATTTCTCGTGATTTATCTAAATACGGTATACGCGTAGTCACTATTGCACCTGGATTATTCGATACGCCGTTATTTAAATCCTTACCGGACAAAGTACGCAACTCTTTGTGCAAAATGATACCTCATCCGCAAAGATTAGGTACACCCGATGAGTACGCACAACTGGTACAACATATAGTCGAAAATCCATTTTTAAATGGAGAAACGATAAGGTTGGACGGTGCTCTCAGAATGTCTTAACCTAAAAATTCAAATATATATTTCTATAACGAAACGGATTAAGGGTGCACGTTGGGCAAAGCTACTGAAATAAATCTTTTTATAATGGTATATACAATATAAATCTGTGAATAAAAGAATAAATATCGTTTTTCTTGTTACTTTTATATTAATTTTATACTTTTCTCTCCTGTCGCGTTTAACCTCTGCTTCGATCCGTCGGTAATGAACGAACGTCATACGAAAACTAATACCTTGACTAACCATCCGGTAGATGTCGTTATTACTCTTTCGTATATATAACAGAAGGAATTATCAAGTAGGTAGTGGATAGCCTGTACCCTTTCCGTAAATAAGGTATGAGAACGTTCCGAGATATTTTCAATCATAGAGAAGATTTTTTATTAGTATTAATATTATACTTCTACAACGGAAGAAATCTGTTTAATGCAGAGGTATATCACTCCGTTTAAAATGTTATATTTATTAATAAACAAAGAAAAAATGAAATTACGAACGTATAAAAATTTCAATCGGAACAACGAGCGATGACTAACGTCACATGTTTCATGTGGTGTCAGCGCCCATTTAAAGCGTCATTTTGTTTTTCAACAGATTCCGTTCGTCGCTTTTAATGGAAAAATTGTCAACATCGAGAACGCCCTTTGCTCCTAGTGTTCACGCGCGAGAAATCAGATAATGGAAATCGTTCGTTCTTAACCTTGGTCAAAGAAATTTGACCTGACTAAGCGGACAACCGTTGTACCGAACACGTTATCGTTGTGGAATGCAAGTTCGTATAAAAAGAAAAATTGAAAGCAACCATAAATCGTGCGGCTGGAAAGTTTATACGTCGATGAGGTGGCTCTTAAAGAAGTGGTACTTGTCTACATTTAAATTGTGAGTAGTGCCTACCGTACATATATACAATTTGAATACACTAATAATTCATTAGTGCAAAGTTCACTTCTTTCGAGAATTTATTTTTGCTTTTATTTTTAGCATCCTTTTGTCTTTATTACTGGCTTTATATAAATTAAGAACTTTTTAGTAGAAAATATTCGTACATACATACATATACATATACATATATATATGTATACATCTTATCAATGATTTAATTTTATTCTTTTTCAGCTTATCACATTATTGCGTATTCTTTTGAAAAATCTTTAATCGATGATTTATGTTAGCTTCGTTACAGTTGGCCAAAAATGACAAATCCAGCAGAAAGATTAAATTATTCGCAAGATAGTAGCAGCGATACAGAAACTGATTATAAAGAGACAGATCCAAGAGGGCAACAAAGATTATACCAAAATAGATTAAGGTAAAATATTCATCATCAATACGGAACATGGTGCTCTTTTCAAATTTGAAATATCGAGTTATTTTATTATAATAATAATGCAATTTCCATATTATATTTATATTTACAATCGACTCAATTGTTGAATAAAGTATTTGAGATTTGAACGCGCATACATATGTGTGCATATATATACGTATATGTGTGTGTGCGTGGTGTGTGTATATATGTATATATATATATGTATGTATGTATGTGTATATATATATACCAATAATAAAAGTAGCTAATACTATCTCATTTCTTAAACGATAATATTTATAGACTCTTAGCATGCACATTTGATACTTTAAACTTGTTACATGCATGTCTCACATTTTTTAAATTACGAATAAACTACTAGTCTATATCCGATGTTAGATCGGTAGTAAATAACTGTACAATGAAAAGAATATCTGTAATTATTGAAATACATTTATGAATTTAGTCGAGCTCTCGAGAAAGACAGTAAACTAATTTTATGGAAAGAAAAATGATATTACCATCTATAACCCATTATTTTGATTAACGAAGAGATATTACTGTGTGAAGTTGCGTCATACAAAGCTTGTCTTTTAGATATACATTTTGTGCTGATACATTTGTCATTGGCATGATGTAGCCACCATTCACACCACATTCATATTTTCTTAGTTAAATTTTCTTTAAACTTGTTTACATCATCTTATTAAGAAACTCGAATTAGTTCAAAATCAGTAAATGTCACTCGATGCTTGCCATTGGTAGCAAACATTAGTAAGGAAATGTGGTTGTTTTGCATGTAGTTGTGGTGGTTCATCCAAACCAAAGCCTTGTCTGGTACAGAGGGATGGAAGCAACGATCGACACTGCCATTCTTATAATTCAGGCAGACATGGCACAAATATAAATCAATCGAGCAGGTAATGCACAAAGGTAAAATATAGAGATCATTGGTAGCGCTTGTTTTTTTTTTTTCTTTTTTTTTTGAAATTCACTTCCTTATGGACATTGCTTCGTATTACTACATTATAGAATATAGAAATCAGACATTTTTCTATTTCAATTTTTCATAGATCATATATCTATTATTTTTTCATTTTCATATAAGTAAAAACAGTCCACACCTTGTATTCTATAAGGTAGGTTTCTCTACTACTTTATCGTGTACCCAATGATGCTTTATATGTTTATTATTCTAATTTCTCGTCACATAGAATTATTTTTTCTTTCATCTATGGAAAACGATTATAACATAATGTTTTTATTTATTTAGACTCCGTTCTGGAGTTGGGCTTGGAAAGAGTCAACAAAACCAAAGTAGAGATATTATACCATGCAACAGTTCTGCTACAGAGACTAGCATTCCACAAGGTAGCGACGAACGAATAACATTGATAGTCGATAATACAAGGTAAATTCAAGATAACGTTATAATCGTTGAATGTAAGTAAAAAAAATGCACATGATATAACCTATATAAAATCCATTTTAGATTTATTATAGACCCAGCATTATTTACTGCACGCCCCAATACAATGTTAGGACGAATGTTTAGTTCCGGTGTCGAGTATGCTCAGCCAAATGAACGTGGAGAGTACAAAGTCGCCGATGGAATATCGGCGATGGTGTTTCAAGCTATTCTTGAATATTACAAAGGTGGAATAATACGTTGTCCCCCTACGGTTACCGTACAAGAATTACGCGAAGCTTGCGACTATCTTCTCGTTCCCTTTAACGCTAATACAGTAAAGTGTCAAAATTTAAGTAAGTTTATCGTTTTTGAAATACTGCGATAATTAATCGATATAAATAGAATATAGCCTTCTTGAATTGTTTTTTTTTTTTTCTTTCAAACTGCCTTATTATAGGAGGATTATTACACGAATTATCTAACGAAGGTGCTCGCTGCCAATTCGAAAGGTTCTTAGAAGATTTGATGCTGCCTTTGATGGTGAATAGCGCGCGTAGAGGCGATAGAGAGTGCCACATCGTCGTCTTATTGGAAGATGATATAGTCGATTGGGACGAAGAATATCCACCGCAAATGGGAGAGGAATATTCGCAGAGTAAGTGTCTATAATACTAAACTCGAAAGGACAACGAAGGAGCGTCTTATAACATTCTTTATATTTCTCGCGTAGCCGTAAACAGTACCGCTATGTACAGATTTTTCAAATACATCGAAAATAGAGACGTGGCCAAACAAGTGATGAAAGAGCGTGGCTTGAAAAAGATACGTTTAGGAATCGAAGGTTATCCTACTTATAAAGAAAAAGTTAAGAAGAGGGCTGGAGGTCGCGCCGAAGTTATTTACAATTACGTCCAAAGGCCATTCATACATATGTCTTGGGAGAAGGAAGAGGCAAAAAGTCGCCACGTCGATTTCCAATGTTTAAAGTCTAAATCGGTTACGAATCTCGCAGAAGCCACTGCCGATCCGGTATTAGACGCCGGAGGAAATCCAATAAATGCTCTTTTGCAAGCCGCAGAACCGGTGCCTCAACCAGAAGCGGTACTGCCGATGGGTTCCGACGGCGACGTCGAAGGTGGCATAGGTTTGCCCGCCGATCAGGACCTTGGACCTTTACCACCCGATGAGTTGTCATGAGCCTCGTCCGTTTCCCGTATGTACGTTCTTTGAAAGCGAACGTTCGCGACATTTCCTTACCTTTCCTTTCTACCTTTATCTCTACCGCTTCTCCCCACATTCATATGCGTATATATATGAATGGAGCACCGTTTTTCTCAAACACGACTGTTCGTGTCCAAGGACCTTTGTGGGATAGTCCTTGGATAAACCTGTTGCTCGTAAGATCTAGTTTAAATATCTATGTATCGCGCGATTTTTTGTATTTTGTATGTGCATATATGTATATGTATATATCTATATATATATATATATATATATATGATGCGAGGTATGTTTCTTATATGCGACATTGATTGCGTTATTCAAAATACACCGTGTCCTTTCGATTCGCATCGATATAAACTTTTCCCATTTTGTACTATCAATAAAGTTTACAATGCGATTTCTCTATAATCTTTTCTAATTCTTTATACGTATTTTATCTCTTTTCTTTTTTTTTCCATTTTATTCTTTAGGCTCCTAAGCTTCTTCTCAAGGATAAGGAATGTTATATTACAGGACGCATTCCAAAGAAAACCAAAATCCTTTCTCTCCAAATATCGAACCTTTTAAGGTGAGAACTATTTAAGGTGAGATTGTTTCGACATTATCGTTAACCCTTCGATAAATCCTTGTAACTTTGAAATCACGCAATATTCATATTTATCTATTTATTATTTTTTTAAGTTTTATCACATTTTCTTTTGTCAATAAAATCAATCGTTGCTTTACACGTTAGGGTTCGATAAACACGTTCCTTTTTCTTAGATACAAGTTATACGTTATATACTTGATATACAGCAGGTATAGCGTATTGTCGGTATACTAAGTATAATTTGGATCATTATATCACACGTACTATGTGCCAAGTATAAATGAATAATTTATATTATCGTTATATCAAATGTAAGTTATACCCAATGTGGCGTACACTTTAGTTTAGTTCAAATATATCGTGATAAACTGAAACTAAACTATAACTATATTATACTTGGTATAGTATATAAAAAGTGTGTGTAACTTATATATATATATATTTTTTTTGTAACAAGAAAAAGAGGAACACTCGTATAAAGAATCGAAATAAGTTTGAATTACTTTAGCGACTTCCTTCCTATCGTAGGAATCTGTCTTATCGATAATCCTTGATACGCTCTCCACTTCCGTTCACCAAATGAGCGAAGAAGGTCGGTAACCGTGTAGAGTAACGGTCGGTATCGAGCATCGTCATCCTGGAGGACCAACAACCCCGAAAGGAAAACCGGAAGTGAAGCTGGTTCGAGAGGCGGCCCCGGTGGCCATACGAAAACGTGCGGGAGGAGGTGAGATTTTCGAAGGTAGTGGAGCAACGAAGAAACGCAGGCGCTGATGCGATCAATAAACGGTCCTCCCACAGTCGAGGGCAAGAAATCAGTAGCGTACGAGTACGCGATCGGCGAGGGTTGGTTGGTGCGCGCATCTTGTCGTCGGACGAGAGACTTACGAAAACAGCGGGCCACCACCTTCCGGTGCGTGCGGACGGTGCGAGAAACGAGCTGCCAGGTAGCGAGGGTTGCGGACTAGGCGGCTCGTACAGCAGCATGCAACCACCGCCTAGAAAAGTAAGCGCCGCCCGATCCAAAATTCTATCTCAATTTTTATCTTCGTTTATCTTTCCCCTTACTCCTCCTTTATACGCAGGTATACACCTCTCTCTTCTTTATCCCTTTGCTTTTTAAAATCAACCTTCATCCTTATTATCATCGTCATACTCGATGAACTTAACCGGATTCCCTACTTCTCGCGCATACTCTCTGCTTTCTATATCTTTCGTAATCGCTTCCTTAGCCGATAAAACGTCGCCGATATGTCTCGGTTATTCATCTACCTTTCTTTCTTTCTTTCTTTCTCTCTTTCTTATCCTCTCTTACCCTTTCTATCTATCTCTCCGTATATCGATCTTCGACGACGTCACCGTAGGCAAAAATCGACGTAAGCAGCGCCTCGACGGTACCACGATGAGAAAATCAATGCATGCTTCGGCGCACGTTTACGAATCTATGCCAAATGATCGTAGTTTCGTGGGTAATCGGGGCAAGGACCCGTGGATACTGCTGTTATGAAATCGGACAGAGGATCACCCTGCGTGAAAGACGTTGCGTAGTAGACGCTCGCGTATAGCAAAAGATCGAAACCGTTTTTATTCTTTTGATGCTTCCCCCAACCCTCTTCTAATTTCTGACCCAGTTCGCGTTATCGTTCCGTCACACCTGTCGATGTTTCGATCCTCAATGGGATATCATCTATTTACGAGTCTCGTGATTATTTCATTTCGATAGGGGACAACGAGTTCTGTGGCTCGAGCCAGAGTCTTAGAAATCGTAATAGAAAAATTATCGTTCCATTGGATCTAACTTCTATCTACGTATATCGAATCAGTTTTTAGCTACCAAGGACGAGTCGTTTTATCGGAAAAGAATTCTAAGGCTTTCATCGAGATAAAAAGAAGTTATTAATATTAATGGAAAAGTTTAAGTTCTCTTCATTTTTCTTTTCAGTACATTATTCGTTATTTTCTCTCACGCTTTTAAAAATAGACACGACTTTTCCTTACAATTTTTTTTTTTTTACTTTAGAAACTTTTGTTAGAATCCTCAACTATCGTTCTTATCGCTAGTACGTAAGAATGTAAGAAGAGCTAGGAAATCTAGTGCATCGTCGGTCGCGTTACGTAATCGGTATATATCCTACACTTATAGTTTCTTAACATGAAAAATTCAAACTCCCGATGATAGTCTTTAAATTATCCCGATGTATTGATCTCTTTTAGGGAAATTATGCAAAATTTCTTAAGAATGTACACACGGAACAGGCTGCAAAATTGCAAGCAAAAAATCAACATGAGTGCGATTTGCTGGAAGATATTCGGTGAGTTAAATGGGAAGAAAATTTGTTATTAAATAAAAAGACGTTTAAATATTATTACATAATTAGACAACGTGTTAATTTGATCAATCGTAAACTTGTTTCAGTAATTTTACAATTAAAAAATCCGCGATCGAAAAGTCATATTCCGAGGTAAGTTTTTAACGAATATCTCGTTATGTCATAAGAAAAGAGAAAAATAAAAAGTAAATGAATGAATGAATGAATGAATTACGTTTCAAACGTGAATGATTTACGCGCAGATATATTATAATGAAAATATTTTAGGCGTTACTCAAGATATCTTCCGCATATTTGAATAAAAAGATACCGAACATTCCGGATCTCAAGGTCGAAGGGGTAGATGAAAAATGGTATAGTATTCCAATGATCTAATAATAGCGATTGTTACGGGATATTAAATACGTGGCAAACGTTATAAATTATAGGAATATGTGGAATGTATGGAGAACGGTACTCGAGGAGAACGAAAAACTTGCGAGAGCTCGCTTAGCGGCCGTTGAAGTTTTTCAACAACAAATTGCCGACGACGCAAAAAGTTTAAAAATGCACAAAATTCAAATTTCAAAAAAGGTACATTTCGATGAGGGGTATATACATATATAGCAACAAATGTTTGTGCGCGTGTATACACATACACCGTTATTCGAGTAGATACGACCTTTTCTTCTTCATTTATCTTTTAGGCGATCGACCAATTATTGATAGTACAAAAAGAATTACAAGCCTGTGTACAGGATGTCGATAAAACGAAAAAATTGTACTTTGACGAGGAACACAGTGCTCACGATGTTCGAGATAAGGCGAAAGATATAGAAGAAAAGTATGTATCTGTTATTTTTTATTTATACTATACACTCCAACTTTTACTATTTATTGCATTTATTTATTATTATCTTTTATCGCATAGATTAAAGAAAAAGAAGGGTTCCTTCTTTCAGTCGATAACGTCACTGCAAAAAAATAGTGCTAAGGTAACAGTTAAGATTTGACCCGTTTGCAAATAATTTAAGCGAACGATTTATCATACAAATTTGTATTACGAATTAGGTAAGCTCAAAACGCGATGCTTTGGAAGAAAAATCAACGGGAGCTCGTAATGATTATCTACTTAGTCTTGCTGCTGCCAATGCTCATCAAAATAGATATTTTGTAGTTGATTTACAATCTACTATGCAAGTAAGAATACACGACTTTTCTTCTTCTTCCTTTTAGATCTTTCCATCTTTAGTACGTTTTTCTTTTTTTTTTTTATACGAATGAATTTTCTAGTATTTGGAACAAGGCGTTTACGATAAAGTAGCTGAATATTTAACTCTTATGGGTCGTACAGAACTTCTTACATGCCTGGCAACGCAAAATAGTTTTGGCAAAATTCGCGATCAAGCTCAACAGGTACGAACGATGTTACATACACTTACGTGTTTGCGCGCGCGTCTATATTATATTTCTGCAAGACCGACTCGAGAAGTACGTAACGAGAATTTGTTGAAAAGATTGATCTGATAAAGTGCTCGTCCAACATATTTTGAAGAGAGAGAGCGAGAGAGAGAGAGAGAGAGTAATTCGTTACACGTCTTTACTTTTCAATAAACGAGAAATTCGAGCGGTTATTTTTTACTTTCTCGTTAGAAATGAATCTACAAGTAGCGTTTACTATTTTTGTTTTTTTTTGTTTTTTTTTTTTTTACAAAAAATCTTACTGATTGCAGTTAAGTGTATGGTCTTACAGGAATATCCTGTGTTTAAGTTACATTTATGTGTATTATCCATGTAATATTTGCAGTAAAGGATTTACATAGGTGTATGGGTATGACGTTGAAAGTCGTGTAAAAAAGGATTGTAAATTAATATCGATTTTTTTATAGCTCACTAGGGAATATAATATACAATGCTGCTGCCTATATTATCCTGTCTTAAAGCAGCACATACAATATGAATTTGAACCTTGCGATAGTGATCCGGTAGATAGGTTCGTATCAATGATAGTGTATTACCGAGATGAAATAAAATCTTTACGTAGATCACGAGGGTCAAATCGAAGTTGATCGTTTTTTACGACAGGATAACTGCTGATCATGCTGCTGCTACTACTTTGGGTAAAGAGGCACGTCGCTGGTCGACGAGAATCGCTCGTGAAGTGGCTAGTATACGAGAAAATAATCGAAAATTACAAGTGCTTCAGCAGTTGAAGGAATCTGGACAGAAGGTAAAGAAAAGCCTATATTATTATCGTTTGTTATAACGACATAGATCTATAAAAAGGCATGTTGATTAAAATTTATTTCGTAGACTGATCCTAACGATCCGAACGGGCCTGATGTAGATACAAAAATGGATGAATTAAAACATAGTATTCGCCGGGCAGAGGTATTATTTAATATCACATAAAATTTCTCATTTTCTTATATATATATATGTATATACATACAGATAGATAGATATAGATATATATGTATGTAAATTTTCGGTCGATAGACGGCGAAATTAAAAGCAGAGGCAAGAATAGAATGTCTTCGACATGGCGGAGGTCGGTTAACAAAACAATTGTTGAGTAAATAATAGAAACAAAGAAAAATTCGAAATTAATTTAAAAATATTATTTTATTTTTCGTTCAGTGAACGTCGACGAATGGCTTCAAGAAGCTGAAACTTTGAGCGTCCAAGACATGCCAAGGTCGGCCAGTTCTTTGTCGGTTAGAACTGACGCATCTGGCGCAGGGGTAATAATAAAGAACGTTGTAGCAAAAGAGAATCGGAATAGAGCCTGTTCCGTCTTACACTAAAATACTTTTAAGCAGGAGCATCCTTCCTCGGAGTCGTTCTACGACAGCGATGGCGATGGTGGTAGCGATTTAACGACGGTAGAAAGACCCGGTACTCGTAATGCGACGCAACAAGAGGAAGAGGTTCAAGAGGAAAGACAAAGGCACGACAGCGAGGAGGTCGATGGTAGATATCCGCCGTTACGAACTCCGTAGGAAGCGAAGTAATAACGTCTTACCGTATTTCAGCTTTACTCGAGCAAGAGAAACAACGGATAGAGCAATTAACTGCTGGTTGGGACGACCCAACGTCCGTTGATTGGGCGAACGAAGAGAAAGATGAACAAGTGGAAACGCAAGAGCCCGCTCCCGTTCAACAAATATACAAATGCACGGCATTATATTCGTATACGGTAAATAAGATACTTCGTAATAATCCTTTCTCAGTTGATCCCTTTTACTTAGGGAACCGATCCTGTCGTTAGGCACAAAACCCGGACGAGTTGTCGATCGTCGAAAGCGAACAACTCGACGTTGTTGGCGAGGGTGACGGAGATGGTTGGTTGAGGGCACGAAATTATCGCGGGGAAGAAGGTTACGTTCCGCAGAATTATTTGGACGTTGAAAGAGAACCAGACACGACGTCTGGCCTTTCTTCTCAAGGGCCTGGCCTCGTCCAACAAATATCCTTCTCTTCCGTGGATTATACCATAGACGATCACGATGCCGTTGATCCCGATGCTAATTTGCAACCCGCTGTACAACAGGAACAACAAGAGGCCATAATGCAAAATCATATAAGTGGCAAGTTATCGAAAAAAAAGAACAAAAAAAAAAAAAATATTTCGTCGTTTTAATTCTCACACGAATCGATGTGTCATCTAATGATCGAGTTACTTTCAGACATCGATCAGTATTGTATCGCTCTTTACGATTACGATGCTACGTGCGAAGAAGAGCTCAGCTTCCTCGAAGGTGATATCGTTAAAGTACTTAGAAAAGAACCGCATGACGTTGACGATGGCTGGTGGGAGGGAGAATTACGAGGATGCCAAGGATTATTTCCGTCTCTCGTCGTCGAACCATGCGCTCCCGATGGTTCGCCTTTGACTCCTCAGGTTTGAAAATCGATATCTCGGCGAACGGATTGTATATCTTTTTGACGATAGAATTTTGACAATTTTCTCGATTTAGGAGGATATAACACCACCGAGTTCCGCT
Organism: Dolichovespula media; assembly: GCA_911387685.1. Lineage (NCBI taxonomy): Eukaryota > Metazoa > Arthropoda > Insecta > Hymenoptera > Vespidae > Dolichovespula > Dolichovespula media. The sequence goes on from OU426867.1 coordinate 312,584, forward strand.
CCACCCGTCTTTACACCGCCCGAAGTGCCGGAATTCTTGCTGGAACAGGAAGCCGCACAATTTACTTCAAACGGTTCAAACATTTCTCTCTTTTACTTTTGTCTTTTATAAATAATATAGCGATAAGAAAAGAAAAAAAAAAATGTGATGAGAAATGGTTGAATACTTTCGGTATCGTTTAATTTCAGAAATTTCCGATGACAAAGCCGAGGAAGAACAAAGTGGTTTTGTGATAAACTTGACAAGGGGTCAGAAGGCACATTACGGCTCGCAATTCGATGAGGAGAAATCCGAGCCACCTGGAATAATCGGTAAGAGGCGATCGTTGATGGATCTATAAAATTACGTATTCGTATATTTAAGAAAACTCGTATAAGATGCCAATTTGATTTATTCGAATCTTACTATCCTAGTTGTGGAAGCATCCGAAGATGCGGAAGATAAGGTAAAGATATTCGCTTTAACGAGCACACGAATAAAATTGATTGAAATGTAATGCAATTCTGCGAAAATAATTGCACGATATTTGAATTTATTTTTAACGGCGAACGCTTCCTTTTTTCTTTCTTTTTTTCTTTCGACAGGCCACCGAAAAGGAGGAAGAATTATCGGAAAATGTAACGGACGATACTGCAGGAAAAAATGTGAAAGAAGACTTTGGATTGGGTGTCGCACAAATCGTTATTACAGCGGCAACTCCGATGGAAGAAGTTGAACATCCATTTCCAGGGGTAAATGATACAAGTACGGATGACACGGTGAAATCGACGGAAAGTTCCGAAGCAGATTTACCGTCGAGCGTTACCACGGATATGAATGAAAGCGACTGCAAGGAAACTACAGTCATTATGGACGAACAGGATGAAGAAGAAGTTACGGAAGTCGCAGAGGACATCGAAGAGAAATCAACGGTAGATGACTTGCCAACAGATTCGGCGCCATTTCCATTGAGTAGTAGCTCCGGTAGCGAAGCAGAGTCGACGTCCGGGCCGAGTACAGCAGACAACTCCCAGTCGATTCCGTCACGAGGCACTGTGATAGATGCGCAGGAAGCAGAAGAGATTGCGATTATACTCGAAAAGGTAGTCTGTGGTGGGAGGGCAAGTATTCCTGACGAATTACAACCTGACCAATTAGAAAAGCTTCAAAATTTAAAAGAATCGAATGCCTAGGAATGACTATACCTCGGAGATACCGATTATCCTGCCTTAACGAATAAATGGGCTCTTCCAAAGAATCATCAGAACAAGTTCCAGCATTTGTTGGAGTTTTGGAAATCTCCCGAGGTTATTGGGAAAAAAGACTAATGAATTAACCAAACGACCGAAGATTTTTATGTTAATACAACGTACACGACTCTTTTGCTAGGCAACACTCTAGTAACATATATATAAACCAAGAAGTTGCGACTTTTGCAATTTGCGAGGCATCTATGTACAGTTGTAAGGTAACAAAAAGAATTGTCGATACCTGTAATAGAAAATCTTTTGGTGGTTCATGTACATTTTAAGAGAATACAATGGTGTTGCATGTATAAGAGAGAATTGTTTTATTTAACGTGTTCATAGATGTATGTATGTATGTCATAACAAAATTATTATAGTAGCCCTATCCAACGTGCACCCTTTATCTATAAAAAGCATGCGTTTGAATATAACAAAAAGACCCTTAGACTCAAGCCGGCATTCTGAGAGCACCGTCCAACCTTATCGTTTCACCATTTAGAAGTGGATTTTCGATTATATGTTGTGCCAGTTGTGCGTACTCATCGGGTGTACCTAATCTTTGAGGAAAAGGTATCATTTTGCACAAAATGTTGCGTACTTTATCTGGTAAACTTGATAGTAACGGCGTATTAAATAATCCAGGCGCAATAGTAACAACGCGTATACCCTGTTTAGACAAATCACGCGCGATCGGTAAAGTCATTCCAACGATAGCACCTTTACTGGCGGAGTACGCCGCTTGTCCTATTTGTCCGTCGTACGCTGCCACGCTCGCCGTATTGATTATAACTCCCCGTGCACCGTCTTCGTTAGGTGTATTTTCACCTATAAGGCCAACGGCTAATCTGATAACATTAAAAGTTCCAACAGTATTTACTCTAATTACATTCAGGAAATCGTCATATCGGTGTGGTCTATTTTTATTAAAATTATACGTCTTATAAGCCAACGCTATTCCTGCCGCATTCACGACTGCTGTTAGCTTCCCAAATTTTTCCCTGGTTACGTTAAGAGCATTATTTATGTCTTCTTCCGAAGTGACCTAAAAAATATACGTCGTATATAAAATTAACATAAGAAAATATCATATCATATCGTACAAATGCTATAATTAAATAGAGCTTTAATAAATGCAAGATTAACTTGTTGTAGTCTTACGTCGGTTGGTGTAAACACAGCCTTATCTGTCAACTGATCGGCAAGCTCTTTCCCTTTCGAATTAGGAAGATCCGCTATTACAACTTTTGCACCTTCTTTGACAAATCTTAGTACGGTTCCACGACCAAGACCGGAGGCTCCACCAGTTACTAATGCTACCGTATTCTGAAATGTTTTCTAATTTGATATATTCGTTCTATTACCTTATCGATACGAGAAACTATTGTATTACATTCTAATATATAATTGTAGAATCTAATCGAAACGTCTATTTGTTACAGCCATTATACTTGGTATAGTTTTTGGTGCGACGAACTAGGTGCTAAACAAATATTTTACGATAATGCGTTTTATACGATTATTTGTCATTATTAAAATATAAATGCGGAGGAAAATGTACTTTAAAATAAAAATAATTTCTAACGCGTCATTGTGTATAATCGCTAGGATTTTAAACGCACATTCGTATACTTTGAAGTTAACTATAATAATCTCAATTGCTATCAATTGTTAACAATAATTCCGAAAATAATTACCTTAAGCATTGTAAAGAATTAGGTCAAATTGAAATAAATTCTAAACTAACAACACTCGGTATGGATAAAATGAGAGTGTAAATTGATTAGCCTCGAAACGCTAATGAATCGAATAATCGTAAGATATGAACGTTGACCCCTACGATGTTTACATAGCCAGTACGGTTTACTACTTCTCATAACCCCACAACGGAACGTGGCCTGTAATAAAGAAATAATCTATATAGATCGATTGAACTTAACCTACAGGAAAAAGAAAACGTATGCTATATAATCTCAAAAAGAGCTCGAAGTCATTGCTTTTATTCGACCGAAGGGAATTTAAAAAAAAGAACGAAAACTTTAACTCGAAGAATCACGATCGAAAGAACGTGATCCGGCGTTTATCGATCAGCGTTCTCTTTTCAAATATATTAGCTTTTTTCTCTCCTAGATAAATATAACATCGTTTAACGGTAACAATATATTTTTTTAATAAAAAAAAAAAAAAAAAAAAACAAAGAACGAACGAACAATTAACGCGACATAAAAGTCGTGTATTATTTACATGGACATAATCAGATTTAAAACGGATAAACGAATAAAAGGCAAGAAATAGATAAATGTTTACGCAAGTTGTAAATCGCGAAAGGAAACTTACCACCTTGGTAGATGATAATGATGCAGCTTTAATTAACCAATCGATGAGAGCGATGGATTAAAGCCTGTTCCATCTCACTAACGAAGGATAACTTTATCTTTTTCTTATCGACGCTAAGTGTATTTCGTAATACTCCGAACAACTTTGCAACAAAGAGTGTAATTACGAATCGTACGTGGCGCTGCCTAGCGTCGAGAGGAGGCAAAATAATAGCGCCATTTTGTTCAGTGCCCGTTGGACGCGTATGTGTTGCGCTTCGTCGTCGCGTAGATTTGCATGGCGCGTGTCTTTAATGACTGTCAACAGAAATAACAATCATTTTTCCTATTCGGTCACGGTTGCGATACGCGAGTGAGCGAGTAGTGTCGTTTCAGAATGAAGGGGATAATATTCGATAATAGGTGTGTTCTTTGTGTGGTATAGCAAAGGTGAGAACTTGAGAAAATCTAACAGGGACAAGGATAAAAGGAGAAGGACTACGAATGTCTGGACGATCCTAACAGAAAAAGGAATGGATCGCGAAAAGGTCTATCGTTGGGACGTTGAAAGAAAAGCGATCTTTAGAATGATTCACGAAAAATTATCGTCTCGGGAAGAAGCACTCTTCGTGCAGGTAAAGAAAAAGGGATTGGGCATTAAACTCGTCGAATCGATAAAGCGTCCGTCACACGTACGGACGGACACACTTGCGCGTGTAGCAGCGCGCGCGTACCCGCTTGCGCTCTCACTCCCTCGACGCGTTCCCCTTTCTCTCTCTCTCTCTCTCTCTCTCTCTCTCTCTTGCTTTTTTTGCCCTCCCACGAGACCGCTGATTCGTCCGTCGTAAGTCGCTCGGTAGCCGGAAGGGGTCGATGCCATGCGATGCCTATGTTTTTTATTCCTCGAATACATGGCCAGGTTACGTATTGAACGTAGTATGACGCTTTTTATTATCCATGCGTTTACACCATCTTTTGATCGAGCCCAAATTTTATGTCTTTTCTTTCTTTTGTTGTTTTTTTCTTTTCGTTATATCTTGGAGACCATCGTCCATTTTCTTTCCTTTCCTTTTTTTCTTTTATTATTGTTATTATTATTATTGTTATCGCTGCTCCTTCTATCTATTTTCCTATTCATTCGATTTAAATATATTTTTATAATCGACGTTCTCCGACTTGTTTACAAATATTATTATGAATGACAATAAGAAGATTTGCACTTTTAAATGAACTCAATCGATTGTTCGTAGTTCGTTACTATTAGTTTTGCAGTTGATTAGATCGATATCTCATAGATCGAAATTCAAGGCTGACGTTGAAATGGCCGACGCTCCGAAGAAAGGAAAAGTTTAATACTCGAGAATTTTTGAAAGATTTTTAACGATTAACTTTCTTTTTTATCGCCTGTCCTAGTTTATCGTAACTATAGTCAAATCGTTAAGTAATGCTAATAAGATGATCGCGATGTTATATATCGTAGTAATAACAAGTTGTTGGGGTTGGATTCGACGATGTCAAAATATTACGAGTAGGCTTCGCATCGCGATCACCGGCTTTATCGAGTGATTTCAATGCACGGATGTAGAACGGAATTGTGATACATCGCATTCTTGGATAGGAACATGTTTTGTTCGATCGTTTCTCGTGATAACAAGCCGATTATCCATTAAATAAATATTACGATTACGAACCATGTACAAGTGCAAAGTATTTATGAATTACATCGCATTAGATAAATTATGGATGCATGTGTATAAAATGGTGTAAATATAATAATGTAAAATTCAAAATAAGTAACACATGTATAGAAAGAAAAATTTTAAGAAACCGCCATCATACATTTTCATAGTTTAAAATATATTCGATTAATATGAATAACAATTCGAATTTTGATATTATCTCGTTATAGTTTTTTTGCTTATTATACCTCTATTTCTTTTCAGAATTAGAATATCAATTCGCAGACAATAATGCGTACTCCTGCCGAAACTGAGAAGATATCCCAACCTGAGATGTTTAATCTCGAGTCTCAAGAACCAGTCGCTTCGTCCGAAGTGAGCCAAGTCATCTTATCCGCTTCTCACCCAGAGGCACACATATTTACGAATAGGTGTGGAAAATAAATTACGCTTTAACGCTAAGATAGGACAAAGAAGATAATTTGATCAAGAGTAGCTTGTTATTTCTAATTTGTAATAATTAATTATGCTTGTATATAAATTTCTTTCTCTTTTCTATTATCTACATGATCTTATTTGTATCTTATCTACATATATCATTTAATATTATTTTCAAAATTATTATAAATATACAAATTGATATGTGTTTATATATATATGTATATATATATATATATTTACATTATGTCAGATGAAATTTGTATTTCAAAATTTTTGCGCTTAAACCAAATGAAGAGTCACATGTTTTATTGTAAATCAAACTTAATTGAGTGGAGAGAGGGAGGTGGAGAACGAACGTTAGCCCTCTGTCGGCAAGTTGTATCAGTTTATCTCGCGCTTCGTTATGTTTGTGTGTAAGGCGTTTATCTTGTATGGCTTTGTACATATTTTCTCGGCTGAATCTATTTCTTTTTGTCAAGTGCGTGGAGAAACAGATCGTAAGGTGTTGTTTTTATCCGGCGTACGAAACGTTGGCCTTTTGATGCATGTATCACGAATAGCACAATGGTTCTCGCGCGGTTTTTTTCCAAGAAAGTGCAAGTACAGCCTGATGTAGTCGTCGCCGTCGATGTACCAAAGAACGTTGATACAAAGAGGTGAGCTCGAAAATAAATTTAATAGTGTTGAACGAGCTCTTAGTAAATAATTCCTCTTTGATTCGCGATTAAAAATGAAACGATACGATTGCAATGATATATTTTGCAATTACGTCGTCGAACAAAATGAACGACGTCGTCGACGTTTCACGATTAACCTACACATACAAAATAATAGATCAGATAAGGACGGTAAAAAATCCACATCATATCGTTTGATCTGTCAAGAAAGTTCGATGTTTTTTTTTTTTTATCTCTTTCGGTTCTCTTATCTAAATGAAATTGTCCTCATAACGTGATTAAAACGTCTTGTTATTATACAATGACGATTCATTTATAATGCAGTATTATTAATGACTGTTATTCGTTGTGTGCAAGAGTCGTCGTCTCGTGCGCGAGTACACAGCTCGTGCACGCGATGCGTACGACGTCACGAAACGTGACGTACATACGCGAGTATGTATGGAGTGGTAGGTAGCATCTGAAGTCTTTTAGAATTCTATGAACTATGTTAGTGGGTAGAATTTCTTTTTGATCGAAACGAAACAATAGGATTCTTTTTTATTACATGCTTTTGAAATAATACGATATGGTATATATTTGACAGAATAACTAGAAATAATTTATGATTATGCTTTAGCATGCTATGCATTCAAGAAGAGTTAGGTCAACTAAGTGGAATCGCAGGAGGACCAATTATTAATGATACGCAAGTTCAAATACACAATAGCAATCAAACGAATTCGGACAGCAACAGTAATTGTAGCGAGTTTGCAACCAAATGTACCTCAGGATCTGTTAGTTTAGACGCTCAAAGATCGAGTTGGGTCGAAGGAATACTAGGATGCATGCGACCTGTTTGGACTATGCTATCGAAGGCTGCCGTCAATGAAAAGATTAAAGGACATCAAAGTGAGCATCATTGTTATACGTTTGTGTGTGTGTGTGTGTGTGTGTATATATCACAACTTATTTGATACAATTAATACTTTATCATTAAAAGTTCGATATCGTATAAAAAAGGAAAGCACGATGACTAGCATCGTATAGAAATGCACGTATAATTTTAATGTATGTAAACTCTTTATACAAACGATATAAATTATATTTTATTATAGCCGACGATTGGGAAATACCATTTGAATCTATTAGCGAACTTAAATGGTTAGGCTCTGGAGCTCAGGGAGCAGTTTTTAGCGGTAAATTGAACAAAGAGGTAGTAGCTGTTAAGAAAGTAAGAGAACCACGAGAGACTGATATACGGCATTTACGAAAATTAAATCATCCCAATATAGTACAATTTAAGTAAGTCGATCGATTAAAAATAAATATTTGTTATACGTGTGATAACTTAAAACTCTTTATATATAAAAGTTTTTCTTTTATAGAAATATTTAGAATAAGATCCTCTTACGTCTATTCTAAAGTATAATAATTTTAGGGGAGTGTGTACTCAAGCGCCATGCTATTGTATAATTATGGAATTTTGCCCGTATGGACCTTTATACGATTTATTAAGAGCCGGGGAGCCAGTCCCACCTACCAGATTAGTATCTTGGTCGAAACAAATTGCAGCAGGGATGGCTTATCTTCATTCGCATAAAATTATACACAGAGATCTCAAAAGTCCGAAGTAAGCGTTTCGTATTAAATTCTATTAATGTCATATCCTTTATATCGATATATTTTTATAATCTATTTTCTGTTATGAAGCGTTCTAATAGGTCAAGGTGAGGTAGTGAAGATCAGTGATTTTGGTACCAGCAGAGAATGGAACGAAATTAGTACCAGAATGAGTTTTGCCGGTACTGTTGCATGGATGGCTCCAGAAATAATTAGAAATGAACCTTGTTCTGAAAAAGTTGATATATGGTCTTACGGCGTCGTACTTTGGGAATTATTAAGCGGAGAAATACCATACAAAGATGTTGATTCGTCTGCTATTATTTGGGGCGTAGGAAACAATTCTCTTCATTTGCCCATTCCAGCGAGTTGCCCGGAAGGATACAGATTACTTGTGAAACAGTGTTGGGCAGCTAAACCTCGTAACAGGCCTTCCTTCAAACATATTGAAATTCATCTTGGAATTGCAGCCGTAGAAGTGCTCTGTACAAAATCTGACGAATATTTTAAATCTCAAGTAAGATTAAGTTTATAATCGATGTCTATAGATATTTCGGTGTAATAAAATAAAATACGACCTTTCGATTACAGCAATCTTGGAAAAAAGAAATAAGAGTTCATATGAAACAGATGCAATCAAATAGCTCCAGTAGTCCTCGATTCGAGGCCGATTTAATTAGGCGAAGAGAAGATGAATTAAGGCATGCTCAGGATATAAGAGAACATTATGAACGTAAACTTGAACGTACTAATAATCTTTATTTGGAATTAAGCGCTGTATTACTGCAACTGGAACAGCGAGAACGAGACGTAATAAAGTGAGATATATTGACAATCTTTACGTTGAGACGCGATTCACGTCAAGTCGTTTAAACGTTTCTGTTCTTTTTGATATATTTGTAGGAGAGAACAACAATCGGGATACAAACAATGTAAAAAACGTCTTGTACATCCGCTTTTGAAAGCACAGGAAAGATTATATCGTAGAAGAAATCCCACGATACAGTTTTCAACCTCTTCAACTCCTACCACACCGTCGTCTCCTGTCGATTATCCGTTAAGTCCTGCTAAAGCAACCACTTTCACACAGTTGAATGAAGCGAATCAACCGGAGACTGTATTAGCATCGAATAATAATAATTTTAAGCAATGGAAATATAGACACCGAAGAGTTGGATCTGGTTGCGGTGTGAGTTGTAGTCCAAGATCGAGTCCTCATCGCGAGAGAAAGGTATATACAATTTTATGAGAAAAACAAAAAATTGTTAATATGCATACCTATACCTATAATGAGTTCATAAATGTTTATATTAATCGGAGGTAATTTTATTATATCAAAAAAAAAAAAAAGAAAAAGAAAAAGTAGAGTGTCATGATATAGGAATAGTGAAGGCGTACCATTTATTCCAGAGCAACGAAATAACCGCGAGACTAGTTGATAATCAGACTCAAACAGACTTAATGGATATAAGTGGAAATGTTGTGAATTCCATAAAAAACTCAATGAATTCTTCAATGACAGAAAAATCTTCGATGGACGGTATCGATGGACAGTCTATGGCCGAACACTCTATAGAGTACTTCAATGGGAATCCAATATTGTCTGAAACTCATTGTAAAATGCAGTCTAGTTCTTGTTCTAGTCCAGATCACGAGCATGAAAATAATACGAATGGAAACGAACGATTGGCAGACTGCAGTGACGATGATAATCTTGAGACTCTCGGTAGAAAAGTGACGGAAATTATAAACGCTAATCGTCTTATTTCACCTATGGATAATGGAAATTGTGAAGAAGTAATAAAATCACATAGGTATTAACTTTTAATCCGATATATTACGTGCGAATATTCTTTGTTACGTTATTCTAGACGAGATCAGAAGTCATTAATAAATACGATAAATGTTTCGTAGCAGGGTTAAAGATGAGCCTACGAAACTGCCAGCGAACTATTGTTCCGTCGCGAGTACTTTAAATATATCGCAAGAACAGTCTGAGAATAGAGTGAGGTCTTGTTCGGAATTTGTAAATACTCTATGCGATCGTGAGGACGATCCTTGCGAGGAAAGTTGGTCCGATGAAGAAGGAGAAGACCCAAATTATACTTATAGTTATACTCTTAGACGTAGAAGGTACGTTCGTTTTTAAATCAATCATATCCAAATAGAAAGTGTCTGTGTGTGTGTGCGATCTCTAAGTTAATGCAAATACGTATCTACATTTTCAGTATTGCAAGAAGGCCGATTGGTCCAGGCTGTAGATTAAGAAGATTTAAACAAGCAACCGTTAGAATAGAAGGAGTATTGGCCTCTGACGAGGAGAATACTTCAGAATATTCACATCCTCCGTCCAGTCAATCCTCTACATTAGAAAGTAATCCTGACGTTCAAAGGGTCCTTCGCAATATTCATCATTCACAAAAGGTAAATTTATAATACGGTAAATTCAAAGGTACATACAAACGAGTATATTTTGTATGATCATAAATTTACGTCGTTTTACATTTAACATATTCATATATATTGCGAACTGTTATTTAGAGGAAAGGAATACATGACGGTTCGGATTCTTCAAGTCAGTCGGAAACGGACGAAGTCAGTGAGATTACTATTGCATCTCAACCAAACAATGCTAACGTAATAAGGTTGAAGAGTAATATATAGAGTTCGTATTAGTATCATTTTTACGTCTGATTTAAGAATGATTTCCAATATATAATGTCACCTGCAATATTGGTCATTTAAGTAATCATGTTTCATCTATTCTTATTTTTTACAGCTTATATTACGTATTCCAGATGCTTGTCTATTTCAGGGTATATAATATTTCTTAGATTGTATCGGCCATGCATAATTTCTAGGTAAAACAAAATCTATATGATTTCAGATATATACCTATAAATCATACAAATAAGATCGTAATAAATAGAAATAACAAATATGCATACAAATATAAAATAATGTCAGGACAGGAATTTGAATTTTTATTAAGTTTTACCATATTTGTTAAATTTTACAATGAAAAAATCGATACATTTAACACGTTCAATTCTTTTTCTACGATCGATAATTAGTATCATCGAAGCTATGGGGGTGTATTTATTTAGCAATCGAATACCGAGACATCTCTTTTATATATCATAGATATAGATCTCGTATATAGAAATTTACGTATTTAATGGATCAGGTTGAACGCATTAACGATATATAAACATTATGATTTACTTATCAGTAAATCATTCGTCGATTCATCTTGTTCCATGCAAGATCATCTCATTTCTTTATTGTTATTTCCTTTATTTATAGTTCCTTTGTGTTATATAACGTAAAATTGTACCTTTGTAAACGACGTGGAAATAATTTTTGACGTAAGTTCAACTGATATGAAGATACAATTATAAAAATAGCCTTTCTCTTCTAGTATACCAAATAAACATTGTTTTTGGTAGGTCATAATCAGTAATGGTACAATGCGATAAGACTTTGGATTATATATCCTGTACAAATATCTGAGTGCATTAACGAATTGATCATTCCAGTAATTTGTATGATGGGTTTAAACAAATTTATTTTGTATAAACTATTTAGAACAATATCACAATTTCATTATGAATAGCATGCGAAAGAAGTAGATTAAATAATAATAGTATGTTGCGAACGTTTTGCATAGGAGCAGAGGTTTCGCTTTAAAACGGATAATGAAAGTATTTTTCACGAGTAACGAAGAAAAGAAACAAATGTTAACAATAATTAGGTAATTAACTTGACACGAGTACTGATGGCCATTTGTATAAAGCGCGTCAATTTATATAAATTTGAAAAGATAGTTGCTATATATATAGATATATATGAAGTATAGTCTTTCAAAATAATTCCTGAAACATAATACGGCATCTAATAGAATTTTGATTATTCGAAATATTACATTTAAGTGTATAAACAAATTGAAAAGAACTTATAATAAAATATTATTACTAATTTAATTAAAATATTCGTATATTTTCAATTTTTTTTTTTTTAAATAATGATTGAAAGAAATGATGTCCTTTATAAATGCAATAGCATGAGATAAAGTCGAGTATTGTCATTGAATTTGATTATCCGAAAAAATGCTCTATTTAAAAGAGATCAATCCCATAATAGTTTCGGATAATCGAGGTTCTAGATATATGTTCTTACAAGATTCTAAATTTAAAGAAACACCAATATAAAATGAAAAAAAAAAGATAAATATAAAAAGAGAGAATAAATAAGAGCTGATAAAAGCAATATGTATGTACAATTGTCATTAAAGATATAACGCGCGGGTGACATATTCGATACTAGTTACATACACACACACACACACATACATTGTACTTAATTGTTTATACTCATTCTGTTTTCCAAAGCAGATAACATAATTCATGCATTTTTCCTAATTTTTAGTCATTAGATCATCGTTAGAGCGAAATAATGATTCTTATTATTATTATTTTATATATATATATATATATATATATATATATATATATATATATATATATATATATATATATATATTGAAATCCGTCATTTTAGTCTAGCTTACCATTCAAATAAATCATTTTATATAGAAAAATATAAAAGTCATAAAATCTGAGTTCAGAAACAAATTTTGATGATAGCGTTTAATTGTATTCTGACGATATACTCATTCTGTCAAATTACAAACAATGAAACTATTACGCAGCTCTCTTATGCGCGTCTGACTGTAAAATATAGTTTACTCTATATTTTACAACGTAATATTTCGCATCCATCTATTGTACCTGCTTTGAAACTCAGATTGCCTTAATGACAATTATTATATGTCTGTAAATATGGACAATACAATGTAGATTTAAAAGGATAGTACTTTAAGATTATAGGCATTGTATTGATGTGCTCACTTGATTAAGATGATTTATAAATTGTGTAGAAGTATACTTTGTATAAGAATTATATATGTTGTATTCAACATATTTATGCTAATAGATACACACGTGTGAGTGTGTACATTATCTCTTTCCATGCATTGGCAGCTAATTTGATTAAGTCTATTATTCTTTGATAATAGAAATGCTACACAAAAATTAATGTTATGTATAATAAAGTTCATTAATACGGCCTAATATGCGTGACTTTGTGATTTAATTACTATTTTATTAAACTAACATTAATTTAAACATTTTTAAGTATGGCACTATATAGTACATATACATTATACGTATTAACTTAGGATATTATATGTCCAATATTACTATAAGAATATTGCAAAAGGTACCTGAGAAATGAAAGGATTTTTTTTTACATCCATATAAAAAAATACAATGGTAGTTTAAATTCTGCAATTCTCCTAAACATTTATAGAATTATCGTCATTGTCTTACTATTTCTATTTAAGGAAATTTTTAATATTTTGACTGTTGATACGAAAAAAAGAAAAAAAAAAGAGAAAACGAAAATTATCGAACGATGCATCATTATATTTTATTCTAAATAACACATTTTATATATTCGTAATATCCATTCTCCTTACGAATCTTTTTTATAACATTTAACAATGATACATGTATACCTTTTAAACATTAAAATATAATTTGCGTTTGAAATTGTCAAATTAAAATTGATTATTGATACGTTGATGTATAATATATTATTTTTGAGAAGTCATACGCAGTATAAATTAAGTAAATAGGTAAATGTAATAAGCTTAAAAGATTTAATTGTTTATGATCACGTATAACTCTACATAACTTACAACAGGTTTTTTTTTTTTAAAGAAAATTCGAGATAATTCGAGATGTATGTACATTATAGTTCAAATATGAACTTGGTAAATAGGTACATGCATGAGACTTTTCGTTATCTTTACAATATTTATAACGTTATACTCTTATAAAGAGAAACAAACATTGAAAGAGAACAAATATATCCATAAAAAGTGATATTTAGATCATAATAAATAATAACAATTGATTTAAAAGTCTTTAATCATATAAATGAAAAGATTCATTAAGTATGTTCTTATTTGCAGAACATTTTCATGATTAGAACCAATTAATTTATCAATAATGATTTACCAATAAAAAGAATTATGAAGAAATTCTGTCGTAGATTTGTATAAGGACGAAGCACTTTGTCTTAAGCCACTGAATAAAGATACGACTCCTTCCTTTCCATCTTCTTGCTCTTCTTCTTCCGGTAAGTATTCTGGCATATTTTCAATGTCATCCGTATCTTCTTTATGGGTCTAAGACAAAGGATTTTCATTGATTTTTTTCAATATTTTTACACGCGTGCCAAATGAAAATTTAACAGTAAGCAAATTACCAATCTAACTAGAAATTCTTGATTGAATTTATTTTTTGTTACTAGCCATGCCTCCATGTTATCTAAATTTTCTTGTATAACTTCAGCAATTTGCTTGGCGGTAACGTTATTCAATGTACGCATGGTAACGCGTTGATGTTCAACGTCTATCACAAGAGATATCAAACCCTCGATTTTGATCAATGTCGATTCCAGTTCTGATCTAGTCTCCTATTTATAATATTAAACATAAAGGTCATTAATTAAGATAGCTTTTATTAAAGAAAAAGCAAACTTACCGGTAATAAGCCTTGGACATGTAATACTATTACATGTGTTTTTAATTTTTTCCTTTCGATGATCCTGCATCTACTGCGTAAATTATATATAGGTGGTTTCATACGTTCTATGTTGTCTTTCAGATGTTGCGCCCTTTTAGATATTTCTGGTTCGCTCAGTATAAATCTGTTTACAACGGCGTCTAATGCTTCCCTTATTCCAAAGGTAGAGGTTATGTGTAAATAATTATCAGCATTTTTAATAAACAATTCCAAAATATCTAATGAAAGATTAATAATATCTAAATAAGGTACTTCGAGAATATAAGCTATGTAGGACAAGACCGTTTTATCCTGTAATAACAACGATACACGATAACATTGTATTTATGTATTGATATGAGAAAAAAAGAATTATGATATGTTTTACCTTTAAGATCGTGTCATGGTTAGAAAAATCATCGGCCAACTTCTTATATGTTTCTAACGTTGCTCTTATTTCTTTAGGATTATCATATTCTTCCGTTTCCATTTTGTACACGTAACGTAAACGGGAATTATTTTGGAAACCCGTGCACCGCAGTAATGAAACTTAATGATTGCAAACATTCAATCTTCTGAAATGATCAGATATATATATATATGTACAATTTTTTTTTATTCTCATTCATAAACCAATATTACACCATATTTCACGATATAAACAACAACTTACACTATTTGTCACGATAAAAGTTAAGTGAATTAAACATAACGTATCTCATAAAAATGCAGTAGGAACGAGACTTCTTTTTTTTTTTCTTTTTAAGAACCAAGAATTATTCGAGTATGTATAAAAATAAATTAATTAAATCGACGTTAATGGGTATCACAGAAGGAAGTTTAACGTGCACGTTGCAAACAAAGAGAGCTGGTAGAACGAGTACTTTCTATTTACTGGCAGAAAACACGAGTCGACTCCTAGCGCCAAACATGCTTTTCCATTTGATTTCTATAGCTACATGTACGGGTCAATCGTTTACATACCTCAGACAACTCGCTAATGATAATGAGAAAAAGGATAGTTTAGAATCGGTTTTATAAGGGTAATAAAGGACAATAAATAATTATACGAATAAGAATTAACGTTCATGTAAAAATTAATTATAGAAGCGGATAAAGAATGAGCCAAAAGAATAGTAAGATGAGATAGTAGAAGAAAAATGATGAAAATTTAAGCGAATTGAAATAAAAGGATCGAACTCTGTTTTTGTATCAAGTAGTATAATATGGCGTCTAAATCGGACGTATAGATTTCTGTAATATTTTTTAACGATTTTCACTTATTACGTTGGAAAGAAAAAGAACATTGGAATCGTACAATTGTTATTATATCGATTTAAGATTTTATCATTGGATATCGTTTCAATAATTTTTTAATTATTCAAATTTATGCAGATTCCTAAAAAAGATTCCTAGTAGTGACGCCAGACGGCGCCATCGTTGCATAATTGGCGCGATTTTTTCGCAGTGGTTTTCCTTTATCCGCGCCATATGTGAAAGCCGTGTATTTTCTCGCAAAACTATACGTTTCTTGTAATAATTTATAAGTTGTTGACGATCAATGTGTGCCTGTATATTCTCCGTTGAAACTTCTGAACAACGCGCAGAGTCCTCGTTAATTATTTATTAAATAAGTGTACGTCCGTTTTCGTTCGTTGTGGTGGGTAAGGAATACACGTATACATACATATATATTTATTTTTATGCAAATTTTCGAATTTTTATACAAGGAGATAATTTGTTATGTCGAGAAAAGATGATCCTTGACAAAATTTAAGTATAATTTCACGATTACGATTTGCAAATTATTTCATAAAGCAAATATTTAGGGTTACATTTTGTGAAATTTTCATTTTACATGTGGCATAGCATATACCTGTGTATCCATTTATTTGTATCAATTTTCTAATTTCCATACAACGAAATAATTTGTTTCGTATTAAAAGAACATCTCAAAAAGTTGGTCTAATTTTATTTTTTTACAATCTGGAAATAATTTTGTAGAATAGATTTTTAGGTTATCATACATGCGTGTGTGTGTGTGTGTGTGTGTGTGTATATATATATATATGTAGGGTAATCCCAAATATATTAGGATTCGATGCTTGATCGGATAAGATATTTTATGATGTAAATGGTAAATAAGGAAAGAGTGGATTTTTCAAAAGACAGCGTTTCATAAAGTCATAAAACTTTTATGGAGAGAAGAAGGCAATCCGCATGCGGTGCGTCGCATTGCGTTTAGATTTTTGGATGAAATTGTACGAGTTGCTAGCGGTGGATGGGTCGGTAGTTCATGGTAGGAGCTCTTCTTTGGGTGGGCGTTGCTGGGTCGATACAGGGTGGATATCGTCGTTGGTGGCGAGGAACGCACCACAGGGTCGGACGAATATTCTCTTTGCCGAACGTTATTTATATATATTATATTTATTTTGCCAACTTTCATCTCAAAGTAAACAAAAATATGACTACAATGTTATATGTAAAAATAATATATGTTAATCCTATAGCCATTGATGTGCGGCCATTAAATAATACGTAAGAATTTTTAGTAAAAAATACTAATATCGTTTATTTAGAAAATGATGAAAAAATTCCAGTATTATTTATCAGCCAATTTACTACTCTAATATCATACATAATATTTATATAAAAATCTTTCCAATCGAATATACATCATATTCGGATTATTGGAATAAAAAAAAAAAAAGGTAATTTGTAATCCTGAAGGAAGAATTGGAATTGTCAGCCGAGACACGCGAATCAGTGAGCTCTAATATTCTTTCTATCGTAACACGACACTATCATTGATCGGGTTCCCATTGTAACTTCACTATCTTTCTTAATCACTCTTCGAGCTGATTCTCGTACTATTCATGGAGTTTTACCGATGAATCCCTGACCGTGACGTTGATAAAAAATGTTTGCTTTTAACGGAGTGAGAGAGAGGAGTTAAGGCGAAACACTTATTACTTCGTTATTTGCGATCTCCATTAAGACGGGCTATTTACCGAACAAACAAACAAATGATTCAAGAACCTGTCATAGATGAAATTCGTCAATTCGTTTTGCGCGAAGAATTTCAAAAATGATAAAATTATTAATCGTTCGTTTGTAAAATATTCTATCTTCTACATAATTAAACGAGCGACGGAAATATATCGGATGTACAAAATTTTGTATTACAAATTTTTATATCGGAAAAATGGAATTTTTATCTTTGTCCAAAATATTTTTTTATTAACCTTCAATTTAACGATCATTAACTTTATTATACCCTTCTTATTAATATTCTTGGAGAACGTAGCGCTGTGTGCCTGCGCGCGTAGAGAAGTCAACACGATGCCCTCGGTAAATTTCCAGGTACGATGAATTTCTGCACGGATGCTGCAGTGTGCACACATCAAGAGACGAACTGTAAATAGGCATACGCTCTGATGAACAAAGCTCGCGAATATCGAAATCGTCTATACACACAACAACAGATAGGTTTATTCAGAGTAAGCAGAATTTATGTAGAAACTTTAAAAGATATTTATGTGTGTCCTTGGCGTATGTACATATGTATGTACAGGTATAGCTAATCGAAAAAATTAACAATAGAGAGAGAGAGAGAGAGAGAGAGAGAGAGAGAGAGAGAGAGAGAGAGAGAGAGAGAGAGAGAGAGAGAGAGAGAGAGAGAGAGGAAGATAAGAAATGGAAAAAATTTTTACTCGGGACAAACCTTTTAACGATAATCGACGTCATCCTTTTTCTCTATGGAAAAAATTATTATCCAAACATTTTTGCAAAATTATATCGATCTATCCTTTATCTCGAATTCAATGTTACGCTCGACACATTCAATTTTTATCTCCATCATTTTCTATTTTTCTTCCGTCCTCGTCTCTTTCTCTTCTTCGTTCGTCCATCTATTCTTGATCGTAAATAGAGTCATATATTTGGTCGTAGACATCGAGTCACGTTTTCTCTCAAAGATTTATGTCGATAGAAGATCGAGGTGAACGAGCTTACGATAAAAAAAAAAGAAAAAAGAAAAAAGAAAAACGAAAAAAGTAAATAAATGTAATAAAATTCTATCACCTCTTTTTCCGCGTCATGTTTTTAAGAAAAATAAAACCGTTTTAATACTAATTCATTATTTTTATATATAATATATGTAGACGAATAGGAAGCTACACGTTTATGCGATAAATGGAATTTCACGACGGAGAAATACCGATTTCCATTTGTATTCTCTCGGTGTCGTCGGTGTGCAACGTGAATCGAGAACTATATAATATATATGTGGATGCTGCATTAGTCTCGTTTAACCGTTGAACGCGTATCGGTTATATCGACGAAATGTTTTATTATGACATCGATGGAACGTTGATCGGCCCTTTTATCGAGACGCAAAAAGAAAAAGTTATGCGATTAATTCTCTGTCGTCGACATATACAAGTAGATATATGATATATTACACGCGATATGCTTTCCTATCGATTATTTATACGTATGTACGTATATCCGATCAGCCCGCAAGTAAATGTACATATAAATTATTACACACACACACACACACACACACACACATATATGTTTCTATATTCATATTCCATTCCAATATAATATAATATTATAATATTCTTCAAGACGATAAATTCGGAACGTCCAACTCGGAGGTTGTGAAATACAAAACTAGAGTATAGATTCGTAGATTACGTAAGAACGTAGAAATATTGCGACTAGCCTTGAAAGAAATTCCAGGGTACGGTTTTGCAGGAAAAAGCGTAGCAATGTAAGTGGCAGTATTCTCGATGAAGAACGGAACATGAATCCCCGTATTCTACGGTTGCCAATCAGCGAGATGCGCTGAACGAGAACGAGAAGAAGCCGAGCGTTCTTTTCAAAAGGGAGAAACTTTCCAACGATGACCATCGAAGTGGAATATGGTAATACGAGAAGTAAGATCTTTACGAATGCGTTGAGAATTTTCTTCGAATCCTAGCTACGTTATGTATTCGTACCAATATGCGCGCTTATCTACCTACTTATATGTACTATGTGTGTAGGTGTGTCCTATCAATTCTACTCTCGAAATAATATTGTTCCGAGAGATATCTCGGATCGTTGAAAATTTGTAACGTTCGATGCACCGTAAACCTATTAAGAGGAGCAATTAGTATTTCTTAATGATGTTTCGTTAGCCAAATAGATAGTAATTTATCTTGGTTTAATTGCTTATCTCTTTTTACACATATTTTTTTATTTTATTTGATTTTAATTGAAACCTAGACCATCCATCCCGACAATGATTATTTTTTCTATGATCTTTCACAAAGGTAATTTACATACTTCGATCCAAAGTTAATACCTTTAGACTACGTGCCATTTTGAGCCGCTGCGAAATATTACAATTCACGCGAACACGCAAGTAATGTATGATACTTATCGTACGGCGAACTTACATTATTATTCATCGTTCTCTTAATATCGATAAAACACGCTTCTCCATCGTGTATATATAACACAATATTATAATCTTTTTATAAAAAAAATATAATAATAATTTTGCTCTCACGATAATTTTTCAAAGAGAGTTAGTTTTCTTACTTCGCCGATAAATAATTCGTATGATCTGATATTAAGTTTATCTCGTGATTGTACTTTTTCTCTTTCTCTGTTAAATATTAATAAAAAGATTATGGTAGATGCTTCGTTAAGTAGCTTTACTCGTTGGTCCTTTTATTTTCGATAAAAAACTACATGTTTTTCTACCGACGAAACCGAAATCGCTGACGCATTCTATTTTCTTTGACCCTGTTTTCAATCTCTAAATATTCCACGCTTTACCGAGCATTTTTGTTCAAACTTTGTGACGATCGGACGTGGTATACTCTACAAACATGTCTATTTTTAGTGGACGCGAATATTTTTGTTAAATTGTACGTATTACACACACAAATATATATATATATATATATATTCGCGTGTAACATTCGTATTATTATTTACATACATGCGTATGTATATTATACATTCCATATGTAACAAGCATACAAAATATTGTTTCAGATGATATCGCTACATGGAAAATGCTAATCGTTCGATCCCAAGTTCCAGATTAACGAGCGACGTTCTGTAGGTAATAACTGTACTAAATTTATTTCCATACTACTCGGGGAAAGTTACGCAGGATAAAATTTGCGAGTAATCGTTTCTAATCTCCGATCTACGCGACTATTCGAAGAAAGTGCCGACGTTTTGCAGAGCTATTTCACTTCTATCATAGATAGAAATCTACATCGTCATAGTCATATCGGAAATATTGTAGGGCCTTTTGATGGACAGCGTTGACCAAACACGTATTTAATTATGAGATAGATACTTGTAAAAATACGCGTGTATACACACACACACACACACACACACACACATGTACTTTTTGAAGTCGCTAAAAGAAGAGCAACAACATATATATTTATATACATATATAAAATTTTCTTTGCATTCTTTCATTCACAAGTAGTCTGGCATACTTCCAACACCATTCGTATCCTCTTTACACAACGAATCTTCCTAGATGCGAACAATTATAATTGAAAAACAAAAAGGGAAAAGCTCGACAATAGCCAGCAAAGTGATCGAGGAATGTAGAGTGAACAAAGAAAATTGGTAGGAAGAATGAAAGATTCGGGATTTAGCGGTAGAAAGGGTGTTGACTGAAACGAAATCGTTTCGAGTATGCAGAGTTACCCGTACGATATGTATGTAGGTACTCGCGAGAATACGTCAACGCTCGCGAGGCCTTCTCTTTTATTCATGAGGACAGGCGAAAAAGCGATTCGGAGTGGACGTTTAAAGTCAATCGATCCGCATCGATAGATTTCAAGCAAATCCCAGTTCTCGGTCGCCACGACACCGGGTCATCTGTCATGCGATCGTTTCACCAAACTACCTGTCCTAGCCCTAGCGACATCGATATTTTCCACGCGAATTTATGTCTATTCTATCTACATATTAAATTATTTTTTATGATTTATATCGATACATGTACGCGAACTATTCGCGCACTCTTTCGTTTATATATGCATTAACCGTTCTTAAGTTTTCTGTCTACCCACGTATTTTTCTTTTCGAACGTACAAGATCATTTCTACTATCTCTATGTACGAAACCTTTTGTATCGATGTCCGATATTTGAGCTGGCCGATAAACGTTGAAATTTTGATTATTTCATGTCTATAAATGAAACAATGGCAAGACGAAAGGAACGATCGAATAAACAGGACTAGTATAAAAACAATAGTACGGTATTGAGTTCGTCGACGTGCAATGTTAGTGACTTTAATTAAAAATACTAATATTATTCATTTGGATATAAGATAGCATAGAAAATACTATTATTGTTTATTCGTATAGGACACCGAAAATTTCTATACTATTGTATATATTGATATGTACCGAAGGACAAAGCAGATTGTCTCTCTAATAGTATAAATTCTCGAGTACTATACGAAAGACAAGTTACTTGAAAACGATCTCATTTCAAATCCGTCCTACGTTCTATAAAAGTTGAATGACGAAGCTACCAAGTCGAGCGTTCGTTTACTGCTTTCTCGAGTCCTCCTCGTGTACACCGTTAATCGCACTTAATTATCTATTTTCAATTAAGTTCCTAGAGTTACTATCAACGAAATAGGAAGAAGAAGAAGAAAAAGAAGAGAACGACGAAAGCTTTTGGCGAGTTTTATCGTAAGAAGTAGTAGTAGTAGTAGTAGTAGTAGTAGTAGTAGTAGTAGTAGTAGTAGTAATAGGATGTCGTAAGAAATTTTTGTTATCCGTCAATGGCGTAATCGAGATTAGCGATTTAGAAGAACGGTTCTTTAAAAAGGACGTCAATTAGCTTTCTGGTTGACGTTCGGTAAACTCGGTTTGACCGACGAAGATAGACCGAGAAAACGATCGGTAAGAGGGAAAGAGAAAGAAAAAGAAAAAGAAAAAGAAAAAAAAAGGAAGAAAGGAAGGATCGCGAAGTGGGATAAAATGTAAAAGCAGTGGGGGAAGGGAGGGGAGGATGGGAGAGAGGGGATAAAAAGAGGGTAGTCGTTTTCTCCCCGTAGAAGACGCGGGGGAGAGAGAGAGTGAGAGAGAGAGAGAGAGAGAGAGAGAGAGAGAGCCGCGTTCTCCGGTTCGAACGTAGTCGCGCCTGCGCAACGTTTACCCCACGCACCAGCACGTAATGTCACCGTTGAGCCAGTCTGACGCCAGGCGCCGCGAAGCTATGACGTCACTGGTTCGCGCTTTGCCGACGTACTACTTACTTTTCTCCCCAACAACGGTAAGAAGCTCATGAATGAAATCTCGCTATTTCGACGGCTCGAACAGCTACGGCCATTTTTCACGAGAAATACGAACTTTTTTCCGCATCCCTCTTGGTTATACAGGAGTAAGACCGACGGACGGACAAGCAGACAGAAGACAGAGAGAGAGAGAGAGAGAGAGAGAGAGAGTAGCCAATACCGAAAATTCCTGGACCACCTCTATCGACTCGAGACGCAGTCCGATAGTCAAGCCAAACAGTACAGCTTCCTCTTTCCGCATTGCGATTTTCAAAACGCCCTAGCATATACCTTTTTTTTATCGCTTGTTCACAATTATACCGATTTCGTCAATAACTTCGGAACGTTCTTTTCTCATTCGCCCTGCTCGTTCTTTCTTCTTTCTTTTTAGCCTTTTTTTTTCTTTCTTTTTTCTTCCGTCGTTGTCTTCTTGATCCGATTTTTTTTTTCCTGCAAAGCCTACCACCCTCCCTAACGAGTTCTTCTCTCCCCGACGACTTAAGTGGAACGTTGCCACCCACATGATACTCGAGTGCTGCTGCCACCCGCGGTTTGTCAATATCTGCTTTAGTTTATGAATGGGACTCTACGTACACCTACAATCGAGGCGCACACGCGCGCGAGTGTTATCGCGTCGATAACCAGTTGCGCCGATTTGAAAAAAGCAAAAAAAAAAAATTGAATCGGTCCAATTCTCTCGTTTATATATCTCGATCCTTTCCGCGATCGAAAGAATTCTCCCATATTTTTGTTTTCTTTTTTTTTTCCGCTCCCTCTTTCGACTATTTTTCTATTTCCCTCGAATACGCTTCGTTGCATATGAAAAGAAATGCATTCGATCGAAGCTCGAGCTTATCCTATTCTATTCTCCTCAATTGTTATCTCGATTCGACGACTCGTTTCATTCCCCCAACAAAATTCAGATTTCCGAATAGCATACTTTTTCTCTTTTTCTTTTTTTTTTTATTTCTTTTATATCCTCTCTCTCTCTCTCTCTCTCTCTTTTTTCATACATTTTCTTTTATAAACGAAAGCGCATACACGAGCGCGCACCTGCTCTTGTCGCGTTAGAGAGATCGAGGTCAAGGGTGCAGCACGACCTCGACCGGAAGTGAATCCTGCTCCACCGAAGATAAGGGAGAACCCTCTTGCGGAAACTTTACGTTCTTCCTGCGATTTCTCTTTGTCTGTCCGAAGGATTTCCTTTCTCTCTCTCTCTCTCTCTCTCTCTCTCTCTCTCTCTCTTCCTCTCTCTTTCTTTATCTCTACGTCTTTCTATTACGCGATCAAACCTCATGAATGCTCTTTGTTAATCATCTAACTGAAACGTCTATTCGACTAGGGAAACATCGTATAAGTAAAATATGTTATTATAATCGAGCGAGTTAGGGGGATAAATCGTGTTATATAGAACGGCGACAGAAAGCAATTATCTTCGTACCAAGAGAGTCTTTCGAAGTTCTCGTTATAAATAGGCCAATGAAAAATCATTAAAAATTCTAATTACATTATTTTCTCAAACATTTGAAAAAAAGAACAAAAGAATCATTAAAGTATCCGCCATCTTTTCTTTGTATTTTCTCGAGAGATATTTCGGTGAGGAGAAAAAATCAAAGGATGTTAAGAACATGATCGTTCAATTTTGTAAGTGAATTCTTTGGTACGATTGTTTTTCGTGATCGTTCGTATCGTAAGAGGAATAAGGAAGAAGGAGAGAGAGAGAGAGAGAGAGAGAGAGAGAGATAAATAAAAAAATAGAAAGAGAGAATCCTCGAGGGGCAATCGGGTCGTCGAAATCGAAGTAGCGAGATTCGATGAGGATCGAACTGGAACGAGATTATATCGGTAAAGCCCAACGTATAAGGAATTCCACTGGCTTTCCAGCAAACTTCTCCAGACGTCTCTCGAGGATCGGCTCAAGTGCGAGATCGCAACGTGAAATTATCGAGAAGTTTTTCGAAACCCTTACGGAGGATGTTCTCATCGACGAGCTAAAGTTTCTGTATATCCAAATTGAATCCTTTCGAAAACTTTTGTCCAAGACTTTTTAAGGATAGAGATAGAGTAAGTTTTTCTTTTGTAGTAGTAATAGGCGACAAAAAAGAAAAAGAAGAGAAAGAAAAGAAAAAACAGAAAAGAAAAAGGGGAAAAAGAAAGATCGAATCGATCGTAAAAAATTGTTCGACTATAAGCTCGAAGTACAAGTGAAGTCGTAACTCGATTCGAAATATTTCGATTGGAAGTGTAATCGATCGCTAAGAATTGTCTCGAAAGACTTTACTCGATCGAGAGTAAATCGAAAGGAGAGGAAAAAAGAAACAAAGTGATTTGGAGAAAGGAACGCGTCGAAGGGTAAAACTAATTCTCTCGACGATTTTTTCAAGTACGTCTTCTCTCTTCTCGTCGAATTCGTCTAATAAGTCGAGCAGCGATGCACGGTGAACGGTGAGAGTTATTTCTCCGAAAGACAGAGAGAGAGAGAGAGAGAGAGAGAGAGAAAACATATTTACGTTGTTCGGATATTCGCCGAGGGGGAAAAGTTTTCCGTCGAAGGAGATAAAAAGAAAAGAAATAAAAAGAAGACGACGAAAGGGAGTCAACGAAAATGGGCAAGAAAAATAGCAAGCTCAAGCAGGATACCATCGATCGACTAACCACCGATACTTATTGTAAGTAAAATTATATAATAATTAAAAAGAAGAAAAAAAAAAAGAAATAAAGAGAGGAGAAAAAAATTGCTGGAAAAAGAAATTGGTCAAAAGATTTCAATAAAAAATTTATAAACGAATTTCGAGCAAAATTTGTATCCTCCACGACATTCTCGAGTTTTATATATCATGCATCCGTATTCGTAATCACGGATCGTTTTTTTTTTTTGTCTTCTCTCTGGCATTCGTTTCATGATCGGTACCGACCGACTTTAGAAACACGTTCCACTTTCGTATTGTTCTCTTTCTCGCGTCTCTTGCATCCGTCGTTTACCACGTTTACCTCTCGATGGAGAAATAATTCTGTGCGAGTGTCGTCGGATATAATCGAACCTCTAGGAACGCGTTCCTTTCATTAATGAAAAAGAAGAAGAAGAAATCATTACAGAATAATTCGATTTGAATGATCGTTGATTCGAGAATATTTCCATATAAGGTTTCAGCAAATCAATTTTACTTAATGAATTCTCTATAACTCCATTTTTATATATGGTATACTATACTATTTGCTTTGTATGTATATAAATACTTTGTGTATTATTATACGATATTAATATTAACTTTGGTAAACTTTTGGTAAAAATTAATATCGTGTATGCAAAACTGAAACTATACTAATATTACAGTTTATGGAGGATTAATTTTTATTTTTTGATTTTAATTACTTCGGTAAATATAATTTTGTTTATATATATATGCGCGTTGACGAAATACTTTTGTGTCTTGATATGATTTATCTAGATATAACAGAGTTCAGTACTGTATTTACGTTAAAAGGAAAAGCTTAGTAGGTCTTAGGCCATGGTAGTAAAAGGAATGGTAATGTAACGGACGGACGACGCTTATTGTTCGCAAGGACACACTGTCTCAGGGTGTTTACACTCGATGAACGTAGCCAAGAAGCGCGGAGTCATTAGCCGACACAATGCGTTTAGTTATCCCTTTTAACGATCCGTGTAATCCAGTCTTATTTAGCTCGTCGGTTAAACACCCTCTTCTCCAATGGCGATTTGTATCTAACGCGTTCTAACGAAGGATTTTAATGAGCCGCCATATCAAACAGAACAGCGACGAATACTATATATCCGTAATCTTCTTTATTCTTCTTATATTTCTTCAAGAAAGAACTTTTACCAAGTTAAATGTAAATCTCAAAGACCAAACTCGAAAGGTAGCTCGTATTTGTATCCCTCTTTCTCTTTTCTTATTTTTTCATTTTTGTCCTATCCTCCTTCATTCTAGTTATTTAACATTCTCCCCATTTTCATTTAACTTGGATCGATTCGAATGATTATTTTATCCCGGGACGATCTCCCTATATTTTCTTCGCATGCGAGACGATATCTATCGTCTATCCATTTCCGTAGTGGGATACCTCGGTTCGTGTGCCAGTATATATTATTATAGGGACCCTTTTTTAAGAAATAGAATAGGGAAGCAGCTCTTTTATTAAACTCATCGATTAGAGCGATACGTTGGAGTATTTCTATTCCGTCCTCTTCGTTCGAACGTATTATATTTAAATTGCTATTTTTATTAAATAAGAGATTTTTTATTATAGGACAATGTTTCAGTCTTGATCGTCGAATTCTTCGATTTAATATTTTTCTTCTCTTTTTTTCTTTTCTCTCTCTCTCTCTCTCTCTCTCTCTCTCTCTCTCTTTTTTCTAAACATATCTTTGATCATTTCAAAGGAAACGTTTTAAAGTGATGAACTTTTTGGTACACGCTGTATTTAAAAATGATAGCCCTGTCGGATCGAGTTCTTCGAAATTCCTCGATTTCTGAAGATAAACGAGAACGTAGCTATTATAAAGCGAACGTTTCAATAGGAAATTAACGATGGTATGAACTGGATCAACCGAGTGCCTAACATAGATCATAGTGTCTTCCTCTTTACTATCGGCATTTAACTAACTTTTCTATCGTATTCTTTTATAAAATCTCGATTAAAAATCTTCACATATATATCACTTTGCGTTACGTTATATCATTTCATTATTACGATTAATTCGATCGTTCTATCGTATTTTTACGAAAATTAATTTTTCAATTAATCTCATTAACAATAAAAGAAGAAAAAAAAAATTCTTCTCTCGATCATATTATAAAAAGGTACGCGTGTAAATCAGAACGTTAGACGCAACCCAAACAATATTTTTTTCAGTACGGATTAAAAAGAGGAAGTGTCATAGCGAGAAACTAGAAGACACGTTTTATTCAACGTCTGTCGATCCTATTTTCCGTCCGTCCTTTTTCCATATGTACGCGGTAAAAGAGGACACGTGTTTCATACAATATAACGAGACAATAGGATACGTTGCTGGTCGTGTTATCAGTTCTGGAAAAAAAGTTTGCTTTTTTCCTATCATAAAAAAAGAAAGAGAGAGAGAGAGAGAGCGAGGGAGAGAGGCGAGACAAAGGGTGACTTGGAGAGTCGAAAAAAAGAAAAGAAATGTTCGGATAGAGGGGTGAAAGTTGACGCTCTCTCTCTCTCTCTCTCTCTCTCTCTTTCACTGTACCGCCATCTCCCTATATATACGTATGCATAATATATACGCATGTAGATATATATATATATATATATGCGAGAGTACATAACCGAGCAACGTTCGTTTTAGTTTAGCTATCGTTTCTGCCTACAGGCGGGATCGCGTACGATATATGCGAAAGGATGACGGTGACGGTGGTGGTGGCGGTGGCGGGGGCGGGGGCGGTGTCGAGGGGTGCGAGAGGGCGAGAGGGCGAGGCGAGGCGAGGCGAGGACGAACGACGATCGATGTCTGTGCTTTTCCACTCTTTGGTCACGCACCTACGAATGCATACGACGAGAAAACTCGCTTCGGTTCTTCGTCTGCGCGAACTACCCCTCGACAATTACTACGACTCCTCCCTCCCCGCCCAACCCTAACCACCCCTCATTTTACTGATTCTCCACCCTCGAGAGACCGTTCCAATTTATTTTCATACTTTCCTACCGTATTCTATGATCAAATTTTCGCGCTCTCCAAAGATAGAATGTAACCAAGGAGGAACGACTATTTATTGCCTTTTTTTTCTATTTACATTTATATACGTATACGTATATATCTTTCCTCTTTTCTTCCTCTTTCCCTTTCCCTTTCTATCGCACTCTCTTTATCTGTCCCTTTCTATTTCTATTCCTATTCCTATTCCTATTGCTCCTTCCCCTATTCCTTTCTCTTCCTATTACCCTTGTTCTCTATTTCCTTTTCTTTCCATTGCTTCTCCTCTGTCATTTTCTCTTAATAATTCTCTTTTCCTTTTCCTCTTCCTCTTTCGAGTTCACTTTATTTCTCCTTCTTCATCCCTTGTAATAATTTATTTAGGAAGCGAGGTTTCTGAAAGAACACGTTATATCAAAGGAAATATGAATTTCTTCGTACTAACGAGCGTTTAACGTTACGTATCTTTGCTCGCTTTTACGTGTTAAGTAAACGGTGTAGTTATAACTTGGTTAGAATTTAAAGAGACGTAATAATAATGTCACTTTTTCAAGTGAAAACTTGAGAAATATTTTTTATCTTTCTCCATTTTTGTTAGTCTTTTTTTTTTTCTTTTCTTTTCATACCTATTCAATGTCTCGAGAATATTTTTCTCGATATAAAGGACAAGTTCAATCGAATTCTTTCGTTCAGAGTGAACTTTTGGATCGGGCTAGAAAAAGAGAAAGAAAGAAATACAGGGGGAGGGAGAGAGAAAGAGAGAGAGAGAGAGAGAGAGAGAAAATAGGAAGTCGTGCTTGGTTGGTCGAGGAAGCAGAAAACGAATCTTCCTTTGCTAATATCGACGACAACGAACTATGTCGGAGAGGTCGTTTGATCGATATCCTCGAATAGTACGAAGGTATTGTCGTCATCGATGTATTATATTATATATTATCCCATAAAATCGAGCATTATTGTAAAATCGTTGATATACATTATAAAATATTCTTTAAGTTAAAAATGACTCGTGTAATTCGATAAACACGTATTCGTACATAATATCTATATATATATATATATATATATATATATATATATATATATATACGCGGAAAAAAATAATATTCATATCTACGAAGAGAAATAAATGAAATGTATTTTAACTTTCGCGGTATAACATTTGTATAAATTATTTCACGCTTATAGGTAATTCAATATTTTCATAAATACAATATCTAAAAGAAATCGATGAATAATATTTCTTCAAATAATATACGATGTTAATCTTATTAACGAAAACGTGATAGAAGCTGATATAAATATAATATAAAGAGTACAATAGAAATCATTATAGACTTAATAAAGCATAAATGAAATAAATTGGATGAACACGTAATACATAAACAATTACTCAATTTCTCTCTCTCTCTCTCTCTCTCTTCTCCCTCTTCGATAGATCTGACTTTAATCGAATCGATTATTTACTACAACGTGCACACCTACAAATTACACTTATTACAGATCCTCCATAAAGTTTTCTATATCTCAAGACGCTTCTTCGATTTTTGTCTATTACGTTTGAAAAATATAGTTAATGTTTGCCCACATCGAGGATTACCTGGGCGAAAAAATTCGAAGGTCGATCGATAATGATGCAGTAGCACCGGCTTGTCTAGATATTACACGTGTGCACAAGTGTGGCCGAACAATTACCGGTCCGGTTGCCTCGACGACCCTTCATTTTCCAACTTCTGAGAGCACTCGCTCGTCCGTAAAACGATGTAATCCTCTCTACCATGTTTCTCGTTTTCCCAAAACGAGCTCGAAACGCTTTTTAAATTTTTACTAATCAATTTTTGTTCCTTCGTTATTATCGTTTACTACACGACGAGATGTTGTACGTGTCGGCGCTTTTTAAATTTTTATATTTTTATTTATTTATTTGTTAATGAAAATCTTTCAAGGGAGATCATTCATTTTCTTATATTACTTTTTCGAATATTTATCCTGTATTATGAATATGTTTCCTTGTTAAATATAAATACAATACGATCTCTCAATTATATTAATTATCAAAATGTTATGTCATTTGAACAAGCTATTATCCAAACGGTCTATTGCATTATCGTATCAATATCACATTTCCTATTGAAACAGACACAGCTATTGATATATATATATATATATATATATATATATATATATATATATATATATGCATGTATGTATGTATGCATGTATATATGCATACTATGCAAATAATTCCGAACAGTTCGATCTGAATTTGACGTTTCAGAAAAGGGTTTTGATTTAGGACCTGTAGAGATTTCTGATCGATAAATAACGGTTTAGACAGATTGTAGATTTCATTTGATTTTCTTTGAAATGTAAATATATAAATTTTGATATTGCATAGAAAGATATTACTCTACAAATTTTTTTAACCGAGTAATTTGATTGGAATTTGTTAATATAATATTTAACCGATTATACATTTGATTTTATTATCTTGAAAGTATATAAATTTGGATGGAAGGAAATATATATTATTAAAATATTAATTCTTAACCTCATTATTAAATTAAAATTAGGTGATAGAGTATTCTTTCACTATATTAAACTTTTTACAGTTAGTCTCGATCGCTATTCACCGTGTACTAAGTAAATGAAGTAATGTCAAAGTTCAATGGAATTGAGAAGTAATATAATCAAATAAGAAACTTATCGAGGAGGTTAATTATCGCGATCAAGTAATACTTTTTGTCTAACGAATATTGATTTTTCATTTATGCAGAGAATTTTCATATAAAAGGAATATGGTCTTTATAAGTCGACTAACTTTTTCAATGTTTTTCTTTAGAAAAAAACAGAGGAGAAAAAGAAAGAGGAGAGAGAGAGAGAGAGAGAGAAAGGGCGAAGAAAAATATGTACGCTGCAATTCATTGGGGACACGCTTCGAGCTATTTTCCAATGCTCCTGAGCTCTTCGTACTTTCTCGACTTATTCAAAATTTAACATAATTTTCGAAAGAAACGCTTTTCTCGGGGGAATGAAAAATGTGAAAACAAAGATAACAAATAAAGAGGAAAATGGACTATCAGAAATTTCATTTCCTTGTTAAACCATATCCTCAAATTCTCGTTTTTTTTTTTATTAGAAAAAAAGAAAAATACCACGGGAAATAAATTACGAAGCTGTGAAAAGAAAACTGGCTCTCTCTCTCTCTCTATTTCGCGACTATTTTCCGATCGAAGCTGGAAACATTGAAAAGAAGGAAAAACGGAGATTACAGAATGATCTAGAAGATCTCGTTTGCAATTATCTCAAAGTTAAAATGAAATATCCGGAGCAATTCCGATGTGATCCGGAAGTAAGCTAACGTGTGTTTGAATATTTTGTGTCTCCCTGACGTCTTATATACTTACGTATACAACACTCACATACACACATATGGACGTTTACGCAGATAGGTATTTACACATACGCGGAAAGTTACATTTAGCCCTGAAGCAAAGTCGACGCAATTAATCGCTTGAAGAGCAGCTTAATTGCTACTAATTGACTGGAGTAATCGGACTTTCGGCGTTTCTCATTTCCGATCGGATTTATCGACTTATAGCTTTGCTCGATGGATAGACCCTGCCAATGTCATTTATTTTATCTGGATTATTCGATTATACGATTGAAAAAAGAAAAAAGAAAATAAAATAAAATAAAATTGCGTCAAGTAGATAATCTTATTTTTGTACACCCATATTACGTTGGAGTATTAAATGAACGATAATAATTAACATAGAAATTTTAACATTAGTTATTTCATAGCAAGAGGAATATAGTCGTAGTATTGAACCTTTTTTAATTCGTTTCATCGATTTCTACATAGTATAGAAAGTGCTTCGACAGTTCGAAGTGTCCTCTCTACTTCGCAATAAAATACGATTACATCGTGGTCGTGTCGATCGTCGTGATGAACCTAAAACCACCCTGTTAAATCTCATAATTATCGATCAGGTTTCTTCAGGAATGGGTCTCGAGAAGACTTCAATCGTATCTTCAAGATGATGGTCCGGTAATAAAATCACCCTGTCGTTTCCAAGTGGAAACGGTTCTGATATTAAATTCTATGAGCTACTAACGAATTACTATCGCGCTCATGGAGTTAACGCCGTGTGCCTGTAATTCTGCCATTCCTCGCTTCGTAATAAAATTAGAGTTAGAATGCGAGATGACGATGGATTCGTACGATATAAGAGTAAGAGAGATAGAGAGAGTGTGTTAGATATTTTTGCAAACGTGAAACGTCCTTTGTTCGACCAAAGGAAATTTATGAGACACTATAAAGCACTAGCTCGTGGTTACGATCTTATATACACACATATACATATATGAGACGAACCTTTCGTGGCTTTAAGCATTTCGTGTATATAAGCAACTCTTACAAGCATTCGAGTTTCCTACAGTGTAAGGTCTTAATGAATAAATCAAAGTGTACAGTCCAGATATCGTATAGTGTGTCTTCCTTGACAAATCACTTGTGAACGTACATGAATTCTATCTGAATTGACGGTAGTATTTTACTTGCGAATGTGCAGCAAATCGAATCTATGAATTACGTCACAGCTGTGTGTTCTTCTTTTTTTTTTTTTTTTTTTTATGATCTCGAATTATCTCCAATGAACTATTTTCGGAACGGGGAAAGCATCGAAAAGCCGATTATTTGAATTAATATAATTTTTATTGTGAAATTTCCGAAGAAAAACGACGAAAGTTCATTGACCCATTTTCATCGGTTCCTAACAATAATATTTGTCCGATTCCGATCTTAATACGATAAGTCGTAAAATAAGAGAAATATAGATAGAATCTATGTTGTTTCGCAAATATTCCTTCGGTTTATTTATCGGTCTGGCAAGGTCGAGTAAACAAGAAAATAAAAGATTGGCACGTGCAACGAGTCGAAGATTATCTCGAAAATATGAGATGACTGGGTATATAAAGTGAAAACGACGGATCGCGATTTAACACTTTACCACGGAGCGTTACAACTGATAATTTGTCGATGTAATTTGTTGATATTATGAATATTATTTATTATTCGAGTTACATATATAAGATTAATAAAGAGAACAAAATTATGTACACACCTATGTATATACTTGTACTACGTTCACCTAGTAGAGTTCTTAATGCAAGTGGAACTTTGTCGGGTGACCAAATTTAGTGACCTTTAGGATTAATGATTAATAAGAGTGTTTTTCGACGATCGTTGATTTCGTGGATAATCTATCCATTGACTAACTACTCCGTAGAGTTATTAAATTTTTTAATAGAAGCAAAATTATCGATAAATTACTCCATAGACTTACTTTATCGTTTTTATCGTTAAAGAATGTTATGCTTTATAGAAAAACATTTATGTTCTCTGACGCTCTTAAAGAAGTCTGTTATCTTGCTTGAAAGAATACTCTCGTCACGAACTACCAGACATCTTTCCGAGGATGTTAAAAAAAGAAGAGCTTTTTAACGAGCAAGTTATTTTACTCGACGAACGAGAAGATAAATTGTCAACGCAATTTCTTAAATTTCTATTTAACTGGCAGTTAAATTTCAATCTTGAAAATCATCTACATTGGAGCTTGACAAATGTTCTCTTTTAAGAGCTATATATATATATTTTTTTTTCATATGTATTTGATCATTCATCATTTCTCTTCATTATTTTTTGAAGTAATTGTGTATGCATATATCATATTTTTATTTATTTCGATATGTAGGCATATCGTGAAATATACATGGTTTTTCTTTTTTTTAGAATTTTTTCCAGTCGAGTTTCACTGGAATATTTCATCGCACTTTTTGACATTGTCTTAGAAATTATATATATATATATATATATATATATATATATATGTATATATATATATATATATATATATAATATATATATATATATATAATAATAGTAGATCGGGAAGAAAAATTAGGATTTATGAAAAAACTGAATTTTTTGTTGATAACTCACTAACTTTGAGCAGAACTTAAACCGACTCATATATCATAGTCTTTGGAAAATTAAGAGGAAAGCTGACGCGTCTTTCCAGCAACTTTCTTATCCCGTTTTAGTTGGGACAAGATAAATCGATTACGTATTATATCTATTATCTGTTACAATCCGAAGATATATTCGGTTGTTTGCTGATAAGATCTACGACGTGAACAGCACACCGCAAGATATTCAAAGCGTGTAAATACTATCCGAGAGAAAAACAATTATCAGGTAATTAATAGGCCGGTAATTATATTTCATCGAGTGATTGCACTTTTATATAAAATAAATCATTATATATAGATTAAAACCTCTAGGCGATCTCTCACGCTAAAGATTTTGTTAACTGATAAGTGGCATAAAATGAAATATTTTTTTTTTAATTAAAGCAATTCACGTAACTTCGCCTTTGTTCATGATTATATTTGTACAAGCTTCTTTTTTTATCATTTATCATCAACCATTAATTTGCACACAGTAAAAAATAATTAACAAAATATTCAACGAAAATATTGAATGTTAATTATCAATCAATGTCGAGAAAGAAAAGAAAGTTTATTAATTATAAGTTTAAACGACTCGAATTCCTCTCAATACTTGCA
Organism: Dolichovespula media; assembly: GCA_911387685.1. Taxonomy (NCBI): domain Eukaryota; kingdom Metazoa; phylum Arthropoda; class Insecta; order Hymenoptera; family Vespidae; genus Dolichovespula; species Dolichovespula media. The sequence continues at coordinate 347,781 of OU426867.1, forward strand.
TAGTTCAATAATTTTAAATAATAAGATGAAACGCTTTTTATTTTCTTTTCATTCTTCCTCTCTCTCTCTCTCTCTCTCTCTCTTTCTCTATTTGTTCATTTATATGCTCACGATACAATGTCTTCGGTAAGAACCATTCTTGATTTTACTTTAAAGTATACATATTTTAAGATATAAGTCATATTTCTCATGCGCAGTAGCCACGATACGTTTCCCTGTCATATTCTACGAAATTGAATACTTTTCTAAAGATATTTCTATCAGAAAAATGACGACTATGTATATATATATATACACAGACACACTTATATAGCGAGCACATAAGAGGTGTGGAAAGTAAGCTATATATTTCCAAGAAATGGATCCTTACATGATAAATGTAAAAATATCTTTGAAAAATATATAATGTTCATATCTACATCTATTTATCTCTATATCTGTATGATACAAATTATGATTATCTTTTATTTAACAAAAAAGAAAGTAGACGTTAATCGATTAACGGGGAATATATTTATGCGGATAAAAAAATGTTTGTAATGGGATGATAATTAATTTTTTTTATTTCTTTATGACATCGTAATAGAATTCGTACGTAATTTAATACAATATGTACGTAACATTTTCATGATTAATCGAAGAAGATATAAGTATTCGAGAAAATGATCAAAGTTGTCTTATTATCGCTCTCTCTCTCTCTCTCTCTCTCTCTCTCTCTCTCTCTCTTTCCCGAAATATCGCTATAAATTAGACACGCTGTGCAAACAAATTACTTGCACGTGTTCAACCTTAAACTTAGAAGCGCTTCGAACATGTTGATCGTCGACAAATTTGTCGATTTATTGGCACATCTTTCTCATTTCTAAAGGGTCGCTGCCAAAACGAAACGCTCGTTTGTCCAAACTACTTTAAAAAGGATCATCGACTCTTATGACGAGCCACGGGAAAGATAAAATGAGTTGCAAGAAAAGTTTTATGGGGTTAACAGGATAAAAAGGTTATCGGTTTTGTTTTATTTTTTCTTTTTCTTTTTCCTCTTCTTTCGGGGACGCAAAGAATCGCGAATGTCACGACATATAGAAAATCGTTCAAATCGCTATAACGCTTTATATCAGGTTAAACCAGTAAACGATCTTACATATTTCTCATTTATACGTACAGGGTATATAAATATATACATATATATATATATATATATATATATATATATATATATATGTATGTATAATTTATATACAAGTTTCTATGCTTATGCAATACGTATTTGTATTCTATCCGCGCTTCATTTATGTACGCTTGGTCTATCCTCCTGCATCCTGATGCGTTTTAAGCTTACCCTCTGTTGTACGTGTGCAAGGACTCGGTCGAGGCCGTTCTCGTAATTTTTTCTCTCTCTCTCTCTCTCTCTCTCTTTTATTCTTCCTCATTCTCTATATCTCTCACCCCTCCCTCTATTTTTTTTTAATATTATAAAAATTGAAAGAAATTAAAAGCTATACAAATATGTGTCTGTAGCTTAAAAGCATATTTTTATAATCATTTTTATAAGTACAGTTTCACGGTTTACGTTAATTCTTCAATTTTGTTAATTTGTTGAATTATTAAACGAAAATAAAATTATACGAACGTGACATAAATACACACATATTTTTATTATAATGTTTTTATGATTAATACTCGTTTGAATATATATTTTTTCTCTTTATTCGCTATAAAGTAATCGCCATATAATCTTTAAAATGCATAAAGCTTTTCATTGATCCATATGTATGATAAAATTTTAATAAGAGTTTTGAACATGATCGAAGCTTCAAACCTTTACTCGCGCACATTGTTTTAAAATTCTAACTCATCGATTTACAATAATAATATAAACAAAGGATTGCATTACGTCAAATATGACATTTCGAAATTGTTCCTCTGTATCGTTTAAATTAAACTAAAAAAAAAAAAAAAAAAATAATAATAATAAAAAAGAAAAAAAGGAAGTAGAAAATAGAGAGGAAGGAAGAAGGACAACAACAGGAGAGATAGATGGAAGTTGGTTCTTTTGTTACGTCGATAAAAATTCGCTATCAATGTGGCACAATACAGGGCGATCAATCGGCTCGTTTATCTTCTTCGAACATTTGACGAGAAACAAAGAGAGTTTGCGATGGAGAGGAAGAGAGATGGGTTTGGAGGGGATGAACGAAGGAGAGAGAATAAAATGAAATAAACAAAATAAGAGCACGAAAGTTCGTCCCTTTCTAATTTATTATCGGTACGGTATAAAAAAAAAAAAAAAATTGGCGATAGGAAAATCACTAAATTTCTGAGAGGCAACTCATTAAATAACCCTCTTGACCTGGCAACTCGTTTTCCGGGAAAAACTTGATGACTCTTAGGCTCCCCCACTGTTTCCTTTTTTTTTCTCTACTTCTTTTTTTCTTTGCTAGAAGAGGTATCTCTAAGAAAAGTTCCGAATTGACGTCTCATGTTCGAAATCGAGCCTCTCTAGGTCTAGGATATGTCGAGTTTCTTTAATTTATTGCGACGAGAAAAGCAATGAAGATAGTCATCGCGATATCTCGAAAACTTCAGCAAAACGAGGATGAAGAGGAGAATACTTTGAGAAAAATGATTTGAATCTTACATCAGAGAAAGAGGGTAACTTGCGTATACTTATGTATACGTTACATATACATATATACACATATATATATATATATACATATAATATCTTTTTAAAACTTTCTAGACTCATTTTCTTTTTTTAAATTGTAAAACTACAAGCTTAACTGCAGGCCAACTATTCTTCATCAACGATATATGTACAATTGTCTTGATATTAAAAATAGTTTGATACTAACAATAAAAATTCATATCAATGTATCATTTCTTTATTACTGAAATATATATATATATATATATATATATATATATATATATATATATATATATAAAAGGATAAAAATAGAGAAAAGCGCATAACGAAATTACTTAAAAATTATACAATCTTGGCAACTATTTTTCAATGATAAATGATATACCCATATATATATATATATATATATATATATATATATATATTCTATCTCGGTTTGTTAGCATCTGTACCGAGAAGATAAACAAACTGCAATAAAATTCTCTATAATTATTGCCAAAGCTGAACTCGGTCTCGTTTTTCTCATAGAAACGATCCTAACGGCAATTAAGTCTCCTTGGCGTCGAACCAATTACGGTTGCCCTCTTGAGAATGTTCCGGCACGAGAGAGACAGAGAGAGAGAGAGAGAGAGAGAGAGAGAGAGAGAGGGATAGAGATAGAAATAGAAAAAGAGAAAGAGGAAGACACATTTCCAGAGTCGAGACTCGAGCTTACGTATCCAAGTGTGTTCGTGAGAGAGCAGAGTTTTGCGGTCAGCACGAAACTTTCCTGTCACGGAAATTGTTCGTTAAAGGGAGCTGCGAAACCTCTCTCTCTCTCTCTCTCTCTCTCTCATTCCTTCGCAGGCATACATACACTTTGAGCTTGCGATAATAATTAGTTTTATTACCTAAAAGCGAAAAGTATCTTGGACTTGGGCAACTTTTAGCTGACTTTAGTCGATTCCCCTTTCCTTTCTTTCCATTTTCTTTTTCCTGGGTACTTTTGTTAATATCGAATTTTTTTGGGGGAAAAAAACAGAAAACGGTAAATTCACTAGTGGAATGTTATATAAGAAAAATTTCGAGAGAGAAATTCTTATCACTTCGATCGTTCTTTAGAGTCTACCTATTTTAAAATGAAATTTTGTTTACCCTAGCAAAACCGCCATACAACGTGGTACTCGGAGACAAACGTTAGGAACTATATATATATATATACATATAATAAAAAAAAACTATATATATATATATATATGTCAAAGCTCATTTGCATGGTTATAGGAGTATTTTATATCCCATAGCAACTCCTTGGGAACGACGATCGGTTTTCGCTCTGTGCTTCTTTCCTCAACCCCTTTTCCCTCTCCCTCTCTCTCTCTCTCTCTCTCTTTAAATGTTCCCATATATGTATTCTGTTACATTTTTTCATCTGCCTGTCTCCTTTATAGATTCCTTTCTTTCACTTATATTTATGTATACAGATATCTACATAAATATGTATATCTTTTGTAATAAAGAGAACCTTTTATTATTAGAAAGGTTCCAACATGTTTTCTCTCACGATAAGATATTATCATATAATATCTACTATTTTCCAGCTATCTTGTATTATCTTTATGGCCTATCTTCGAGGAATAAATATTATCGTCTATATCGAGAATGTGTATAGTATTGTATAAATACATACATATATATATATATATATATATATATATATATGTATGTATGTATAAATCATTATACTTTTTCCTGTAAGACGATATCTGGGATTAGTTCTATATAAATTCAATTTCCGATATATACGCAATAATACATAGACTTTTTTCCGTAAAATATAGACCATTAAAAAAGATCACATAAAACGGATAGAAAAATGACAATTGTCATTAATTACTGTCAGCGTACACTGTACGATTTAGTCGGAAGCAAGTATCATAAATAATCGAAGGTAATCTTCCGGAGGCAATAAAAACGATCGTCGCGAAATACGTTTCGTTAATTATACATATAAAGCTTTAACACCTGGGCTTATAAACGATACGATACGATACGATACGATTAAAACGATCGTAGAAACAGGATATATAGTGGTTTCTACATTTTGGAGAAATTCTTCCCGACTTTTTACGCTTGAGAAAATGTTAGATATTATCTATCTATTGTACACCGGATAAATCTTGATGACGTCGAAAATGTTGGCAGAATCCATTATTACATCTTTAATATCTTATTGTCTAGGTTCTCGTGGAAAAGATTAATGAAAAGAAACAAATCGTTTCATCGTCATCGTAATCTCAAAGGAGCTGATGGTATATTATCAAAATGATAAGGTACACCGTTATATCACTCTTCGAAATCGCGTTACATCGTGTTACACGGAGACTGTCGGGATGGACCGCATTGCGGAAAGTTAGTTCAGGAATGGATCGACTTAACGATATAATTTTTCATTTTTTAGGACACACACAATTTCCAAACTTTTTCTCGATATGTTTGAAAAACATAAATCATTTACCGAACGGGGGGATCTCGTTAAGTTTTATGGTAAAACGACCGGTGTGAGAAAGTGCGATTCGAATGAAATACGAAGAGAAAAGGAAAATCTTTCGCGAGGAAAAACTAACAGGAGCGAGCAGATATATTTTAATAAAATTATTTATTAAACTGGATTTGTAAATAACCTGAGAGGGAAGTTAATTTACGACCTAAACGAGCACATCCAGCTTCCGAACGGAACGAAACCTTCTTTGCCATTCGCGTTGCTTATGCAAAGATTCTCGAGCTCCAAGAGTTGTTGCATGATTTCGATGCTATATATACATATGTACATATTATATATATATGTATATATATACACACACACACACACACACACACACACATAGATGTACACAGATATATCTACTCGCGTGTATGTCGAACATAGCAGGTAACGATGCGATATCCTGTGGGAGGTAAAAGTAGTTAACTTATAGAGTATATTTCCGGTCACGTAACATTTTCGACGTTTCCAAAGCTCACTATAATCAAACGGAACGCAGAAGAGGAATTTAAATTCACTAAGAAATATTATTTGGTATTATTATATAAATTACAATTGTTATGCCAATTAACGAATAATATTGGAGTATTCAGTAGTGTTCCCTCGGTTTAATGGAACAAGTGGGAGAAAGGCTTGAAAGTTAATTGGGAAAAGCAAGTGTAGGAGAGACAAAGACCCTCTCGAATTCTCACCGACCTTGTCACGCTCGTTGCGTGATCTCGCACGAAACTCCTTGAGAAATTTATCGGCCATCGTGATTAAAAGTGACGTTAAGGTGGACAACGAACGTACACGCTCAAGGAATTGGGCCACCCACGATTTATTGATTTTACGAGCTTTGGTCCTCGGTCAAAACTAACGAGCCCAAATTTTCTCCCTCCTTCTCTCCTCTCCACTCCTCTCCCTCTCCCTCTCCCACCCCTCGTAAAAAGTCAATATTTCCAAATCAACATTTTAGACAGAGCAAATAAGATTGTTTGGCGGATTATCCTTGGACGAGAAAAGTTTCTACGAAACTTTTAGACGAACGAAACTTTGAGATAACATTTCTTGGGACAGCTAATTTAATAATGATCTTGATGAGAGAATGATCAAAGGATAAGTTTTTAGAACTTTTATTTTTTCTCTCTGAGAGAAAGAAGATTTAATTCATTCGTTTAAGTACCGTCTATCGTCGAAAGAATGCCAGCTCCTGCATAGACACTGAATTTCTCTCTCTCTCTCTCTCTCTCTCTCTCTCTCTCTCTCTCTCTCTCTCTCCCTCCCTCCCTCTCTCCGCCTTCTTCTTTCTACATATACCTATCTTAACCACAGTTATCGATTGTCTTTCTCGACAATATCCACGAAGAGAGGAGACCGGTCATCTCGAAACGAATTGAATTTATCGATGAACCGATGGACTGCATTGCGGTGACTTTTCCAACGCAACAGAACTATTCCATTGGATTGAAAGGAGTGCTGCCAAGGGCTCGTTTCGACCACTTCGCTCTTTGGGAAAGCAAACGCCGCGTTCGAATGATTAACTCTTTCTCTCTCTCTCTCTCTCTCCCCCTCTATCTTTATCTTCCACCTTCACCTCTGAATTCTATCAAGAGAAATTCTTTTCCAAGATGTTTCCTATCATTTCTTCCTATAAATTTTCTCTCTCATTTTCCATTCTCCCTTCCATGTATGGAGATATATTCCACTTAATCTTTTATAACGTCACGCGCGCACATAATTCCCAATTTACGAATTCATATTTTTCTAGACTTTATGTCTTTAAATATCCTTCACCTGGTATATTATAATTATACTATTAATATGAGCGCATTACAATATTGTAGCATTATAGCGTAATATATATTACCGTCGTACTAGTATATAAAATTTCTTTTATATAAACGATAAAAATTAGGATTACAGAGAGCTTTGAATCAACGGTGCTTGATCTTATTTATTTTGTTTGTATTTTTGTTTGTACTTTGTAAACGTAAATACAAACGAAGCTTCCGTTTCGATGCAATAAGGATTCGTTTCATTCATTTCAATCACGATTCCCTCGAGTTTTACGATTTTCAAACCAACTCGCGTCCTATTGGATTTATGGAGAAAATCCGTTAGCTCGATAAATCAGAGTACTTGATTGTTGATACGCACTCTGTGCTTGGCGCACGCGATAATTCCTTTATTCGGACTTTTTTCTCTTTCTCTCTTTCTCTCTTTCTATCTCTATCTCTATGTCTCTCTTTTACCATAAAACTAAATCATGATTCTTCATTCTTCTTTATTTTGTTTCAGTCACCGAGAAGGAGATTCGGCAGTGGTAAGTCGAGACAAAATAAATTCTCGATAAATCGATAAAAAATTTTTTAACGCGAATTGAAACGCAAATTTATATCGCATCACCGTAATAAACTATTCTCGTACTTTTAATTCCATAATCGATTTCGGTTGATTCTTCCCAGGCACAAAGGATTTCTCAAGGATTGTCCAGACGGTCTATTAACCGAAGAGGTAAGATCAATGCGCAATCTCACGAGGATCTATATAAATTTTGTCGATCGTTTTACTCTCGAGAGAAAAAAGAAAGAATTGATAGATAAATAAATGAACGAGCAAATAAATAAATAAAAAGTAAAAAATCGTGAAATTACGTAGGTATGAGTATACGTACGAAACATTTACGTCAAAAATAGTTTGATTTTCCCTTCTTTCGATTTCAGGGTTTTATTAAGATCTATAAGCAGTTCTTTCCCCAAGGTGATCCTTCCAAGTTTGCCTCGCTAGTCTTCAGGGTATTCGATGAGAACAGCGTGAGTGTCGGCAAAGTATAATATAAGGGATGGCTCGCATCTTAATATCGGTATAAAATCATGAAACGTTAGAGTTTCAGTCTCACGAACAGTGATTTCTCCTGGAAATAATACTTTTCTATTATAATTTCAACTTGTTCGATATCGTTCGAGCCAATTTACGTACATACTTATTCTAACGACTATGATAAAACGATAAGAAAACGGAAGCCCTTAGTAAGTATGACATTTCTTTTAGGATGGCACGATAGAATTTGAAGAATTCATAAGAGCTCTCTCTGTTACGTCACGAGGCAAATTGGACGAGAAGCTGCACTGTAAGTAACTAGCGAGTAAATAGGAAATGGGGGATCCTTTTCTCAAGGAGATGAACCTTATCCTTGTGAGAGACAAAAGGGAAAAGATTTTCTACATTTCTGGGGGAAAAAAAAAAAAAAAAAAGAAAAAGAAAATAACACTCGTATACGATTTAACTCTCTACAACGACCCGTTACTTTCAAATTATTTTTCAATCCTATTTCATTTTATTGCTTCATAAATTTTCATTGTATTTATTATATATATAAAAATATAATGCCACCCGGCTTTTTCACATTAGATACATAATTTATTTATAGATACGATAAGATGATGGAATGATTTTCGATGAAAATGATTATCTCTTTCGCACGCGTTTCTACGGACATATTTTTATTTCAAATATTCATCTCGATTTCTGTACTCGTCTTACAGGGGCCTTTCGATTGTACGACGTTGACGACGACGGTTTTATCACGAGGGAGGAAATGTATGATATCGTCGACGCGATATATCAAATGGTGGTGAGTACCGAGCTCAAAGCAGAAACGACTGCTCTTTTGCAAAAAAATAAAAAAAAAAAAAAAAAACAGAGGGAGAAAAGGCATTATATACTTCATGGCAGAACGAGATAAAACGTTTTATCGCCTTTTTCATATCGTCTATTTCTTGTTCCTCTCGTTACTCGTACAGCCAATGGTAATCGTTCCAACTTTTCTGACCCTATATATATATATATATATATGTATGTGTGTGTGCATGCAGTTTAGATACTCACTTTCTCGAATCAAATAAATTTTTCCAAATTTTTCGAAATCTTTACGAGTACGATCAGAACCGAACAAAAAATGTTTTCTATCGCTTATCCGCGTGTCCGTTCGATTTTTATCACAGTACAACGATGCAGTTTATTTACTTTATTTTCTTTCTTCTTTTTTATACAAAACTAGCGATGCACTTATTGCACGCTACGCGTTATTGTATCTTCGACCTATCTCTATTACATTTGGTAAAAATACTTTATTCGCGTATTAAATAAACCTTCGTATAAAAAGCAAGCTTATAGACAGCGTTATCTCTAAAAAGTAATAATATTATTGGAATTTCGTTGATATTATTGGAAAATAAAGATCTAAAATTTGTCATGTTTTTTTATGGGTTCGATATAGTTTTGTATTTCCAAAGGCAGCTTCTTGCTTTTTCTAAATCAAGTCGAAACGTCGAGAGGTCGAACTCGGAATTGAGAATCGAGCTATTTGTGGAAATTCTAGAGCGAAATGTTATCGCGACGACGAGTGGCCCGATCGATCGCGTTCCGACGATTCGAGATGGGTCCAAAGAGAAAAGAGAGAGAGGGGGAGAGGGAGAGAGAGAGAGAGAGAAAGGTTAATTGAGCCTCGCAAGCTTCTCTATAGAAGACTCGACTATGAGACCAAGATGATTAGACGAACAAGCGTCTTGCTTTACTCGAATTATTATTTCTTTTTTTCACGAACTTTTATCGTCGTAATTTGTCTAAAAATATTTTTTATCTCCAAATTATCGCTTGCAAAATATTATCCGAAGGAATTTTCCAATTTTTCACAAGCCCCAATAATAGCTATATCGAACGTCATTGAACATTTTGAATGATCTAAAACGGATAAAACGAATCGAAAAAAATGGCAGTCGAAGGTAAAAGAGTTATAAAATCTACGTATGTATATCCATTGACGTAGCCATTGTTCGAGCAACGTGGCCCTCTTTAACGGAAAGTTACGTCGTGCAACTCGGCCATGATCTGCATTTTAGTTTTAAAGGGAATAGCGTGAAGCAAGAATCGTTGAAATTATATCGCATAATCGTGAAAGCCTATAATTACGTCGATAGCGTAACGTTGGATTCGACGTAATACAAATTCAATTTCTTCGTTTGATTTATTTTCATTTTATCCACGAGTCACTTTCTCTCTCTCTTTCTCTCTCTCTCTCTCTCTCTCTATTTGAAATAAAATTGACCTGCAATTAGGTAAAATCAAAAGCTCGTCTCTCCGTCCTTGAACATCGGCGCGTCTCTTTTTCTCTCTGTTTTCAATTTCCACTCTTTGGAGTGGTTGAATTTTATACGCACGGTAGAGATATCCTACGCAAATAATGAATACGTATATTCTCGCAATTAATCGATCCTTTGATCGATTACATCCTGAAAAGAGTACGATTTAATCTTTATCTCGAAATTTCTTTGAAAAATAAAACCGTAAAGCTTTCGTAAAGATTATTACCTGTGTTAGAATAAAAAAAAAAAAAAAAAAAAAAAAAAATAAGAGAAATGGTGAGAAGCGTAAGAAAACGAGAAGAAAATGTGTGTGTGTGTGTGTATGGAAAAAAAATCCGTGTTATTTTTTAGGGACAACAACCACAGGCAGAAGACGAGAACACGCCGCAGAAAAGGGTCGACAAAATATTCGATCAAATGGACAAGAATCACGACAATAAGCTTACCCTCGAAGAATTTCGAGAGGGTAGCAAAGCGGATCCACGAATCGTCCAAGCTTTATCATTGGGTGGCGAGTAACCGTTCGCTAAAAGTTATTATCAGGAACGACAGACGAGATCCTTCGATCTTCTATTCGTGTCGAGAGATTACGTCGTCGTCGATTTGATTTATCCAAATCCGTGGAAAGGAACAGCGGAGACGAGAGAGTATAGCGTCGCGCATCACGGGGGAAGATAATCGAAATGAAAAGAAAAAAAGAAAAAAAAAACGTAAGGGAAGAATATCGAGGGATAGGTAAAAAGAAGAGGAAAACAATGGAATGGAAGGAGTAAGAGAAAGGGGGAAAGAGAGAAAGAGGAAGACGAAAACGAAAAAAAAAAAAAAAGAAAAGTAATACGAAGAAGAAATGAGATGGAGTGCCCAAAAGATATTTATCAACGATCATCCAGTTCGCGTCCCAGTATTTTTCCCGATCCTCGCTTTGTTCGCTTTGTCGATTGGTACGTTTGGGAAATCACAATGATGCTTAAAACAAGTGTCAGCGTGTATATTAGAGAAAGAAAAAAAGAAAAAAAGAATGAGAAGAAGAAGACGGGGGAGAAAAAGAAGAAGGAAAAAGTTCGTTGCGTTTCCTTCGAGAGAGATAACATGGAATATATTTCGAAGCTTAAAATATATATTAAAGCTTTCTTCGCGGATAGAAAAAAAAAAAAAAACGATGATATTTTCATCGTCGTGCGGAATATTATCGGCTAAAACGCTTTTCTTCTTCCTTCGTTTAATCGCGCGAACATGGAGCGTCTAGTGAAATGAAATGTGTGAAAGAAGGAAGGAAGGAAGGAAGGAAGGAAGGAAGGAAAGAAGGAAAGAAGGAAAGAAGGAAAGTCGAGGGAAATATCGCGAATGTAAGGGAGGATTAGCTGAGGGAAAAGAAGGGAGGCAAACCGTGCCTTCTCATCGATCCTCGTCTTTATCGGTTATAACGTTCTCAGCGTGTCGTGGAATATGCGCGTCGAACGAATGAACGATAGAAGAGAAAAGAAAGGAAGAAAGAAAGAGAGGGTTGGACGTAAATAGAAATGGTAGAAACGGGAAACGGAAAGAGCACCTAAAAATAGCAATAAAATTGAGCAAAAATTTTTACAAACGGAAAGCTTTTTTTTTTTTGCAAATTCGCCTGTACTCGTCGAATGAAAGAAGGAAAAGGAAGAGGGAAAGGAGGATCGTAAAAGGTTGAATTTTTCAAGGACAAGGATCGCGACCAAGCGATCTCGTCCCGTCTTACATATTTATGTCTACCACGACGAACAGGAAGTTTCTTCCTTTATTCCTTTTTGTCTTTCTTTTTTCGTTTTCTTTTTTTTTTTTTTTGTTCTTTTTTTCACTTCTTTTTCACGACGCAAAGGATCGTTGGTGAGTCCTGAACAATTGAAAAATTACATTTTGATCTGCCAATGGCATCCCACTGTTGCACACTAAACGATTATCAATTATTATTATTATTATCGTTATCTAATAGCTATCTATACGATACTGTCATATCGTATTATTACTGTTTACACGGCTGATCTCTTTAAAATCTTCTGCCTAGCGCGTTCTTATGAAGAAAAAAAAAAAAAAAGAAGAAAGAGAAAGAAAACTATATTTCCTTGAAAGAATACGTTAGAAAAAAATCTTCTGAAACGAATAATAGAAATAAGTAGTTCATATACCTATCTATCTATTTATCTATCTATCTATAAATATATCTGTAAATGTAGGAAATAATCTCTGAAATGTAGGGGAAAATTTAAATCGATTTTCAACGTGACGTATTCAAGTACCGCGTTATAATTTTATCCTCCGTTTCGTAATTGGATATCTCTGACTGTCGAGTTCGACGATGCATGAACACGTTTCGATACCAATACGATCTTATCTCACCAAATGCAATACAGTCCAGCTGTTGTTACCTACTGTTAGATATACCTGTATATGTATATACCAACGCTATCGTATCGCTGGTAAAAAGGGTGGAAAGGTAAAGTACTATCTTCGATTATCAGAAAATCCTAACGCCCAAGTGACGTAATTTAATGCTACTCCAAGATTCCTGTTTACGGTTAAAAATACCAATCCGAGTAAGTTTATCATAAGGTAGAAACGATGATTCTTACAGATTTGGAAACTTGCCCGCGTTCGCACCGGTATATCTCGCCGCAAATCCTTCGATATTATAAATGTGTTAGATGAGGAACTTTTTGATAGATCGGAAATATTAAAGTGAGTTATAATTTACAACTTTTCTCCCCCCCCCCCTCTTACTCGAGGGAATTAACTAGACGCAATCTTTGCTCTTCTCTTCTTCTTCTTCTTCTTCTTCTTCTTCGTCTTCGTCTTCTTCTTATTAAACATTATTCTCGTAAACAGTAATCTCCAAAAGTATTACCAACAACTTGATTGCATCAATTATTCAAGAGAAACTTACGCGTAGGGAAAAATCAAATAAAATGCAGTTCTTTCCAAAAGTACCGCGTGTATCACCTAACGTATAAACTTTTTTTTTTTTTTTTTTTTGAATCTCCCTCTTGGTATCTTTCTTAGACGTCAACGTTCTATCCATTACGGCAAATTTTTGGCGTGCCAAAAAACTCCGTTGCTTTTTTTCCTTATCTTTCTTTTTTCTCTTTTATTTCATATCATCGATATTCAAAAAAACTTCGATCATGGAAACTTTCCGAAGAGCAAATCCGAATGGATTTAAATCGTACCTTCGTCCTTACATCTCGAACGATCGAGGAAGATCGATTTACGGGGATTCGTAGAATTTTCTCTCCCCTCTATTCTCTGATTCTCCGATTCCATCCCTCTCTCTCTCTCTCTCTCTCTCTCTCTCTCTTCCATCCAACGTTATTTCCTTTTCCTCTGTAAAATGAACTTTCGGAAGGAACTCGGAGACTTCGGCTACGCTTTTAAAACTCTGCAAAAAGTATAAAAATATCATTCAACGCGAAACTCGTTCGCTTATCGTGCGCGCAAATTCTTCGGCAAAGCTGAAGAAACGGGGAAGCTTCGGTGTGAGGATTAAAATTCGACTCAGGAAAAAAAAAGTTCTTCTTTATGAAGAAATTTTATCAGAACTAAAGAGAAAAGAAAAAAAGCAAAACCACGAAGGAAAAGAAGTTGGAGAAGGAGTAGGCTACATTATTTTCGAACGAATTTCGAATTTTTTCTTTCTCCCTTTCCCACCCTCTCTCTCTCTCTCTCTCTCTCTCTCTCTCTCTCTCTCTTTCTCAAGTCTTTAAAAATATTTACGATATACCAATCTCTCGTTCGCTATCATTCTCGATTCAGATTTTTTACATTTTTCTTGTTTCTCCCGTCTTTTTTTCCCCCCCTGTTTTTGCTTAGCCCGGCAGAAAAACCGCAATCGCATCGATATTGGCAAATTTCCCACGAAATCCTTTTTACCTTGGCAGCATTCAACGAGATTACGTTAGCAAATATTATCCGACGAATTTCCGCACTTTTTGTACATTTTTTTTCTCTCTTTTTCTCTCTTTCTCTCTCCTTTCTCTCTTTTTCTTTCACTCTTTACTTTATCTCGCCGATTTTATTCTTCTACGGCTGTCTACGTTTTAGACGTGAAAATAAAAAGGAAAGAAAAATTTCAAAATAAGAATCTCGTCCCACGAAATGGCTAAGAACGAGAGATCCGTGCTTATTAGCGATCACGGTTAAGTTAAAAAAAAAAAAAAAAGAGAAAAACAAATAAAACTGCACGCTGCTCGATGTGTTTCACGTGTATAAATGCATATAAACTTATATAAATATACATATATATATATATATATATATATATATATATATATATATATATATAGATATATTTTTATCACTTGCAGGATTACTAGATATAGAAATAATGCAAGAAGTTTATTAATTCAATGCTAAGAACTTCGATTTATTGTAGAATTTTTACAGACAAATCAAACAATTTTTCTAGTTACATATCTAATATCTTGCTTGCTTCTAATAATAATTGTTCGCTGCATATCCGAAGGTTTATTTTCTCTAGGAAAGATACTATTTCAAATGGCCTCTGCTGTGTGTATTTCTATAATCGTTTAAAAGAGACGATAATGACTTGACGATGATAGACTTTTTTTTTTATCGATCGAATAAAAAATATTGTCTCTTTGGGCAGGAGGATACTCGATTTAGGAAAGATGAATGAGATACAAGAATTAAGAATCTTAGCAATAATAAAAGTAAAAAAAAAGAAAAAACAAAAAAAAAAGAAACTTCGAATGCAGCCGTTTGAGTGTTTTAATAAAATAAGAAACGAAGAACAATCTTGATCATTTCGAAACGAATGAGATTTCACGATCGTCTACGTTTCGAGTGATTCATCTAAAACCAAAAAGAAAAAATAGAATAAAAAAATTGTCAAACTTTGCGCCGAGATCGTAAGATAATCGCGAGAGATAACCAGGGAGATAGATAGAGAGAGAGAGAGAGAGATACGTACGAATGAAAATACAGGGGTAGGGGTGAAAAGTTCCTAGATGAATTCGAAAAATCCAATCACATTCTTTTCCGAAACTTTTTAGCCTAATTTCCCTTTTTTTTTCTTCTTCAGATTATAAAACTATCGCACAAGCACAGGAACTTTTGGCCCACCCTATAGAATCAATTTCTTAGGTATATTACGGTGAATAAGGTATTCTTTTATCAACTGCCAGAAAAAAAGAGAAAAAAACAAAAAGAAAGAGAGAGAGAGAGAGAGAGAGAAGTAAGAACGAGTGAACGAGCGAACGTGCTGTTATATCTATATTTTTCTATTCTCGTTTCCATTATAGAGGGTGATTCTATGACTTCGTTACGAACTTTCAAAGATCACGTTTGATAATTACAGAAACGCGATGGGTTTTGTCGGGACGCTTTCTCCGACCATAAGCTTTTAGTCTAAGAGGGTAATAGGCCGAAATCATTGTCTCGTTTTTAATGTAGCCTCTTTTGTTTGGAACGTCTTTGGAGTATGTCACGTTCCGTAATTATCAAACGAAATGAGTTCCTATATGAAGGTTTTTCATAACGATCTCCTCTATATCGTCCTTAAAAGTTTGTAAAAGAAAAAAAAAAAAATCACAGAATCACCCTGTATATTGTCTTCGTTGACGCTATATAAATCGATTCACGTGTCGTCGTCGCCGTCGTCGTCGCCGTCATATCGCAAATTTTCTTTTCTCGAGTGCAAAAAGAAAAGAAAAGAAAAGAAAAGAAAAGAAGAAAAAATAAAGAAAAGTATCGTAAAGGCACGTTCGTCTTGGATCACCTTCGTCACCCGTCGCCGTTGTCTCTTTCTATCGTATTCTATCTCTCGTCGTTGTCTTTTACGATCTACCGCGCGCGTGACCTTTTTGTATCCTTCGTTTATCGTCGACTTTTAAAGGATCGATACGCAGCGAGAAGAAACTCGAGAGGATACTCTCGATCGACGAAACTTTATACATGTATGTGTATAAAGCGCGGACGAAATCGAGGTGGAGTCGACTCGATCTCTTAACGATGAGAAAAAGTATGGTACGAACGAGGAAAGAAAAATTTAAAAAAAAAAAAAAAAGAAAAAGAAAAAAAACGATACATATATATAAAGAAACGGCGATAAAATAATAAGAAAAGAAAGGGAAGATTACTCGAATCCATTTTTATTACAATTTTCAATGGGAATACAAGTAATAGAATTGACAATTATGTCTCGCTTAGTTGAACGAAGAAAAAGAACAAAAAAAAAAAAAAGAAAAAAAAGAAAACTCGTAGACGCTTTTCGTGTTAAAACTTCTTCATACGTATTTTGAACCGATCTCCTCATCCATTATCTATCTCTATCTCTCCATCTATCCCCTTTTCTTTATTTCTCACGAATTTCCTTCTCGCTCTTACCCCTGTCTCTCTTATAAATAACTAAACTTGCGAAAAGAAAAAAAAATTGAAGATGATAGAAACCAAGGCAAATCTAAAAAATGTTTTTTCCCGAAATTTTTCATCCCACCTCTTTCTCTCTCTCTCTCTCTCTCCCTCTCTCTCTCCCTCTCTCTCTCTCTCTCCCCTTCATCCTCATGATCCTCACGATCCTTATCCGTCGAAAACATGCTCTAATCGAGATAATTAATACGTTTAAAGGGTGAGAGTCGAAGCAAAAAAAAAAGAAAAAAAAAAAGAGAGAGAAATTTAGAATCTGTTACGTAGACTCGATCCTCTTTTTACTCCTTCCACGTCTCTCTCGATTTCCCTTTGATATCCTTGAGAGGGAACATCGATTATTCGAGTTACTCCTCAACGAAAAGTTTTATCTTTTAATGAAAACGGGAAGGGTTCGTTTCGAAGGTATTAACGGTTGTAGCTGTTTTTACATTTTGTTCTATGTATCAAAACTTGTCTCAGAGTTCGCTACTCGTTTTATTTAGTTCGAAATTACGTTTGAAACATTTATTTTAATATCTTCGAGGATAAATTTTTACATTTATCTTTAATATTATGTATTAGTTTAATCGAATATAGAGAAGAAAAGATTTCACTCGCAATTTTGTAAATCTTTTGATCGCTTAAGAGAAACAGTTAAACCGAAGATAAACGACTTTCCGTGTTTCCTCATGGATTATTTATTTTTATTTCGAGCATGAACCGAACGAAAACTTTTCTCTCTTTCATTCTTCCTCTCTTCTTACTTTTCACAACTTTTCGTATTTTCTTCCTCGCTTTTGTCTCCTTTCCTATCAAAAAAAAAAAAAAAAAAAAAAAAAAATAAAAAAAAAAAAGAAAAGAACAAACAATGACGTTAGATCGATCGAGAATACCGAACGAGTGAAATCGTTCGTGGACGCATCCCCTATCCTTTAAATAATTTCTCTCGCCGAACATAGTCCCCTCTACGCGCACGCACTCGTACCTACCCTTTATCCCATTCTTCGTACTCTCAATTATTTCTTCTTACTCCCTTAACTTCGACGATAAAGTATAATAAATAAAAGAAGGAAAGGGAGTAAAAAAAAAAAAAAAGAGAAAAGAGAACTTATTCTATCGTAGTAATATCACACGACTACTACTTTTAAGCGCTGCGAATCTTGAAATAAAATAAAAAAAAAAAAAAAACAAAAGAGAATAATGCTAACTCTAAATAATAATACCGTTATATTTACCGCTACTTGTACCGCGCTATTATTAACACTTAGTATTTACTTACCTATCGCTAATATCGTTACTATACTTGCAGCAGCCTGCGATACTTTTCCGTCTAAAAGCATGTAATTCGACAGGAACTAATACATGACACGTACATACATACGTACATACGTACATACACGTATACACGAATACAAAGCGTCGTTCTCTCAATACGTACACCCACGTACACGCATACATATACATATACCAATAAAGACTATAAATCAGTATCGAACCGAATGGTACACGACGTACGTGTGTGTGTATATATATATATATATATACACACACACACACTACGTACAAAGGAACGCAAATGTCACATTCTCACACGCATACTCACACCTATTACGCACAGATAAGAAAATTGAATAAGAGAGAGAGAAGGAAAAAAATCACGCGTAGATTCGCGTGTGGGTACACTGAACAACAACAACAACAACAACAACAACAACAACAACAATAACAATAACAATACACGTCAAGATCTTTGTTTTACGAACTTTCTGTGATAATTATTAACAATCACTAAATACGAAGAGTCATGGGGTAGGCAGCTGGAATATAAGAACGCGAAGAGAAACGAACGATCGAACGAACGAACGAATGAAAATTACATAGAAACGAAAAAGAGACGCGAAAATGAACGCATGAACGAATTAAGGGATTTTGATTCGTTCGACGTGATAAGATGCGGATTAGAAAAGAAAGGAAATATAAGGATTAGAGAGAAATATAAGCGATATAGAGAAATATAACCGCGCAAGATGGCAAGATTCCGTTTTAGAGCGATATTGTTGTTTCGTAGTTTGTTGACGATGATCGACCGATTTCTTGAGGAAAAAGCGATAAAGCTTTTCAATTTGCAAACAAGAATCGCGATCTCAAAGCCGTTGCTCGGTTACTCACGAAAATCTAAGCGCATTGTTATTTTGTATGGTCCCATGCGTTTTTTCTAAATGATGATGACGACACCGCAACACACGATATGTGTGTGTTTGTGCGTCTGATGAATATTAATAAAAATAATTTCAAGCACATCTGCAAGACTTTATCCTCTCTCTCTCTCTCTCTCTCTCTCTCTCTCTCTCTCTGTCTCGTTCGCCTCCTTTTTCTTTCCCATTTTCTTTATCCCTTTTCCTTTCTATTGCTTCTCAATAAACGTGCAATTAATCATCTCTATTATGACCCAATGTAGCTTTCGTGTCTACGTCATAAATATATAATTTTTACTTTATATATAATATATAGTAAATACTTATGCATTTATTCATTACAGCATATTTAATTGTAATACGTTTATATTAATATAGTATAAATGCTCAATAGTAGAGGTACAATATATATATATATCTAATTATAATCATATTTAAAAGGAAACATGCAAATTTTCAGATACGAAGCAACAATTAATTTTCTAGCAATGAAATTCACGCAAACTTCACGTGTAACGTTAACAACGGTTAAAAAAAAGAAAAATAGGAATGAAGGAAACCATCGTCGTTGGAATCATTTACTAATGTTCTCAGGTAAAATTTTAACGTAAAATATTAAAGGTAAGGTACTTTAAATATTAATGTAAATATTAAAAATTTCCTCTCTTAAGAAACTTAAAATCTTTCATCACTTTTTTTAGCTACGAATAATTTCAACAATATTTGCAATATTTAACGACGCTTTTTAACCGATCAAGTTAAAAGATACCTACTTATACTTAAATGCGTTAAACGGGGTTAAACATGAACGATCAATTTTACGTCGGTTTTTGCTTTACGATGTGGACGAAGTCGACAAAGTTAATTGCGACGTTCCTACACTCGAGAAGATTGAAATTATTCGATTCTTACGACACGTGTGGCGTAGAGAAAGCGTATTTTTATTTTAAAGGCAAATAGTGCATACGCTTCGTTCCTCTCTCTTTCTCTCTCTCTCTCTCTCTCTCTCTCTCTCTCTCTCTCTCTCTCAGTGTCTTCGCTCTTCATTCGAATAGAAAAAGGACATGGGATAAAAATTGTCTTGTAAAATTTCTCGATACTTTCCTATAAGAAAAAATGACAAAATTTGTCTTTTAAATCGTAAAACATATTATTTTCGGTAAATATAACATTTTCTATTTTAAAATTTATTTCTAATCACGTTCACTTTGATAAACATTTCGTAATTACACGCTTAAACTTACATATATAAGTTTAAGAAAGTAACAGACTTTCTATCGTTCGAACTTTTGTCTTTTTTCCAAACGACCACGTTGTGGATGTCCAACGTGGAATCGTTGTTTGCGTAATATTTACCATCCTCGATATCCTCCAATGAGATCTAGACGATCACTGAAGGAGCACGAACGAGAGTAATTTGACTCTCGAGAAGTGTCCGCTATCGGTCGAATCGTATCTACTGTTTGCACGAGAGAGACCCGCAATGGTTAAACAGAAGCATTAATACAACACAAGTTGACATATGCTCATCCAATTATAACCATTTTCAAAATATCGTTTTAATTAAATTTTACTTTAGGAGATATTTTAAATAAATATTGCTTAGAAATTGCGCGGAGAGATGCGAATAAAATCCCACGAGTAAGTTACGAACGAAGGTCTTTTCGAGTTTTCGATCTTTCATCCTTCATTTTAAATAAACAAAATAAAATTTACGTAACAAAGATTACGAGACAAATTTATATCATTTCGTCATAGCTATGTCATTATAAGGAAAGAAAAGAAATTAAAAGAAAAAAATAATTCGATTTTCAAAGTTATTACCAAAATCGATTTTCTTATAATAATATTATTGCAATATTTAAATAAATAAAGAATAAATTACACTTGAAAACGGCGTTGGTTTCAAGTCTTTACGACTTTTCGTTCCAGAGATATCGCCTTCGAAAGATTTCCATTCATTATTCGTATAGAACAGCTGTTCGTAGTAATAGTAGTATGTAGTTCGTAGTAGTAGTAGTAAGATGGCGTAAATTCTCGGAATTTATATAGGTCACTGTGTCATTGACCCATTTTGAATGAAATTATATAGGTCAGTAGGACAATGTAAACGTATTTCGTTTAAATAGGAATATTTCCGGAACTAAAAATCTTACGGACTTGAACGAACTATCATTTTAAAGGGCAGAATTTTCTCTATTTTTTCAGCGCATTGTTAATAATTAATCAACAATTTGTTATAAACAATTCTTATTTTCAAAGTAAATTTTTCATTATTTCGCAAAAACAAAATGAAATTCAGATCGCGATCGATTTATAAGATTAGTAAAATTAATGAATAATCGATAAACAAATTATTTTTTTATTAATAATCAAGTCTTTTACATGGAAATATCTCCGGGATTAAAAGTCGTAGAGACTCGTACGGGCTATCGTTTTAAATGGCACATTCTTCTCTATCTTTTAACTTATTGTTAATTATTAATTAACAATTTGTTATAAACAATTTGTTATAAACAAATTTTTACAAACTAAATTCATTTTACTTTACCAAGCGAAGATTCAAATTGTAACTAATTTAAAAAATTATATTCTACGAAATTATCTTGCCGAAAATATTCCCGAAATAATTCATAGATATTCTTTCAATGGATAGATGAACGATATGGTCATCGAATGTGCTCATTTTTACCTGATAATTGATGTCGTAACTAGTAGCCCATCCCATCGATATTTTTAGTGAGAAGAAGGAACCTTTTCATTGCGATATTCGATTCATCATCGCAGGATTATTTGTCGTCGTTCCGAGTTAAAAAAGCGTTACGAGAAAGCGGCAGTGGCCTTTTGTGTCGATAGTAAGGTCGTAAAGCATACACGTGCACGAGACAGCACTACACATCATATACATGTATATATTGTATGCACACACACGCATACACACACGACATATACCGTCGTCTCTCTCTCTCTCTCTCTCTCTTTCTCCAACTGTAGCTCTTTCTTTATCTATCGATTAATTACATCTTTTCTATCCTTTTCTCGGAGTCAAAGAAACGAAGAAATCTTTGCATAATGCTGCCCAAGCAACAGCCGGCAAACAGAACAAACGATTACGTGTTCGCCTGTGTAGTTTAAGCGGGAACACCGAAAATCGCCTTTGGCGTACGGCTTTCTTTCCCTCGGAAATCCTTCAGCGTCGGTCGTCGGCTAACTACCACGTCCTTTCTCTTAGTAATTAGTCGAATCGGGCCTTTAAAGAAGCAACTTTTGTTGCCTTTCGCTGATGAACACGTCAATATGTACTAACTTAATCGTGTCGTCATTTCTGTTACCCACGTTAATCGTTCTGGCATGGCTACAAGGATACTTTAAATAGAATAATTTATAAAGACCCAACAACGTGTGCGTGTGTGCGTGCGCGCGCGCGTGTGTGCGTGTGTGTGTGTCTATATAACAGAAATTTTATTTTTTCATAATGTACAAAAATTAAAGAGAGAATCGTAGTCGTGTTTGGATAGAAATTTGGCAAATAGTCCAAATTAATATAATCTTTTACCTTGAGCTGACCGCAACCTTCGTCCTTTATGCAACATGCTTTTCTACCGTAAAGCCGGTGCAAATATTCAAGCGTAAAGAGGATCTCGCGTTTAAAGTGTTGCATATACCGGGCGTATGCATATTTCCGAGTATCTACACCTTTTATAAAATTGTTTTTAAGTGGAGAGAGAGAGAGAGAGAGAGAGAGAGAGAAAAAGGGCTCGAGAAAAGAAAGGCCGCGAAAAGGATAATAGAGAATATTTTTAGCTTTTCTGTTTTTTATTTCTTTTTTTTTTTTTTTCTATTTTATTACGTCGACGTATTTGAAAGATAATTTCGTATTACATTCGCGTATGTATTGAGCGTATATAAAAATATAACGGGCAAACTTTTATGTTTCTTTCGTCATAGCGTAATTATGAACGATTTTAACGAGCGCTACGTTATTTAGCGTAGTTGAATGTACTTGAAACAGGTAGCACCGAGATTATAGTAAAATACAGGTAATTTATATCGAAAGATCGGTAATCCAGTACGCTATCCTTTTATACTTTTAACTCTTATTACTTTTTATGCATCATTTTAATAAATTCATTGGGAAAGTTGCAAATGTATCTATTAAATATTTTTCTTAATTGTTTCTGTCAGAACGTAAATGTATAAAACGGACACACGTTGATTTTGTCGAATTATTATTATTATTATTATTTTCTCACGTGATATTTAATTGGAATTGTTTTATTTTTAAGAAGACTAATTTATAACGCCCAAAAATTAATTACATTTACGAATATGTATGAATAATCAACATCTCTTGTCTTTGTATCGTTATCGATGCAATCAATTATCGAGTAAAATTTATATTATGCATTATATTGGCTTGAATTGTACGAATATAAATTTAGTTGATCCAAAAATTTCCTCGATATTATACCTAACGAATACCGATGACGATTCATTCGTGGACAATAGTTTTGTCGAATATAGATCGATCATAATTTCATCAATTTTTATTGGAAAGAAAAATTTGGAGAATCTCTATTTTTTTAGAGAGAACAAATAAACGCATTGACTCGTTAACGACGTGAGCCTTTCACTTCTATCGTCTTCATGCGCGCACACTGGTTAAAGGTCGTTTATTTCGCCAAGTCTCTATCCTAATTCTTTCTCACGCATACTTTAATACGCCCTATCGATCATGTAAAAGGATCTCGTTTCTTATTTTGTTCCTTCATTTATTATATATAAACCCGTCCTTGTGTAGAGACATATGTGTCCAGTTGAAAATAATCAAAAGATTTGACGCGTGTCATTTGATAGGTGTAAAAGGAAAATAAATAAAAGCGATCAAATTTTTAACAATTTAAACGTTTATACCTAAAGATTCTTCTTTTCTCTTTCTCTTTTTTTTTTTTTTTTTTTTTTGAAAGATTTATTTAGTTCTCGTAAGAATTCTTTTGAAAGATTTTTAATAATTATACACGCGAGAATGTTTTAAAAAGATTTACACAAGATTTATCGATGTCTTAAAAAATATTTAGAAACATGTCCATGCGAAAATAATGTTTATTTCAAAAATGTTACTTGATATACAAATGGCAAGATCGATCTATAATTTCTAACAAACGCAACATTTAAAATTATTTACAAAAGTTATTTAATATAAAGATCTTCATCTTTAACTATTATAATAATGGAAGATTAGATAAAACATTATCGTCCTTTGCTAACAGTAATTCCTTGTTATTTTCTCATTAACCGTGTTTAATATCGATCTTTCATCGTTATGCATTAAACGTGGTGGGATCGACTTATCTTGTTTGATAGATCGCAAGAATAGTGAGAACGCTAGTTGCACGAACTTTGCTTTTAATCCTCTAGAGATCGTTATCTTCTCGAAGAGGTACGAGTTCGCATTGAATAATTCACTTCTACAAATTAATATCCCAGAGAGAGATAGAGAGAGAGAGAGAGAGAGAGTGAAATAGTTCGGGAAATAGAAAGTGTCATTTTCATAAGCTGCACCTTACTTAATTGTTAATTTTGCATCGACCCACGTGATTTTTTCCCTAAACAAGGTGAGAGAAAAAAATGTAGACTTTAAGATACTATCGAGCCTTTTAAAGAAACAATGTAATAACATAATCCATCCAAATAACATAACTAGACAATCTTTTCATTTCATCTCACTGACATTATTTGACTTATAAAATCATTGGGATCGAATTAAAAATGAAATCGATGAAGCTTCGTTGATAATTAGTGATATAAATATTAGTAATTTTGTCAGCCACATATATATATATGTGTGTGTGTGTGTGTGTGTGTGTGTGTGTGTGTGCAGTATACTCCCTAGAAGAAATAATAGAGAAGACAAGGCGTATCGGTTAATTTTTAATAATAATTGTAATGGTTTCGTGAAAATCATGATCGTGCCGTTGTCATTTTACGTCCGACCTGGAAATGTAAAGAATATGATCTCGAGAATTATTTTAGTTGTACATAAGTCCTAACGCAATTTCATCAGAAGATCGTTTTCTTTTTTTTTTTCACTCTCGCTGATGATAAAATTACGACGGCACGGTGATGGCACGGTCTTTCTACAACGTCGACTTGGTAAGGGGGCACAATACCTATATAAAGCTTGAATGAAGATGCTCCCAGGTATTCGCTCTCACCTTTCTCATAAGCTAGCGCGCGGTGGAACGCGAATCTTTTGCCGAGCGGAATCGCGAGGGAAGATCAACGCTATTTATCCACTGGACACGACTCTTTCTCTCCGCTCAAAGGATTTCACTGCCAGGTGAGCCAAGTTTCGAATACGGAGAAAATATTACTTCCTTCCGCGCGATATCTACGTCGGTCCATCTTTCAAATCCCAGTGAAGAAGAAAAAGAAGAAGAAGGAGAAAAAAAGCAAAAAAGAAAAATGAATTAATACTCGGTAGTGCTGATTCGTACGGAGATTTATAAGCGTTTGATCCCTTTAAGTGTGCGTAAACGATGCCTTTTTCCTTCTCTTTTTTTTTTTTTCTCTCTTTTTACCTCAAAAATATTACGACACGTTTATAAGAGTTAATATTAGAATATTAGATACGTTTAAATAGAGGGTTAACTTCTCGTGAGTTTCGTTCGTTCATTCATTCATTCATTATCTCTTATTTACTTTGACCCAGATCGTTGGAAATTTTCGGTAACTAACTACTAACTCATCTCTCTTTCACAAATCTCTCTTATGCATTGAAAAAGATCATGAACCTACATCATTTAGCAAGTATAATATGAGTTAAATCTTTGGGGTCATTCAATCTCTAATAACCATAAGGACGGACTCGAAAAGGAAAGTGTGTTACTCGTATATATATTATTTTGTTCGAGTTAAAATGGACCGTAGCGGTCTGTATAGTCGACGATTCAATGTTAAGTACGTTAATTTAAACCACAGAAAATAATTTTTACTCCTGAAACATACCCTATCTAAAGGTAGAATATATGTATAATATATATATATGTATATATATATGCATGTATGTCTACCGTACATCGTATATTGACACGATCGAGCGAGAGCGAGAGAAACCGAGAAGAAAGAGAAACGATGATGATCGATCGTTTGGTCACGACGCGTCGTGAAGAAAGTGAATACATACACGCATTAAATATATGGATTATAAATCGTATGTGTGTGTGTGTGTGTGTGTGTGTGTGTGTGTGTGTGTGTGTGTGTATGCGTGCGTGCGTGTGTGTACATATAGTGATCATTAAAAACTTCCATCGAGAGTGAACGTTTTCTTTTTTTTTTTTTTTACAATTTACCATAAAACAATTATTTAAATCATCGTACATTATTATCATTATTTCCTTTCATTTATTTCCTACAATTCGGAATTTGTGAAAAGTGTGAAAAAATACAATTTTGTGAAGTAAACGACTCACGTTGTATATATTCATGAGAAACATAAATAGTTTATGTATGTACCAGAAGATGCACCTACCGTACATAGTCGATATATATATATATATATGATACATACATACACTATTTATTGCACGTAGAACATGGGTAACACCGTTCGTCGTAGAATACATTTTCTTCTTTTGTTAAACGGTGAAAAAGACGTGAGTTGGATTTCGTAAAGTAAAGTAAAAGAAATAGAAAAGCGTACCGAGTTTCGTTTGCCGATGGACACTATTGAGAAATAAGTATTACGTGTTATTCTTTATTTAGCAACTTTTTACACCATTTTTTACGTTTCTTTGTTTTCTTCATCAAGCACGTAATACCGAAAAATTATTAAATTTAATTTACTATTTCATTTCGATCTATATATTATATATATATATGTATATATATATAAACATTTTAGGCTTGCAGTTGGGAACTTTTGGTCCATTCGCTAATAAAACCAAAAGATTATTTTAAATTGGTAAGAATACGATTAAACTTATTGGTTCGATGATTGAATTTATAGTTTGTTATATACAAAAAACAAAAGAAATTTAATTTCTATAAAATCCAATTTTATTCTCTATTTGATCCAAATTCGTTTAGTTTTAACTACTATTGAAACTGTTTGGAAAGTTAACATAAGTTAACATCGGAAGCACATGTTAAATCGAGTACTTGCTACGACTCGAAATATCGTATCGAATACGCGTGAAAGGGGGGGGTGTCGTTAGTTTGAATTTAATAGAACTTCTATTTCCAGCTACTACCAACGATAGGAAATTCCATATATATATATATATATACATATATATGTATATATAAAATAACCGATGTAAATGATTTTTGATATAACAATTAACAACGAAACACGTATAAAATTTTATTCGATTTTTCTTTTTTATATAGATTTATTAAAGATGGATAAATAAAAACGTGGTTGTGCCATTTTAAAAGAAGAATTTCAAAACACCTATTCGGATGAATCGATCGTTGGCATTTAGAAACGAGTATTACCATGCGTTTTGTCGTACTCGAACGGTGCGTTGATAGAAACGTTTAAAGAAAGAGAGAGAGAGAGAGAGAGAGAGAGAGAGAGAGAGAGGAAAGTGCATAACGAGTACTTCGATAATACCAAAAGTTTCGAAACTAACGCGAAACTATTCGGCGATCTCGCGGAGTATTGGAGATTACATTTATACTATTTAAAAAAAAATAAAATAACGAGGGAATCCATACTAATTGTATCGAATAATGAAGAAGGAAAGGAAAAAAAAGCAAAAAAAGAAAAGAGTGTGTGTATGTGTGTGAGAGAGAGAGAGAGAGAGAGAGAAAGAGAAAGAGAGAGACAGAGAGAGATAGAAGTGAAATTAGGAAAGGTCGAGTTTTAGTTTCACCGAGTAAATCGTTTCTAGTTGATCTATGTTAAAATAAAAAAAAAAGAAAAAAGAAAAAAGAGAATTTACAAACGAACTTTCCATGGGAAACACTTTTCTTTTTTTCTTTGTATTCGATCGATCGCGACAAACGTTCGATGAAATTCTACGATAAGTCGACACTGTCAAGTTAATTAGTTGCATATTAGGGAGCCACTCGAGATAGAAAACACATATAATTCTCCTTTTTCGTTGGCAATGAATCTTCCTAAGCGTTCTTGTGTCAGTGAAAAAAGAAATCAATGTCCTCCTGACCCAGACCTATCGAACGTAACAGTTTTCTCGTAGAGATCAAAGAGCTCCTTGCTCGCTACTTACCGATAGATCAGCGTCTCTCAACCTTTTTTTCATCTTTTTTCGATCCGCCATAGAATTTGTCCCTAACGATATCGAGATAAAAAGTTGCACGAAGCATTATGGTCCTCTCACGATCTAGGAAGAACATTTCACGAAAAATTTTCGACAAAAATCACATAGAAATTAATTCGTTTCTTAGCTTTGGACGTAAGACTTCAGATATCGTTTCGCATTGAGAAATCCTGCGATCGGCTACCCAACACTAAACATTTTCCAACTATCATCGTAATAGCTCGAGCTATCATCGATTATTTCCATTAACAGTGAACTTACCAACACTTTCCTTTTTCTTATATAATTTTAACGATATAAACACGAGGACTCTGACGTTTTTTCTTTTCTTTTCTTTTTTCTTTTTTAATATTCGTTTCTTGCAAAATTTTCAAATAACATCGGGGCGAGGACGACTTATGTTTCACGTTGTACGTACTACTTAGAGGAATATATGCGTGCATAGTGTGTACGTATGAAATCGAATAAATTGAATTAAAACCTTGTAGATATTTCTCTACTATATATATATATATATATATATATATATATTATATATATTATGTACATATATAATATGAAACACAAAATGTCTCTCCGGGATTCGTTTGTAACTCGTTAAAACTAAAATTATTACACTTTGGATGAAGGTATATAGCGAAACGTATTAAAATCAATGTACGAGTATCTGTAAACGAAAACAGAAGTGAAATGGTCGGAATCGAACGATCTGTTTCAGGCGAATTATTAAAAGTAACCTAGGTGGAAGGTGGCATCGAATGAGGAAATTAGAGAGGAATAAAGACGGATTCGTAGATTACATTTAGAAGAATAATGATCGTAGTCTCAGCGGGCGATTCCAAATGTACCATCTTGGAAGGCACGCTCGTTATGAAACCGCGCACGTAATTCAGATAATAAAAGAGTTAGTCGGACTCGTTATTAAAATTCTTGAAAACGAAATTTAAGGTAAGACGAACGAGAAGAAAGATGGAAGGGAGGGAATGAAAGAAAGAGAAAAAAAAACGGAGGAGAAGAAGAAGAAGAAAGGAGGAAAGAAAAAAGAAGGGGGGAAGGAAAAGACGAAAAAACGAAAAGAAAAAATAGAGGGAGGAGGAGGAGGAGGAGGAAAGAAAGAAACCGCAGGAACGATCTCAAGTGCGATTCTTGCTTAATCGCTTGGAAGTAGCTCGAAACCGCAGAAACGCGCGCGCGTGAGGACGCATCTCGTCCTCGACAGGATTTCGCACGATAATTACACGCTCGGCGAGGTCCCTCGATACGATTCCCTCAACTCATAGTTACGATATCGCTCGGATACCTACTCGCTCTTTCGCAAAGTCCTCTCGTGCACCTACGCAAACCTTACCAGTTCCTTGCACTCGCTTAGCCCGCTCTTCGCTAATTAGCCGACAGTCCAATTTAATTAACGTGCTTCTATTAATTTTTATTCGCGGGAACGGGTTGCTTAGCGGAGACACTTACGATCGCTTACAACGGAATCGATGAGATTCGTTTCTAATACACGCAAAAATTATACATTCGTTCGGCCAATTTTCGTCTAACAGTTCCTATTATATGTACATATATATATATATATATCTATTTTTCTTTTCATTTTTCACGCGTCATTATTCTCAAGAATATATATATATGTGTGTGTGTGTGTGTGTGTGTGTAATATTTTTTATCGTTAACGATATAATATTCGATGTTGAAGAAAACTTTGATGATACCATGGGATTTGTTCTCATCGCGCGCTCACACATATAAGCACATAAATTCGATCCACTTTTAGGATTAATCGCTGACAACTTGAACGAGATAAGCGAAGGAACATTTTATGAAATTATTATTATTTAAATTGTCCCGTCGATAACAATGTCGAGGAAATTTAAATTGGATTAGATCTCATAGAAGTAAGGAATTAAGATTAGATTAGAAAGTCGTACCTGTGCATTCACCGAAAGAATCGATGAATGAATCGATCCTCTCTTCTCTCTTCGGATCCTGAATTTCTCTCTTTCTCTCTTTCTCACACTCTCTTTTACTCTCTTTTACTCTCTTTCGAGCACGACTTCTCTTTCTATGTTTCGAGAGCATCTCGATGTCTCCGTGTATATACTACGTTTTGCCTGCTCCTGCGATCGACGAGTACCACGAGGAGATCTTTTCCCTTCGAGAATACGAGACTTTCACCTTTCACCTCGCTCGAGCACGATTCTTCGATTCTTTCCATTGATTTAGCGAACTCTAACCCGGCATTTTTTCGATCATGATTCTTCGATGCACCGAAAAAGAAAAGATATTATACCGCATAGAAACGTCGTTTTATTATAGAAAAATTACGAATAATATATATCCCCGTCCCCGTAACATTCCACAAATGTTTTCCGTCCAACGTTTTCGATATACACGATCGATTAATCTATTAATGGGATCAAACGATCAAATTTCATTTCATTGACATTCATCGTTACAATGTTATTCGATAAATTCGTTTGACACGATAGATCAAACGTTTGTCGTAAAATTTCAATGAAAAAAAAAAAAAATAGAAAAAGAGAAAAAAAATAGGATCGATCGTTCGATCAAATAATCTAGATTATCAAAGTGTTGATGACACGAAGTCATCTTGAAAAAGAAAAAAAGAAAGAAAGAAAAGAAACGGAACAATAGATATAAACTAAGAAAGAAAAAGAAGAAAAAAAATAAAGAATATATTAAAACTATGCAATAATTGGAATCCTCTGCGACCTGCATTCATTAAAAATGTTTCGAGTCGAGCCAACCACGAGAGTTACAACTAATGTCTCTCGTAACAATTGCGTAGAACTGGAAAAGGAGCGTTTAAGCGAATTACAATGAATTTCCGTGGATGATACCGTGGCGACGATCGTTTAACAAATATTTCGAGCTACGTAAAAGCTCGTTTCGAGCCATTAGAATTCGGGGATACGGTGGCAAATATATAATACGTAGAGACGTGAAAATGTATAAATAGATATTATATACGTAAGACCAAAACCTCGCGCGAAACGTTTTAACGCTTTATTTATGACTTTCCTTCGCTTAATACCGACTTTGCGATGATTTCACTTGCACAAACCGTCGTCCGTCCTCTCTTAATCGTTACGAAATCGCGAACGAATTACCATGTCAAAATGCACCTTTTGCCAACGTACAATTCTTCTTCCGAGATCAAAGTACTCCTTTTGGAGTCTAAAATCTTACAATCTTCATTTCACATCTCTCTCTCTCTCTCTCTCTCTCTCTCTCTCTCTCATCATCTTCGTTCCTTATCCGTTCACGAGATGCTCATTAAAAACAAGTTATCCTAACTCTTCTCGTTGTGAGTAACGCTGCCTCGTTTACTTCTCTCTCTCATAATCGTATATTTTCTCATAAAGTTTCGGGGCAACGCGATGGCTTCAAAGGTAACTCGAGGGATAGACCTCGATGAGAAATCATCATCTAGATTTTTATAGCTTCCTGTGTACCATTGCCTTCGAAGGCTGACGTCAACCTTGAGAGGGATCCCAAGCAGAGATTTCATAACTATCGCTTTCTACTTTCGAACTCTGCAAGAGTCACGATCGTTTTCGCGCATCCTAAGAGTCCTTGAAAACGTTCGTCCCAATTCGTTTTTTTCTTTCGTCAAAAGGAAAAGAAATAAACAAAAAACGCGTTAAAAAGTGTAATGGTCTTGTCCCAATGAAATAATATCGTATCTCGTATAAATAATCGTAGATAGGATAAAACGATTCAATGATTTTACGTCGCCGTAGATTAAACACGTCGATGTAACTCGAAAAGTCGATACCTTTAATCCGATTAATGTCGATTACAGATAAGGGACGATGTGGCTTAGTACGACGTTACTCGTCGTAGCTGTTCTTGGAGCAACGATGGCCCAAGAATACATAGGACATGCCCTGTTCGTGAGAACGTCGGACGACGTCGTCGAAGCTGGTAAGGGAGTTACGGGAGGACTCGTGTCTCGAGTTCGCTTACTGTCTCACGATCGATCAAGAGAAAATAAAAATAAAAATAAAAATAAAAATAAAAATAATAATAAAAAGAATAAAGAGTAAAAGATATATATATATATATCAAAAAAAAAAAAAAAAAAAAAAAGAGAGAGAGAAAAAAAGATAGATAGAAAGAAAAACAAAGAAAGAAAGAAAGAAAGAAAAAACGAGAAGCGACGAGAAGTGACAAATAAGTTGACCAAAAAAAAATCCTTTGAAATCCATTAGCACGCTCGAGAGTCCAGCGAGCCGCTCCAGCGTCGGCTGCAGACGTGATGGCACAAAATATCCTAGAGTGGATTCAAGGGATCTACCGACAGGGCGCACGTAAAAGTAGGTTCTCCTTTCGACGAGCGAGAGGATAACGGCGAGTTCTCTAAATCACGCATCATTACATTACACGCACGCACACGCACACACTCTCTCTCTCCCTCCCTCCCTCCCTCCCTCTCCCTCTCTTTCTCCTCATATTATAATGTATACGAGATAATAAACGAACGCTCGTTCATACCTACGTAGAGATACTCATCTAGCAAACCTATCAAAACTTCACGTTCATAATGCACACTCGTACACATACGATGCAACACGTACAGATACGAACGCGCTTCATCGTAATATGCTTATATATTAACTCTCAATAATAATTCTTCCATCTCAGCGATCACCGCGCCGATCTACAAGACGAATCGGACGCTCTTCAAAGACAGAGGAACATCCAAATCAACGTCTCGTTGCATTCTCGCGATATTTCCTTTCGTTTTATTCGATTTCCTTTATCCTTCGCATACTCGAAAATTATATCTGTGTGTGTATATATATATATATATATATATATATATATGTATGTATATCGAGGATCGAAGCGACAATAAAAGAACAAGTATCTTCGTTCTCGATGAGTTTGTATCTTTTTACAGTTCGTCAACAATCGGACAACGCCTACCTGCCACCGTATAGCACCCAGAGACCTCCGGAAAAGCCTCGACCTTTCCAACCGGCGATCAACCAACAAGAATCGTCGTATTCTCCGAGTCAGAACGAAGTGACCAATTATCCTTATCAGAGACCGTCCTCGTTGTACACGCCAGCTAACATACCGCATTCGTTACCTCCCAACGTTGACACTTCTTCTCATGGTTTATCAACGCCCAGCACTCTCTACGGTTCACCCACCAGTTTACGTCCGTCGACCACTTACATACCTCAGGATAATTATGGCAGTTCTCCGACGTTCAATCCACGACCGCAACCTTCCTACGGTCCAACGTCCTCTACCCTCCCACCCTTCGGAGGTACAACCGGCTCTACAAATCATCAGTCCGCGGGTACGAGACCTGGAACTTTCCCTTCTTCGACGCCCTCGACGTCCCAATCGTCAACTTATTTGCCTCCGCAATATAGTGGCTTCCCGTCGAGCAATCCAAGGTACGCCAAAAGGATTCTTTCTTCTAGAGTTTTTATAGCGTCGCTCAGACTCGGAATGATTCGAAGCGAGCCACTTTCCTATATCTCTTAAGCTTTATTGTCCCGGTGCACGCGAGTTCGAAATGAAAGAAGAATAAAAAAAAAAAAAAAAAGAAAGAACATAAAAGAAGAAGAAAGTACAGGGTCGGTTGCATAAGACGACTTGTTGAAAGAGTATTAAACGTTATTCGAGTTGAATCGACGATGCGATTGTCCCGGCCTTACGTAACCAACGATATACAAATGTTTAAGAATTTTGTATCTTCTTTTGTTAATAGCACTCCAAGGCCACCGTCGACGGCATTACCACCAAAAGTCTCGCAACCCGTTGGCGGTGGTTATCCTTCTCAACCGGGTGGTTTCTCGACAACGTATTTACCGCCAAAAACCGGTAGCTTTCCTTCCAGTACACCATCCTCTAGACCCTTCGGTTCGACATCCCCATCGGGTGGTTATCCCTCTCCCGCTGGTTTTACCACCCTTCATGGACAAGGATTCTCATCCACCGGTACTGTATCGGGTAGTACGTACGACTCGCAGGGTGGTTACGTTTCGCAACCGTCTCCTACCCCCGGATTCCCTACACCCGTACCAACGGGCATCATAGATGGTTCCGCTGGTTATACTTATTCGACTCCTGGCGCTACCCCTTCCCCGCCATTCCCTACGCCCATTGAAACGCCAGGTATTACCACCAGCGGAGGGACGACTTCTAACGAAGCTGGTAAGATTCTATTGCTCTTTTTTCTTTTTTCTTCGCTTCCTTCGACCTTGTCTTTCATCGTTTCGTTTTACTTTCGTTAATTAAGCAGGGGTAACGCAGGTCGACGACGATCTCAAACATCCACCCCATATTCATAATATCTCGGTCGAATGTGGGAAGATGATGATGACGATCAACATCGAATTCAATCGAGCATTCGACGGTGTGATTTATTCGAAGGTTAATGTTATCATGTTTGGGTTAGCGAGAGAGAGAGAGAGAGACGAAGAAAACGAACGATCTTTTTTTCTAGGGCTTCTTCATGAATCCAGATTGTCGATACGTTGAACAAAATTCTGGACAAACTGAGTATTCCTTCACGGTTAGCTTGGACTCTTGCGGTACACAATTCATCAACGACTTCGAGGGTGAGGCCGGTCAAGCCTATCTCGAAAATGTCCTGGTCTTGCAGGTTCGTTCCCCGCTACCTTACCAATGATCGTTAGAGATAATTCGAACGGAGAATGCATTTATTCTTCCATTATCAGACATTCAAACTAAAATATTTACAGAACGAGCCAGGGATACAAGAGGTTTGGGATACCGTGCGAAGAGTACGTTGTCTTTGGGAGGGTAACATCAATAAGGCGCTTTCGGTAAATTTATCCGTAGATATGCTCAATCAGGAGATCGTAACGTTCAGCGGCGATACGGCTGTTGCTAAATTGGACATACAAACTGGAAAAGGTCCGTTCGCTCCGACAGCCGATGGGTTGGTTAAAATTGGAGAGACCATGACATTGGTCGTAACCGTGGAAGGGGATCCTGCTTTCGATCTTCAGGTAAGTCTTAATATAAAAAAAGTCTTAATATATATATATAAAAAAAAAAAAAAAACCGTAATCAAAACGATAAGTCGGATAAAAATAATTCTACAGAGTAGCTCTTCGATGACTCTGTTTTCTAATCGTTCGTGAAATAAACATTGCACATTTAGAAATACATCGATAGATACGAAATTAATTTTACTCGATAATATTTATGTGTGCCTCAACAATTACTTTCGTCTCGCTTATCGTTTTTACTAATTTTTAATGATCTTAAAACTTAGCACATTGACTAACTATTCCTTAGATACATGAATCGTTGATGAATCGTTCCGTAGACGAATATATATATATATATAAAATCAAATCGTTTCTATCGTTTCGTCGTAAGTACGCATCGTCATTACTTTATTCTGTTGACGTAGGTACGCGATTGCGTTGCACGAGACGAGAGCTCTACTAACACCCTGCAGCTTACGGACGAACGTGGTTGCATACTCAAACCGAAATTATTTGGAGCATTTCAAAAAACGAACGATACGGGTAATACAGGTGCCTCGATTATAGCCTATGCATTTTTCCAAGCTTTTAAATTCCCCGATGTGATGGATTTATTCATCGAATGTAACGTGGAACTTTGTAAAACGGATTGCCAAGCTTGCCCAGAACCGAATCAAGTGCGTATTATAACTCTACTAATATAACGATATATTATATTATACATATAGAGTATCTATATATACATACACGCAATTGTTAAGTCGTTACCGACACACACAAACGCTTTATACAACATTCGTATATTTTTTCGTTCTCCTTTTAGCAAATCGAACCAGGTAGAAGACGCCGCTCGGTATCTTATGCACCTTCGAACACGTCAATGGCACCACTATTGACAGATCCAGTTAGAGTTGGACGTGGTTTTAAAGTGATTATGCTGGACGATTTGAGTGCAGTCAGTAATCAAGTGTTGGAGAATATCGAAGAGTCGTCCTTTGCAAATGAAGTTTCGAAAGATGAGAACATTTGCATGAGTAATAACGGTTTTTACGCTGCATTTTCACTTATGTTAGGTACACTTATTTTAATGACCGTTAGCGCAGCAACGTTGCATATAAAATTGCAGAGAATTTATAGGTCGAAATCCATTGATACGTAGTAAAATATTTAATTTCTTTTTTTCCTCCCCCTCCTGTAAGACGAATCGCGTGGCTAGCACGAGCAACGAAAACAAGGAGAATCATCAATTGATCGATAATGATCGAGAGACTATCATTTAAACTAAGATTAATTTTCTCACATGCTATTAATTTATAATCCAAAGTATTAGGAACGCAAAGAATTTCATAGAATATAACGTTCGAAGTGCTCGCGTCCGTAAATCCGTTATTCGCGACGAAAGCGCATTGGAACAGCCATACGTAACATATCACCGACGACTCTACGGCATTTTACATGGCCGTTTTTAAATATATAATATATACGATATGATACAATAAATTATGATACTTTTAAGTACGCATCAGTTTTTTCATTCCTTTATGATAATAAAAATGGGTTAACAATGAAGTAAGACAGTTTAGATCGTAGTGCGTGTAAGATAAATTATACAGAAATATTTACAATGTTTATTATATGTAATATACAACATTAAACGAAAAGAAAGGAAAACAAAAAACAAGAAAAAGAGAAAAGAGAAAAAATCATTACTCGAATAACGCAAACCCGACTTTATCGCATTTATATCGCAACGTTGATTCGACGAGGAGTCGTATTTTTGGTAAAACGCAACACATACAAATGTTCTCCTCTCACTTTCCTTTCTTTTACGACTGTTCCTATCATATCGAAACGTTTCAACATTTCTAGAATATAATTTGGATCATTTTCTTTAATAACAACTAGATAAAACATTCCAATATTCGACAATAATTTAGGAATGTGCGGAAATACACGTTCCATAACTTCTCTCCCATGATTTCCACCGGCCCATGTTTTAGAAATTAGTCTCGTTTCCGTGACTTCTTTGCTCTCCGTTACCACGTACGGCGGATTGAATACAATAATGTCGAACGTTTGCTCGTTACGTATGTTATTTAATAAATCCATTTGTATAACGTTTATATCGACCAAATTAACGTTACCGGTACTTTTTGTAATTTTACACGCATCTGGATTAATGTCTATCGCCAAGTAGTAACTTTGACCGTACTTGTTCAATGCCATGGCCAATGCTGTTATAACTATACCAGATCCGCTACCGATTTCCAAACACACAACCGGTCTCTTAACTTTCAACGTCTCCAAATCGCTCTCCAAAGCATCTATTAAGAGGAAAGAATCCTCCGCCGGTTCGTAAACTGTTTCCAGATCCTCGTCCGAGAGTTTTACTATAGGAGTATCCATAATAGCGCGACGTAAGGATGCAACGAAAAATACAAATCTTTGACGGGAATAGAATGGCAACGGAATCTTTGAACGACGATGTTTAATTTTCCGCTCCTTCTTCTTTGTCTTGTATATTGGAGGTGCTACTATACATAGAACTATGATCCAACAAAGCCTTTCTCTTCGCCGTATTTCTTTCCACAGCCTGATGAAGTTTATTTATTCGTTCCTGAGTCGTTTGCAAGATGTTACTTACTACCGTTATTTTCTGCTTAGCGTTTATAAGCTTCTTAACGTAAGAATCAGTCTCGAACGGGGACTGAAGAGCTTCGTTGATTCTGGTCAATACGTCCGTCAGTGATTCGATACGCTGCTTCAATTCTATCTGACATATTCTACAAGAGAGTAAAAGGTAATACTTTCGTCGAGTTAAGAAATCCTAAGATCTCTCTAGCTCTACGAGCAACATATTTAGGTTACGAACGTTTAACTAAAGATTCGAATACCTAGTAGCACGAATTCTTTCGTCCAACTGATCAACGGTTGGCTTCAGTAAACTCATTAAACCTTCTGTCAAAGCATCTCTAGTTGGATTTTCACAAAAATCATCTATTTTATCGTCTATGGACGTGTTATCGCTCGCGGTATCTACATCCATAGCGGGAGGCGTTGATTCCTCTGTCGACATAATTTAATTTTCATCCGTCTTCTCAGCTGGAATAATATTTCTTAATCGGATTAAATTATTCTGTATTTTTTTTTTCTTTTTTTTTTTTTTTTTTTTTTTTCCATAAAATTGTACCACTTATAAAATATTTACCATCTCACGTATGTCAAAACAGACACGAAATAAATAAACTGGTAGACTTTCCAACCAATAGAAAGTTTTTATTTGGCCATCTACCGGGCGATTTGGAAATCCGATCAGGACGCCTAGTAAATATCGTACGCAATGAAATTTTGCGGACTGGGTGAGATGAATCGTCTTAAGGATGCGCATCGATAAAATTTTGGCTTCGTGATTCAATTGAATCTGTACAGTGCAGTTGTTGCGGTATGGCTGACATGGGCTTAAGTTTAGATGACATAATTAAAAAGACTAAGACTTCAGGCATGAGAAACAGAACAGGGTAACGGATTTTTCGAAGATCGTTCATTAAACATTCTTTTTCGTGCTATATCAATAATCGGTTTGTCTCTAACCTTAAAGAGATGTACGATATCTCGTTGAGAAAAAAAAAATCCTTCTGTCTCTTCCATCAGTATATCATTTTTAAATTCTCATTGATTGTAAAACGTTTTACAACGTCGGATGAATATTTCAAAGCCTTTTTTTTTCGTTCTATAAATGAAAAAACAATCACTTTTCTTTGTTATATATGACGTACTTTTTGGAAGATATTTTATATTTAATTAATTTTTTTGAATTTTTATTACGTCAAAGGTGCGCCAAACATTTCTTTTTATTCATTTAATTAATTACTTACAGCGCCCGCCGAGGCTTCAACAGAGGGTCGCGCGCCAATGGTTTCATAAGAGGTCGTGGCGCCCATGCTCTCACAGATGCACGGTTCAAGATAATACAAAAGAATCGTGAGAAACTTACGGATGCTAGAGATAAGCTGGCAGAGATCGCTAAACAAAGCGACGCAAGATTGAAATTAGATAAAATACGAGCCTCGCATTTAAAAAGGATAGAAACGCAAGTTCCTGGAATATCGCGGAAAACTGGTAGAAACGGAAGGCTTTCCCTGTCGACTAATAAAATTCCGCCTATGATGCCGCATGTAATGCCACCCAACAACTATATGCCACCGCCGTCTAGAACGATAGGCTACAGACCTCCATCTCTAGCAGAATCTCACTATTCCGGCGAGATGCCAATTGATTATAACGATGGTATGAATTTTGTATTAGCGTGTGCATATATTTATATATATATATATATATTTAATGTCTTTGACATTCGAATCATAAATATGTAATACTATTCATTCCTTATATTACTCTTTTATAGATTACGTGGTAGATATCATACCCTTAAGACGAACCGTCAGCAACGATTACGCGCCGACGCCTCCGCCGCCACCTCCAGTGTTCAGTATTAAACCTTCATCCCCGTACACATGGGTAAAACCAGTGGGTAATAACGTGACAAGGATCATACCATCCCGTAAATCCGACGTTGAGAGAGAAAGAGAAAGAGTGAGAGACTATAAAATTATGACGCATCCTTTTATGGCAAGTATAAAAAAAAAAAGAAAAAAAGCAAAATATCGAAGGAATCGATAACCAATAATAAATTTCTAAAGTATAGGAAAATAATACTCGCTTTATGTTACTAGGCAAAAACTGTATCTCCTCCTTACAAGGAAGACTGGTCCTTTGGCACAAAATCACGGTAATTATTTGAGGACGATAAAGATCACGATCCCTTCGTTTCTTTTTCTCTTCTTTTTCTTTTTTTTGTTTTCTAACATTTCTTTCCATTTCATCGTAGGACCATTTTAGCCGAAGATTCAATCGATTCGAAATATTACGAACCCAGAAGTCAAAGAGATATAGGAGTAAAGTCACGCCTTGATTCAATCCCAAGTAAATCAAGAACGATGGATCATTTGTCTCGACCAAAAACTGGTTCGAGTTCGTCGAGTCAATCGACCGGATACAGAATCGTAGTATCTAACTTGCAAGCCAATGTCACTCAAGAGGATATCAAGGAATTATTCGAGGATGTGGGAGAATTACTTATTTCTAGATTAGTACGTCCAGGAACTGCAGAAGTTATATACAAAACATTAAAGGATGCTACTAAAGCGGTGGAAACCTATCACAATAGACAATTGGATGGCCATCCGATGAAATGTTTGCTCGTTAATCCAAGACCAAAAAATAATCCAACCGGTCCACCTGTCAGATCAATTACGGAGTAAGTTGAATTACGCGTGCGTTAAAAAAAAAAAAAAAAACAAACAAACGATCGATCTTATTCGATCACGACAAATACCTTATTATCTGACATTTTGTGTTCCCTTCCAGTTCAAGACGAAGCGTTAGTTCGAGTTACGTACAACCAAGTTTAGGAACCGTTCATCGTGCATTATTCGACGATCCAAATTAAATGTTAATTGGATTTGTACGTGAGGAATTCATATAAAACTTTTAATTATAATGCAACGGCGGTGCATAATATTAGCAGAAAAAAAAAAAATAAAAAGAAAAAAAAAGAAAAATAAACAAATAAAAACGAAAAAAACAATAAAGCAAGGGAAGAGAGTTAACGAAGATAGAAATAAAAGTGACATGTGTGTTGCCTGAATTTTTTTATGCGTTAAATTAAATCAAAATAAACTTCGATGTCGCGAGAAAAATTTACTAGAGAAAACAAGAATATTCCATCGTTTCAAAATTCATTATTCATCAATTGTAATAATTCTATTCTCACGCGAATCGTGGTTTCTTACAAAACATTATATATCAAAGATTGAAATTGGAATTTGCGTTTGGTAAAAATCGAAAATTATTATTATGCCCTATTTCGTTGTATAATGAAAAGAAGAAATAAAATAATAAAACGTATGTGTACGTATGTGTGACCTCGTCTGGTTTGTCGTTTCGTCCTTTTCTTTTCTCTTCTTCTTTCTTATTCCTTTTAACTCGAATAAAAATTTCTTTCAATGACACGACCGCTCCTATCGAGTACGCCGTCGTATATAATAGGTTCCTTGTACACATAAATGCAAAGATTAGACGAATATATAGAGAGGATTGCACCGACAAAGATTTTTATTAGATTCTTACAAGACGACGATAATGATGGTGTTGATGATCTCGTAATATCGTAGACCGTTAATTATTATTTAAATATAAAAGCTAACATACCACGCTTACATGCAAGTCCTTTCATGCACAAGAGACTCTCATGGGTATAATCTCACACGTCTAAAAACATGTCGAAATATTGTAGTATTTTTACGATTACAATTTGATGTAATTAAATGGCACGTTAGTTGTTTCAGCACTTATGCGTTTTGAGACCGTGGGGGGGGGGGGGTTAATTCTTCAAATACAGAACAGAGCTCGAGCATAAGTGTCTCTTATTTTCTTCTTTATTTTTGCTTTTTCCCCTCCTTTCCTCGTTGCCATGGGCCCCATGGACCGATCGATGGAATGTTCGTTCGATAAAAATTAATTAATAAATTATTTAAAATGTCATGTGTGCCGGGATCTCGTAAAAAGGAATTTTTATGACGATAGGCGATGTAGATAGAAAAGATACTTAAAAGTTAATTGCGAACCGCCATTCTCTCTAATACGACACAATTATTACTTAATCGATCGAAATATATATTTACAAAATGTACCTATAATTTAAAAGAGTTTTCCTCAATACTGTACCATCACACAAATATGAAATAAGTTAGTTCCTCTTTTAATACGCTCTCCTTTATTCTAAACCTAATGAACCTTTGAACATAATCTCACTTGGTTTTTATATAGAAAAAGAAATCTCTTTCTTAAACCATTTGTTGTTTTG
The DNA here is from genome assembly GCA_911387685.1 of Dolichovespula media. Taxonomy (NCBI): domain Eukaryota; kingdom Metazoa; phylum Arthropoda; class Insecta; order Hymenoptera; family Vespidae; genus Dolichovespula; species Dolichovespula media. The sequence goes on from OU426867.1 coordinate 389,879, forward strand.
TCTTTTTTTTTCTCTCTTTGTTTTGTTTTGCGCGTGTGCGTGTATGTGTGTGTGTGTGTGTGTGTGTTCGTGCGCGTGTTTCGACGAGTTATAATAATTTAATTTCTATGATGATTCGCTTTGGACTTGTTTGGCATTCTAAGAACCTCGGCATAAGACAATTCGAGACGTTTCAATTTAGCAACTTCTTCGGAGGCTGTGCTAGGTTTATATTCGCTATATTCGAAGGAATGACTATTTTGCTCCGTTGCGTTACGATTTACAAAGGTTTGGGATTTCCTAACTGTGTTCGGCGATTCTCTCGTTTTCGAGTGATTATATTGGGTGGTATTGCTGTTCCAAACGCTTATACCTTCGTGTTCGATCGGAGTCAAAGCCCTGAACCTTCGTCTACCACCGCCGCTGTTAGATCTCCCTTGGACGAAAGTAGGATTCGTAGTTGGCACGACGTTAGGTGTTTTCGGGCGTTCGTTAAACGCCAACTTTTTCGCGGCGTTCTTCTTCGCGGACGACCTACTGTTCTTTTTAACGTGTACATTTACGGAAACGTAATCGAGCTTGGTCGCTCTATCGTCCAATCTCTTCTCGGCCTTGCCAATTTCCGTATGAGGCTTGTCGTTGGACTCTCTCTTCGTAGATTCTTTCGACGTTACCGGCGTTTGCATTTTGTAAGGTGGCTCCGAGACGACCGAAGATATGACCGAGGACATGACGCTCTGATTGTCGTCCGTGGCCTCGCTCGGTACGTCGTCTTCCCCAAAGTTCGTAGTGCCATTGCGATTTTCCGAATGAGCCCTGTCGTTCGCATTGCTCGTAACGTTGCCACCGCTATTCGTTTGATCGTCCAGCAAAGGTAACTTTTCACCCTCGTCCTTTGCCTCGGCAGCCCGTTTCAACACGCGAAAGATCTCGCTAAAAATTTGCCTGTACTCCGGGGTCTTTCTAAACCTACTTTCGAATGGACTGTTGTCGTCGTAAATGCTAAACTTGCAATCCTCCCCGTCGGCGATCGAACAGAGGAATGAACCTGGCCTACCGTCCGTTTGCGTTGCCTTGTTGCTCGTTTCGTCCGAGAAACCTGAAGACGATGTTTCCGCCTCGGAAAAGTCCGTCGGTGTCGCGGAAAATGCTTTTTTCCCGATATTATCTCCTTTCCCGCGTCTACCGCCGCCGCCGCCGCCGCCGCCGCCGCCGCCGCCGCCACCGGTATTGTTAACGATCGTTCCAGACTTTATTCCACCTTCCTGTTGCAATTCGTTCTCCGTTGACGGATTCTGGAAACAATTGTACTCCCCTGACATCTCGAGTTCTTCTTGAAGCGACATGCAACCACCACCGATCGTTGGAATGCTGTTCTTCCTACGTGGTGCCGACAATCTCTGGACTTCTAACAACGCCTGATACTTTTCGACCAATTCTCTGTACGGGTTGCTATTTACCTCGCTGCTCACTCCTGTCTTGTTGTTGCAAGTTTCCTGCGAAAACAAGTTATTCGTATGTACGCGTGAAATGATTGCGAAAAAATTGATAAAAGGAACAAAAAAAAAAGAAAACATACTTTTTTCTAGACTAAAAAAAAAAAAAAACAACAAAAAGAATTATTTTCCTTTCGTTAATGTTTGCGTGCGTATATTCTTTTATGTTGATTTGAGTCAATGCACAGATATTTTCTGTTTTTTTTTTTTTTTTTTTTTTTTTTTCCATTTGCATGTTTTTTCTTCTCGCTCGAAGGAGGAGAGAAAGAACCAAAAAAAAAAAAAAAGAAAAAGAAACAATTATTTTCAATGGGTGAACGATTGGAATGGCTTAGGAAACCGCCAGATTTATAGGATATTAAAAAAATACAATGGCATCTGTTGCAAAAATATATATTTTATTTAAGATCATATAAATCTGGCACACTTTTACACATTGTACAAGATATGATTTTTTTTTCTTTTCTTTTCTTTTTTCTTTTGTTTTTTTCTCCTTAACACACGAAGTCGACTAGACGTACTGCTAAGTTATTACATTAAAATCATGCTCGAAACGATAACGAACAAAATTAACAAGTACGTAACAAAGCGAAATATGAGAAAAAAAAAGTACTTATTATATTTAGAATTAATTAAAACAGCATTCGAAACAAATTTCAATAATTATTTCTCAATTGTGCTCGCGCTAATGATTTCTTATTATCATTGTCCGAAAAAGTCAACGCGATAGATTATATTAAAGCTTAATTAATTAAAACTAATTTGTTAATCATTTATAAAATGATGCAGTCTTTTCGTTTTCTTTGGAGATAAGATAGAAAATTATATCAAAGTAAATAATAGAAATAATAATAATAATAATAATAATAATAATAAAAAAAAACAAAAAACAAAAATAAAAATAAGACAATGGATTTCTAACCTACCTATCTAGAGCATCGTAAAAAAAAAATCATGCACGTTTATATATTTATTTACATAAGAAATTTTATCTTTTACTAAATATTTGTTTCCTCTATATCGTATTTCAATGCAAAAGGATAGCTGGTCTATAAATGAAAATAAATATAATTATATTTATTTTCATTCGCTTGTAGATATATGTATCAAAATCGTCGGTTTATGCTTTCGTTACTCACTTAGAAATGAGTAAGTGCTCATTTATAATTCATCGCTCTATTTAATCCCTAGCTTTGATATATTATTTACTCGTTTACGTCCCCAAAGATATACGTCCGAAATAGATTTTCAGTTACGTTTCCATTTTGGAATGTAATTACGAGATACCGTTTCAACTCCATCCAGGAGAAATAATAATAAAATGAAAAAAAAGGAACATACGTATTCGACCAAGACCAACTAAAATTTGTACCATCGAAAGCTAAAAACGAAAAGCAAAAGGAATAAGAGATTTTTCTTCGTAATTTCAACGTAATCTCCTTATTTTTATTATATATATATATATATATATATATATAAAGTATAATTTTATATAGAATTTGCACATATTATTTAGAATATTGTATATACGATATTAAAATATAATGGTATATACAATATTAGCTAATTTTATAATATATATATATTATTTATTCCATATCATCCTAAATATGAAAGGAGGCAAAAGAAAATCCATAGAAAATGAAGCCTTTCTCAATGATCATTGAATCTAATCGTACGATGTAGGTACGATGATGATGGAAAAAAAAAGAAAAAAGAAATAATGTTTCTAAGCAGAAAACGCAGGCATGCCACTACATTCGCAATCAATACAAAAAGCTCAAAAGAAAAAGTTTTGATGTAGCGTCGAAAAAGTAGCTATTTGATCGAACGTTTCAAAGCTTTCTTCTCCATCAATGATTTCAATAAACAATGAATAATTACACTCTGCGCGCGCGCGCGTGTGTGTGTGTGTGTGTGACGATCGAATTGGATAGACACGATTTTCTTTTCTCTTTTATGCCAAAAATCTTTCCTTCTTAAGAAATTAACGAGAGATTACGAAAGAATAAACGAAGAAAATAAACAATATATACCCCGATTTTCTATGAATTACGTTATATCCTAAATAATTAAAAGTGACCAGACGTTTCGGATTCGAGTTGTTTATCTTCCTCGAAAAAAAAAAAAAAAAAAAAAAACTGTCTTGGAAAGGACTCAAAATCAATCGATTTGAATAATAATGATTAAAAAAAAAAAAAAAAGGGAGAAAAAACAAACAATAAAAAAAAAACGAAAAAGATCGAAATAAAATTTAAAGAAATAATCCCCCCAAAATAATCACCCTAAAGTGTTGAAAACTGTATCCCTAAATAATTTTTCTCCGAATGCACAACGGTAATAATTTTCTTAATATAAACAATGGTATCCGAAATGGTTTCAGTAGCAACGGTACGACGCATTCGTCTTTGATGTAAGTTATCGTGTCGTAAACGATATGCATCAGTGACGGTGCGTTCCATATATAAGTGAAAATCCTCCATAACAGGCAAACAAATTCTTTACGTTCTTTTTTCGCGCTGCTTTTCGTTAACTTTGTTGGGATCGATTCCTAAAGCAAATAAAAGTGAATATTACTTGATTTAAGCATAAAATACGAGCATGGAAAAGAGTAAAAAAAAGGAACAAATATATATATGTATATATAATATAAATATGTACATATTATTTATCCAACTATTGACTTTTCCCGATTGCTTGTCATGCTCATATAACGATAACGCACGACGATTTTATTGAGTCGATCGTTGCGAGAAAAGAAAGAAAAAAAAAAAGAAAGGAAGAAATAGAATGAAACAAGTTAAAAAATTGCAATTAACGTACACGTATTACTCTCTCCGTCGAATGTAACAATCGAGATTATTATAATAATAATAATAATAATATTCTCGAAGAATAAGGAAGTAAAGTCGTGTATTCGTATGTAGAATGAAAATAAAAAAAAAAAAAAAAAAAAAAAAAAATATTCACTTCGATACTCCGCGTACCAAAGATTTCTTTTTGTTTCATGGAGAACGTTTAGAATGCACAATTTCTACGTTCCAACGTAATGAAACTAACGTAACGATTAAAGCGAGTATGCGTGTATACCGAGCAGCATCCTAAATTTTGAGAATGAACGAAATAAACGCCATTCATGCTTTCGACGGAGCGAAAACGAATATGGCTTGCAAATACCAAATGAAATCTAACGTTTACCTGTACAGCCGGTTCAGGTTCAATTTGTTCGTTAATGAGCGAACCTGCTATACTAATGTCATCGTATTCCTCTCCATCCAATATGGATAATTCATCATGATTTCTGGTGTCCATTCCACGAAGACAACGTCCGCATAATTGGCCACGTCTAAAAATGGATTTAACGTATTAATATATATCCGAGATGTATGAAAAATCGATGAAAATGTCGTCGAATCGCGTGGGTTAATTTGAATGATGCGATATAACACACACACACACACACACACCTAACTTCCTCGAGGGTATTTATCTCGTCTTGCAAATTCTTCACGTCCTGTGCTTTGCTACGCCAAAAAGTTAATTGTTCTTCCAAAGTACTGTTTTCTTGTAACAATGTTGTCAATTGTTGACCGAGCTCGGCAACTTTTTTTTGTTCTCTGGCTCTTTGGCTACGAGCTTCTTGTAATTGAATTAATAGATCCGTTAGTTCTTCGTCGTTCGAGGCTGTCGTTGAGAGTTGTTGTAAATTAGAAGAATCGTTATTGGTTTCTTGAAAGACACTTGGCGAACTCGGGGCAGCGCTCTGAAAAAATATGACATCCCTTTATCATAAACCACTCGTGGCTCGTGTACGTGTGTATACGCGTAATGAAATTCGACGTATCGAATAATAATCGATTGCAAACACGGAGGAATTTGTTTGTTATAACAAATCAATACCTGTCTTATGCTGCCACCAGGCGTTACCGCTGCCTTCCACGAAACTGATTGCGTTTGAACGACGGCAGGATTTTGATTCGCTGTTTGCTGACGAAGCAATACTTCTTTCTGTGATGTAAGATCGTCGATTTTCTTTTGAAGTTCCTCGCATCGTGTCTCGAGATTTTCGATGGTTAAGCATTGACTAAAAGCGAGTGTCACTCACATTTTATTTGTTTGTTATTATTATTATTATTATTATTATCATTATTATTATCATCATCATTAAATACAAACGTACTTTTTGATTAGCTTCTTATCGCCAGTATTCTCGACGACCAGACGATGATTGGCACGCTCCAAATCTTGTATACTGACTTCTAATTGTTCGTAAATCTTAAGACGCGAATCGTTGACCTCCCTCAATGCGGCAGTTTGCTTTTTCATATACTATGCGATAATGAATTATACAATTATTAATTTAATTATAAACGATGTAGAAATAGGTAGAAAGATCTTCAAGGACGCTTACTTCTATTTCTTGCGCTTGTTCCTCGATCGTGGACTGATGAATTTTTATTATATTCTCGAGCTCCTTATTACGTTCCAACAAAGTCTTCCCAAGTTCCGCCGCTAACTGAAGATCTGAAATAACATAAATATATAAATATAAACGTATGTACTTTTAGTCTTTGCCAATTTATATTCTACTAACAAGCGTATGTACGCCCTCTTATTTTATTCTTCTATACGTCATTATAGACATCCTGCTTTGTTAGCGAATATTATAACAAGTAAAATACCCTTGTGATAATACACGCTGAGCTTCTTGGGAAAGGTTTCAAAGATGTATTCAATTATTTGCCATGGGCGAACGTGATTTACTCGTTGAAAGAAAGAAAGAAAGAAAGAAAGAAAGAAAGAAAAAAAAGAGAAAGAGAAAAAAATAATGACCTTGCGAGGGAAACGGAAATGTATTGTATATACATAAAACGAAGTCTCGAACGATCGGACTATTAAGTTTAAAGAGTGATAATCATTTTCCTTGTAAAACGAAACGACGATCCTCTATCGAAGTAACTCCGTCCAACTGTTTCTCCTTTTAACCAAGAAAAGACCAACGATATACTTTTAACCAAGATCAGAGATCGACTTGATATTAGTCGGGATCAAAGGATCTACGATATAAATATGCATTTCTCCCTGATGCATATTTATTGAAACGATAAAGAAAGGATGAAAAACAATAAGAGAGAGGGAGAGAGAGAGATAGATTAGAAAAAACGTTACTGAATGAAAAATAAATTTCTAGAGTGGAAAAAAAAGGAGAAGGAGAAAAGAACGCTTGTTTTTTAATCAACAAAGAATTTAGTAATCGTTGTTCGACCAAACGAAGCCCTTCCTCGTCTGCATGCGTACTGACATCGTTCGCTTGTTAACAAACTCACTTTATCTCTCTCTCTCTCTCTCTCTCTCTCTCTCTCTCCCTCTTTCTATCTATCTATCTATCTCTCTCTTCCGAACGTGAGCATCGCGAAAAGACGAGACACCCAAGCGGAAAAAGAGAAAAAAGGAGAAAAAGACTATAAGCTTTTGTCGAAATTTTTCATCATTTCCATCCCTCTCTCTTTCTCTCTCTCTAAAGAATTTCATTATTTTATTCGCGATTAATTCACTTGGAACATTCGATCTTTGTTTGTATACCTTCCGGCCCTTGAAGACACGCCAGTTCGATGGAGTAATCCCAACAATCCAAAGAATTCATTTGCGTTTGAGGATCCCAAACAACATCCACACTGGGTCCGCTCATGTTAACGTTTAACTCGTTTTTCTCACTTTTTCTCTTTCCTTGTTTTTTTTCCCTATTTTTTTTTTTTCCTTTTTTTTTTCGATTGGCAACGAGAAAAAGTTAGAAAAGGGATAGTAACAATCGAAACGAAATTCTCAGTTACACAATTTTATCACGAGGAAACCAACGCAAACCGAATACGAGCTATCGCATTTCGATTAGATTCGCCATACGATATAGATTTTCAGGCTTCTCGTGTGTTTTGAGAGAGAGAGAGAGAGAGAGAGAGAGAGAGAGAGAGAGAGAGAGAGAGAGAGAGAGAGAGAGAGAGAGAGAGAGAGAGAGAGAGAGAAGAGAGAAGAGAGAAGAGAGAAGAGAGCGGGAGGAGGGAGGGAGGGAAGAGGGTGGGAGGGTGGATAGGAGGGAGAGAGGGAGGAAGAGAAACCAAAAAAGAATGGGCGGGGGCGGGGCGGGGGCGGCGGGAAGAGAAAGACGAACCCTTCGAAAATGAAACAAATTAATAAAGAAATAAATAAATAAAAAAAATCGGAATTTTAAGGAGAGACTTATAAAATGAGCGCGCGCGAGCGAGCGAGCGAGCGAGCGCCTGCCTCCTTTTTCAGGTTATCGACCAGCGCACGACCGGTTCCAACGAAGGCAGCCGCTCTTCTGTGAATCGCCAGGTAAGCAAGTATCTTGTACGACTGAAACGTTCCGTTCACGCACCTCCAACCTCTTCTTCGACCTCCATATCCCTCGAACCCCCCCCCCTCCCTCTCTCTCTCTTTCTTTCTCGACTCGCTACTACTCCTTCCTTCTTCCCTTTCTCCTTCTTTCCTGCATTTCCTCTTATTCTTATTCTTATTCTTATTTCTCGTCTCCTTCACCTTCTTAAGTATTTTCTTATTTCTCGCATAGACGACAAACCACCTCTCTACCTCCTACCTCACGTCCCCCCCCCCTCCCCCAGCCCAGCCCAAATACTTTGGCACTCTCGCCTCGTTACAAATTCTCTCTCTTTATATTATTTTTCTTCGTCCACGTTTTCTCGTTCATCATCGTCGTCATAATCATCCTCTCTATAACCGCGAGTTATTTCAGTATTATTTTATGCGACCATACTCGTGCGGACAGAAGGGAGGATGGGGGCGGAAGGAAGATGGCCTACTTTTAATAGGCTTTTTTGTTTTATCGGACATTCTTACTATATTAAATTCCTTCCTTTAAAATCTGTAATATCTCAACTAGATCGGAGCCGAAAGAATTTCCGTTATCCTTCATTTTATAATCATGGCTGAGTTATTACGTGATAAAATTTCAGCACCACGCACAACTGTTATTCAGAGATTCAATCGATTAGTCAACCAAGCGTCAATCATGCTCATGGTAGATAGGGTCTGTCTCTCTTGTTTTTTTTTTTTTTTTGCCCTTTCCCCTTCGGTTTATCGTCTCTCGAACTTAATGCCTCTGAACTTCTCCCCCTCCCCCTTTCATTGTCAGCGCGAGCAAAAAGATAGAAACGTTTCTTTCAAAGTTCAACTAACGCCAACGTTATCCGATCCTATCTCTATTTGTTACGAATGAACTTTTACCCGATATTACGCGCTCTCGATTGTAACACGTCGTGAAAAATTCCGATGGGCGAACGATCGATAAAAACAATTAATTGCTTGACAGGATATTTATTTAAATCCATCAGGCATTGGCAACCTTATTTCAAACGTATATTTCCTTTTTTTTTTTTTTTCCTTTCTCCATTTTATATAGATACTAATTGACAGTCGCGTTGAACGATCGAAAAAATATTGAAAGATATTTTACGAACTGGAACCTAGATGTATCCGATCTAAGCGTATCTTTCGTAGTTTAAAGAATGAACGTATAAAAGTAATATATCTTTTATCGTTGATAGGAAAATATGTCTACCCCGTCGTTTAATTAATTGGAAGCACGAGGCGAATCGCCGAAACGACAATTAACGTCCGCTCGAACTGCGCCGACGGCACGTTATCGAGCGACGGCACGGCACCGACGGCACGGCACCGAGCGACGGCAACTCGAAACAATGTGTCTTTTTAGCCACGATCGTGGTCTTCCGCTTTTACTTTCCATTCCTGCTTCCCTTTTACCCGCTGTATCCTATTTTTCGACTTTCTCTTTGATTCAATCGCAAACCTCAAAGTACCTTTTTAAATCGCACCTATAGAAAGAGAGAGAGAGAGAGAGAGAGAGAGAGAGAGAGAGAGAGAGAGAGAGAGAGAACCTGCTATCGTGAGAATTACCTTTATCGCGTATAAATACTCTCGTCATGCTATAAGTACTCTCGAACTGTCTTAAATCGATCAGAATGAGATCGTCTTTGTATTCTACGATATCTCGAAAATTTACCAACGTACGCCGTAAATAAGGTAAAACGAATTGGATCGATGAAGCGATAATAACGCGATCGTAATAAATTAAACGCATTCACGACCGGGAATTTTTGTCAAAACTTTTCTACGCGAGACGGAAGATTTCTAATGACATAGAATTCTATCGACGTGCGCGTTCGAAAAATGTGATAAGTATTTTTCGTTTATTCCATATATTTTATTGAAATATTCAGAGAGAGAGAGAGAGAGAGAGAGAGAGAGAGAGAGAGAGTCGTATAAATTCCGGATATGCGGATAATGTTAGAAATATTTTTCTTGTATGATACTCAGCGAAACAGTATATTTCAATAAAACGAACATGTCTCTTCCTTTTCCGTCGGCAGTGCGTTAATAATCGAACGAGTCCGGAGATGCATCGCGAAAGGTATTATCCATGAATGAAACGTATCGAGACTCGCACGGGTGAACGCATAAATATACAAATAAGGCCTTGAATCGAAAGAAACATTAATTATTTTATACTTATTCCGACCGAAGATACGATGATACGAATATACGAATATACGAAAATACGAAGATACGAATCAAAGTTCGAGAGAGTCGCTTCGGTCGATGAAGCCTCCGAGATATGTGATAATAACGATAACAACAACAACAACAACAACAACAACAACAACAACAATAATAATAATAACAACAATAATAGTAGGTGGCAAAGGTGCATCTTTCGTGCATCGTTGTACGGAACGTGACCCTCCCCCCATTCCCGCCTTTCCTTCCTTCCTCCTCCTCCTCCTCGTCCTCCTCCTCGTCCCATTTTATCCCTTCTCTCGTCGATTCGTACGTCGTCCTTATTTTATACAACTGTGTTGTAACGACGCGATTGTTGTTCGAAGCACTCTCAACGAACTCGCCAATTTATGTTAGGCTCGCGGTAAGTAGATAGTAACTCCTCTCTTTTGAGTTTAATCTTCTCAACACGCGACCGAGTAATTTCACCATAATAAATTCGATCTTCCGAAGTCGTCATCATCCTTTTAAAAGTCGAATCTATTATGATTCGTAACGCATTGTTATGCATATACAAACTTCTTGCTCTCTCAAATTTATCTCTGTAAAAAAGGTTTCGTTCGTTTTATTTTGCAAAAAAGAAAAAAAAGAAAGAACAATTCAATAATCACGATATTGTACAAATTTATATATATCGTATATTACAATAGATTCGATTTGAATTTAACGTAAAAATAGTTTCGAGTCAATTCCTTTCGTACATTCCAAAACGGATGTAGTAATCTTATATAACGTTAAACGCGCGAGTCTTCGAATCTTCTTTATTTTTCTTATTTCTTTTTTGTTTTTTTTTTTTTTTTACCACGAAAGTACAAAGTTTCAATAAAATCCAGGGGGGAAGAAGAAAAAGAAAAAAAAAAGATAGGAAGATAAAACAGAATATTTGTTGTTTTTAAGCACGAAATAATCGAGTTATCCAAGGAGATACATACACACACACACACACACACACACACACACAGACGGTTATGTGCTTACATTATCAACATCATTAATAACAGGTTTATCTCGAACTCATTCGAGCACGAAATCAGTATGATTTAAAGCGGACTTATGTTGGTTTATCGACTTACCATAAAACTATCTACGTTCACCAATTCGTTTCTCTCTCTATCTATTTATCTATCCATCCATCTATTTATCTATCTATCTATATATCTATCTATCCATTTATCTATCTATCTATATGTATATATTTCTCTTTTCTTTCAATTCCTTCGAGATAAATATATATTAAAGGTAAAGGTTTTGTTATGGAAATAATAGACGAATTTAGAACGGGCAGGATTAGTTCCTGGTCCGGTTTCTTTTCTCTTCGAGTTGTTTCACACCGCGAGACGTGCACTTCTCGTCCACCCGAAAGGTCAACTCGGATACACACATTCACCTGTTCACCGCTGAATCCACATCCCAACACAATGGCCCTTTCTTTTTATTACGATCGATAAAGATTAATAACGTTTCGAGAGTATCCACTTGCATTCTCGAGAGAAAGTAACACCGTGAGAGATTCGATTCTTCCATTCAAACGGATCGAGCATAGGTCAAAAGAGGTTATTCAAAATGAAAGATTGTAGTTCGATTACTACCTCGTTAAAATTATGTTTTGTTCTATCCGAATCGAGAAAGGAAAATAGAAAGAAAGAAGGAAAGAAGGAAAGAAGGAAAAAGAAAATTATTGTTTTTCGATCGACGGATTATCCTGAGAAATACATCGCGGAGTGTGGGAGTTCGAAAAGGGATTATTAACCCTTAGCGCTTCGTTGGCTCCATCACGGAGACATCCGTCATTCGTTCCATAATTCCGATGTCTCTCCGCTACGGAGTCAAATATTTCTTTTTATCGTGATTAGGCTTAACATGCTATTTCGGTATCGACGTTGGAGATTCTTCCATCTCTGATACAAAAACGTCTTCATTGAGTACGTTGTAACATCGAGGTTCGATTATTTCATTCAATTATTTGACCTTTCTTTACGATTAAAAATGTGGAAGAAGAGCGAGCTATGCGACGAGAATTTATAGACGAGTTACGAGCGGGGACGTTATTTGATTTTCAAGTTATTCAAAGGTAATTTGAAAGGCAATAATGTTTATTACGATTCCGATACTTGAAGCAGTTGTAGCTAAGTTATACCATCAGAGACACGAGGAATGAGAATTATCGAAAGCCAAAGGGAGGATTCGTTAAAAGACGCAGATTAGAATGGCATGTTGTTAGAGAAAAATGAGATATTCCAGAGACAAATAATTAACTCATATATTCCCTATAAAAACTTTGCGGCGCGATAAAAATGAGGGAGCCCTGACACATTTTCAATATCGGAAAATTTTAGTTGATTAACTCGTAGGAGATTTTCGTGGGGACATAACAAGGGTTACTACATCAAATCTCTGATATCAAATTTCTGACATCAAATTTCTGACATCAAATTTCTGTCATCAAATTTCTGACGTCAAATTAAACGGAAAACTCGACATAATCAGGGAGGGTGTAAATTGAGACTGCGTTGTGCGTTTTAAAGAGAGAGAAAAGGTTGGCGGATGTTAAACAAGCGATTACTGTGACACGTGCCCGAGTAAGCTCAGAATCCACATGGGAAATTGTTTTCAAATATATCACGCCATCGCGAACTACGAAATTGTAAATTGATGGCTTATTTGCATGAGAAAAATGTATATTTATAAAATGAATGAAACCTAAAACTTTCACAAGCACGTGTAATCCTTTCCGCTCGTAATAAGACTTTTTCTTTTTAACGATTTTTAAACGAGCGGAGCACCAAGAGTTAAAATCGAAGAATGAAAATCGATTACTTCTCATTTAAAATCGTATCCGAATAAAAGAATAAAAGAAAAACGATCATTAAGCTTCGATTGATGGATTATTATAAACGATGCGTTGGACGGGATCGAAAAAGTTTATTAAAAGTGACAGAACGGTCAATTACTCCTCATTAAATTACGTCGATTAATCCTCGTTAAAATTGTTTTTTTTTTTTTTTAAAGAAGAAAAGAGAATCATTGTTCTTCGATCGACGGATTATCACGAACGCGTCGAGGGGTCGAGAGAGAGAGAGAGAGAGAGAGAGAGAGAGAGAGAGGGAGGGAGAAAGATTGTTCAACGCGAAAGACAGGAGACAATTACTCCTCGTTAAAATTGCGTCTTCTTCTGTCTGAATCAAAAATAGTAATAACGATAAAAGAAAAAGAAAAAATCGTTGTCCTTCGATCATAGATCATCATAAACGAAGTCTCTCTCTCTCTCTCTCTCTCTCTCTCTCTCTCTCTCGTTTAGTAAATATCTCACACATGTTAATCTCCGAGGAGGAGCATGCGATGAAAACGTATGGAAGGACGTTCTCGGGGTTGTAATTACAGCTTTGTATCTCTCTGAAGAAGGTGAGGAGGAGGAGGAGGAGGAGGAGGCGATGGTGGTGGTGATGGAGGAGGAGGAGGAGGAGGAGGAGGAGATGGAGAAGAAGACGAGTCCTTCTACGAGTCGTTCCTCCATTGTGCTGAATAACTGCACCGTGAAAATAACGCGGGATAGAAACGAAGTTAAGTGGACGTTTCAAAGGAATTGCGTCTCTATCAAAACCGTCCATCCTTCTTTTCGTCTATACTTTACTATTTAAGTTCATTATTTATCCTTCGCGCGTTTCTCGAGTCGAATAACATTGCGTGCGCGTAAGTAAGTCTTTCTCTCCATGTCCAGTTTGTGAAGTATCGTTAAATCAAATTTAACATTCTACTAATATCACGGTGTTCCTTTTTTTATATATAGATATATATATATATATATATATATAATGTAGAATTAAGTTTTTCTCGAGAAAATAAAATAACGAACACTGCGATTACGTTAGAAAAAAAACAAAAGTCAAAGTACAATCGATTGCAATCGTAAAGAATGTACTCTTGAAAGAAGTGACGAAACTACCGGCCAAAAAGAATAATTGAACTACCGAGGAATCTATTGTCAAGAACTAAGAATCTTTCGACAGACCGAGAGATAACTCACGATCGAATACCAGTTGGAAAGACACGCAAAGTCTCGTCTTCAACTTCCTCAAAGAAATTCCTTCTCCTACGCGTAACCGATCGAGGGATCGCTCATTCGTTAAATCGATCACGAAGAGTCTCGATTTCGAGGAATCTCGATCCCCGTTCGACCGAGGAAAACGAAAGACTGCATACAAATGAACTCAGTTCGATGCTTATAAAATATATATATATATATACACACACACACACACACACATATCCTGTACGTCGAGATATCGCGAAACAGTCTCTTGACATTATGTCAATATAAAATAACTTTCCTAACGTTAAGAGTTGAAAAAAAGAGTAAGAACAAGCCAGTCTCGAAACGAAGCGCGACACTTTTATTCGAATCGAGTAACCTAGTTAAAACTCGAATTAAAAAAACAAACAGAAAGCAAATTATTACAAAACTTGTTCTTAATTCGTTTGGTTTTTCATTGAGGATAAAAATTAATGCGACAAAAAAAAAAAAAAATTATTCGTTATAAACAATTTGTTCGACTAACTCGGCGAACTCTATTAGAGAATAAAACTCGTGACGTACGAGTGACAAATAAATTAGAGAGAAAGCTAAAATGGATGAAAAGGAACATTTATCCAGATAGAAAAATTGTTGACGGTCAGGTGCGTCAGTTTTGTCGTACTTTTCGCGTTAGTCACTTTAATATTCTAATCTTAATTCTTTCGAGATTTTTCAATTAGGTAGTTCGTTTACGGACGGTCTAATACTTGGGTGAAACAACCGAGAAAAATATTTCGTCGTCGAGGATGCATATCGACGGAGGTTTAGCCGTGGGTAACGACCGCTATCGGTAATATAATAATATGCCAGAGCCATTAGGATCCTCCCAGAAGGCATCCATCCGCCAGCCTTGTTTTTCCCACCTGATTCGCAGATGTTAGACAATGACAACAGTAAGTAAGAGGAAGAACGGAGAATTCGCGGACAGTTACATACCGTTATTTATGACTTCATTGCCATAATCTTTACCGTCCTATATCTCTCGAAGGAAAATCTCAAGATATTCGCGATACAATTATTAAATATACACAACAACGACGTCGATTAGGGGGTATCGATATCGTTAAAACATCAAATTCTTTATACATCGGTATCGATCTATATTTTCTCGAGATTACCTTTAAATCCTGCTCCGAGTTATTAATAATCTCCGAATATTCTTCCTCCCGTTAATATTTATTCGGATATTTATTTATTTATTTATTTATTTATTCCGCGTACAAACATTAAAATAAAACTTTATGTAACGCGCGATCCGTTTGTAATAAATTACATAAGAGAGAGAGAGAGAGAGAGAGAGAGAGAGAGAGAGAGAGAGAGACACGGAGAAAAGGTTTTGTTACTCGATCCTAACGGAATACTAACAGTTTTCGATAGATCATGCTCATCCTCGATTCACTTTTATGTTCGGTATTAATAATCAAGTAACGGCTGACGACGAGAATAACCGATCGAAAAGATAAATGTCTCGAAAGATGAAAATTATGGGACGTTTGCCAAACTTATTCATAACTCAGTTTAGTGTTAAGGTTCTAAATATTTCCAACTTTTCCTAATATCGGCGAACCGTTTAATTCGCAGTTCAGAGAGAGAAAGAGATATCTGTTATAATCCGCTTCTAATAAACATACAAGATATTAGCCAAATAATTATTTGGCAATGAAAACGGTTATTTATAATGAAGATTCTATTGTTTAAAAAAAAAAAAAAAAAAACAAAAAAAATCCATTCGCAATAAATTACATAAAAGACGAGTAGGAAAAGGTTTTGTTATTCGGGACCTCTAACGGAACCCAAACAGTTTTCAATTGATCATGCACATCCTCAATTCCGTTTTAACGTTTCGTATTAATAATGAAATAACGGGCGACTACGACGACGAGGTACGATTAATCGAGGAGATATATGTCTCGAAAGATAAAGATTATGGGACGTTTATCGCAAAGGCGATATTAGAACGTGACGACGAGGCTGGCCTCGAAAGTTGTAGAAGAGAAACGTCGACCCCTTCGGGCCATTGTTTCTATCCTTCTCGCATCTCTCAAACGCGATCTCGTTTTATCACATATACACCACCGACTGACTAGCTAGCGCACTGACTCGCGCGAATCCACTAATTACAGGACAAAAACCATACATATAGGTACGATGATAATAAACATTTATGTGACACGCTTTGACCGGACAAATGTCAAGAGAATCGTGACTATGCTGACCTCGAAACACCGAGATGACGAGAAAGAAACAGGGGGGGAGAGAGAGAGAGAGAGAGAGAGAGAGAGAGAGAGAGAGAGACCTAGTTTCAGATCGGTAAGAATAAAACGATTAAACGATAGCGTCGTATCGATTGGATCGCACGAAATCGATTGATATATATATATATATATATATATATATATATATATATAGATAATCGATTTATATTAAAAAAAGAAAAAAAAAGAACTTTTTCTCTTCTGCTCCTTTCACTCGACACTCGTATTACTCTCGGTCCTTCGATTATTTTTCTACATTATTCCTATTATAATCGAAAACAATTGGGTGCTTGAAAATTTCTAATGTCCGTAGATACGCACATTTGTTTTCTTACGCGGAGTTTTGGAAACAATCGCGTATTATAGAGTAAATATGAAAATAAATATATGAGAACGAGATATATATATATATATATATCTAATGACGTTTTAAACGCATTTAATAAAGGAAGAAATCTGTAAGGGAGCAAGCAGATCTGGGCGTACCGCGACGCTACCTACACTCTTGTACTTTACTCGCATGACTCACGACTCTTGTTTAGAAGTCAAAGGGAGTAAAGCGCCGTACTCGTTTCCGTCACACTGATTTATCACGTCATATATGGTACGTGCGATTTGATATAAAAGTATTTCGAAATCCACCGAGAGAAATACTCCCACTCAAAGTCTAACGGATATAAATCCAAAGATCTTTGTATCTAAACGCGGAGCGTAGGATCTTTCGGAGATTAGACGAGTCGATGAAATTTCACTGAAAATTAAGTGTAAATAATTAATCGATATATTAGTTTTTTTGTGTATACGAATAGTTTATGTCGGATAGTTTGCGCGCGCGTAAAATAATATTTGAATGATGATACCTAAACGTTTTTAAGGATAAACAGCAACGGTAAAAATAAAAGGAAAAAAAAAAAAAAAGTATCTGATCGGTATAAAAAGAGGGAGATATTATCTGAAGGAAAGACGCGCGAAATAGGGAAGGGAATAAAATAAGAGTCGACCGTTCGGAGGATCAACGTTGAACGAGAACAATAATAATATATGTACTTATGTGCAATGGTAATTACACGCAAATACATGTAGATATTATGTACCCATATAATATATTCTAAAATTATACAATATAATTACTTGTCTTAAACTTGTCTATAATTACTTGTCAAATGTCCCTAAGTTATACAATATAATTACTTGGTAACTTACGGCGCTACCAAGTTAAGCTTGAACCTGACCACGTTGATCGACTTCCGAGAGCAAGACGGTGTAATTCCTCCTAAGCAAGAGAACGGAAGTTACGAGAGAAGTCGGAGAGCTAGCTAGCTAGCTAGCTAGCTAGCTCTTATTCGCCATCATCGTCTCTCGAAGCGTAGTACCTACCAGAGAAGGAAACTCTATCGGCGAGAGTTTATCCATCGCATGGTTTTTAACCGCAACACTTTCGAGCCCTCTCCTCCCTCGTACCTCCCGCGCTACTTAGATTTCAGCTCAGAGGAATCAAGACTCGACCGCGAATGGTCTAGCCTAACAATGAGTAAGAGATCGACAAAGTTCGTTACTAAGTAAAGTAACCAATGACTTAACTAAACGGGACTATTTTAAGACTATTTCCTTAAGAAAATTATATACCTAGGTATGCAGAGACATACGATACCAATGACTCCTTCGATCATTATGAGATCGACCCGACTCTTAAGTATATCGTTTTAATTTTAATTAACAGCGATACATCGATATACTTTTTCCCATACGACATATACCATCCAGTAATTTAATATTACACTATATACCGTACCATATATATGCAAAATATATTGTATTACTAATCTTCGATACTAGTTTAGAATACTATCCGATACTATATTGTATTGTATATAAATCTGTCGTAGCGTATACCTGTATGTAAATAGTGTCGATTAAAAATATTATTTACGTAGGCCAATTTTTACGTAATTCCTAACGTTATTGACCTGACGACAATTATACGACAGGTCTAATTGCTTTGTCACGAGAGTAACGTATACTTTAGAATAATCATTAAAAGAAAGTATGAATTCTCATAAATGTCTATCTCTCGTGTGAAATCGATTTACGAAGCATGACGAGGTAACACGCGAACGGGCAAAAGTATCATCCAATGGCCAATTGAAATGGGAATATCGTGCGAAAGGGAAGTAGATTCAACAAGTATCATGCATCGCAATGAATGTATTTATGACCTAAATTAGAACAGATTTGTGAATGATGAAAAATATGAGACCATAAGAAAATCGGACGCGCGTATAAGAAATGGCTAATTAACTTCCCGTACCAACAGTGAAATCGAAAGATAAGAACAACACCTTCCCCGTCTCTCTCTCTCTCTCTCTCTCTCTCTCTCTCTCTCTCTTTTTTCCTTTATGTCATTTTAACGCGTTAACTAAACCGTTAGGTTCACACCGATATAACTGGATTTCAATTTTTATATATATACCATTATGTACCATTGAAGATTTTTCAATCATTTATAAAGACGCGTAACATATGTTTCATGTACGTAATAGAAAAAAATTACATAGACGTAATATAATTAAAAATACTCATTCGGATAAGTATAAATATTCACACTGTATCTCCGAATAAGTAATAAACGAAGATATACTCGAAGAGTTCGTTAGAATCTCCTAAAGTTTAATTATCGTATTGATATGATCATCGATGAATCATTATTATATCGTCTTCGATCACCGATGACTCATAACGATCACGAATCCAGATAAAAGGACGCATTGTATCGTGTTTTTAAATTAAAAGGAACAAATCAAATTTGAATGCGTACGAACAAGTTTCACATGGAGACGTAATACGTATACCCGTACAAATGACGGACAAAGAAGAATTTCTAGGTTCGTGGTTTGACAATATCAAATAAAAAAAAGAAAAAAAAAAAAAAAAAAAAAAAGGAAAGAAACAAAAGTAATAAGCCTAAAGAGTCTCGGTAAAGAATGCAATTGATATTTGGAATCATATTTTACCCGTCTACGAACACCTAAGAACATCTGATCCCATCCCAAGCTGCAATCTTTTCTTCAATTATTAACAAGTCTAATTACTCGTAAAGAAGCTAACAAAACAATCTTTTCTTCCGTTATCTCAAACTCGTGAAACTCGATAATAAACGTGGGAATGAATTTTCCTTTTCTCTTCCTCTCCCTCTCTCTCTCTCTCGTTCACTCTCTTTTCCTTCCATTTTTTTATCCTTACTAAGGAAAGAATTTTATTGCAATTTCACGTCGAGTTTTTCTTCAAGGACACGAGCACGATATCAAAGAACGATGCTGCCTCCTCTTACCGGAAGGGACATCCGGCGCTCGATTCGGAAAGCAACGCGTTGCGAACGACCCAATTAACACAGTCGACTTTATAATTCATGAGAAACGTGCTTATTCTAAAAGGTAGTAGAGAATCGTGTTAAATAAGTAAACGTATAGAAGTACATATTCGATAATGATCATTCCTAACGTCCGACGGGGAGAAGAAAATGAGAGAAGAGAAACCGAACGAAAAGAGATTCGTATTGTATCTTACCCGATCTGGCGCATTAAATTATCGTACTACGTGCAAATCTTGCCAATCCATTTTCTTCGACTTACGATCTACAAACTCCGGTAACAACTTCATTATTTTCTCTTTTTCCCTACGATCATTACGAATATATAATCGCCAACGACGCTCGTTGGCCCTTTTTTTTCCCTTTTTATTTCTTTCTTATCTCCTTCTTTTTTCTTTCTTTTTCTTTTTAATAAAAAATAACGGATTAATAAATGTCAAGATATATTTTACAACCTGTTACACTTTTCGAATGCTACTAGAAACGTGAGAACTAAGGTCTCGACAGGGAACGTGTGAGAGCCATATGGACGAGTAATTCTTCCACGAGATCCCTCGGCGATAATTTCCACCTACGTCGTGGCATGAATGGAACATGCTCGGTGCCGTTACGTAAAATTCTTAAGAGACTTATTCGTTCAATCAGGATCGCTCGTAATCCTATTACGTGGTACTACATTCCTACAGATGGATAACGAAAATGGCGGGTTTTTCTAATCGAAAGATTCCTACGTATCGAAGATATATATATATATATATATATATATATATATATATATATATATATATGTATGTATGTATGTATGTATGTATGTATATATAATGGAAGAAATTTTCCATTAAAAATTGATGAAAAATTGAACGGATAATCGTCACTCGATAACGATGACAATACCATCGAATATTGTTCGTGACGAAGGAAACGATATTGCAAAATCGATTGTAAATTTTCTAATAAAAAGAAGAAATTCCAACCCATTTTCTTATCGATCCGATCCGATGGATTCTAGATCGCAAAACGAAAGCAGCGCGTCAAGTGGAATTTTTTTTCCAGAAAAACTGGCTCGTAACTCTCGCGATTGTGCATCGATTTACGGATCCGATATATAGGACATGGGGAAAAGAAAGAAAGAAAGAAAGAAAGAAGAAAAAAAAAAAAAAAAAAGAGAGAAAAAAGAAAATCGACGTTGGCAAAAAAGGCCTACGTGCGACAGCAGTTTCTAAGTAAATTTACTCAAGTTCTCGATATCGAAGAAATATCTATCGAGTCGTTAAACTAATGATCGTTAGTGAAACGATAGCTTGTGAAAATTGTCGAGGATATGTTAAACAAACGTTAAACGTTAGATCGAGGTCGAGTATTTCTAACTTTACCGATAGACATTCAAAACGCGAACGTACTCGCGACCCGTCCTTTTCTTATTCGAAGCACGAGTCCATAGTTTATGAAAGATGCAAATCTCAAAGATGAGACGAGTGTTATTATATTATGTACGATTGATAATCTCGCGTCGATGTCGAACCTCGGTGAACGTCTACTCTCGATGGGAATGCTGGATAAAACTAGAGAGGGGGAGAGAGAGAGAGAGAGAGATAGGCGTGGTTAATGGAGGACAAAGTGCATCTCGTAAAACAACGACGCAACTCGTACACTTGCGAGCTGTCGCGACTGCTACTTTTGATACAATCATCTAGAGTACTATTACACCCGTCGGATCTCTTTTCGCTGACAGATTCGATAACCTTTTCCAATCAAATAAATATCTCCTAACTATCGATGACATCTTTGAGAGACTTATCATTTATCGAACGTTAAGTTGCTTGTAGATCTTGTTTTGCGATGATCGATATTACGAATCATATCATACGAATAAATCTAATGGACGATCGCGTTCGTTTATTACTATCGTTACAATCTTTTCTTATCGCCAGACAAGATTATTACAATGAGGTATTTCTTTAGGATTTCTCTTTTATATTACGAAATAAATATGAAGGAAAAATAAATAAATATCGTTATAATCTTTCGACGTTACGTGATTCCATTATTTCTCATCTTTTTTAGAATCGTTGGATTCTTCTCTTCGCGTTATTTCTTCTTGTTTTTTTTTTTTTTTGTTTGCTTGCTTGCCATTCGAAAAACAATCGCTCGTTGACTATAGGAAACGCACATTGTCACGCATCTACACGCGGATATATACACGTCGAAGAAGCAACACCACACCCTGCTGAACAAGAATCGTGCGGCGGTGCAACGCGCCGACGGTGAGCGAACGATAGGAATGCGTTATGAGCGGGATAATACTACGTGTATGCTGCAAATAAACGTGCCTAACACGCGAGCTCGTTTCACGAAGGTTCGCACGGAAAGTTCGCACCCACGTGTAATACTAGAAAGAGAGAGAGAGAGAGAGAGAGAGAGAGAGAGAGAGAGAGAGAGAGAGAGAGAGAGGGTTACGTTAATCGTCTATCGAGTGCACACTAAACGCAAATAAAATGAAAAGTTAGATATAAGTAGAGTTCCTTACGTAATTGCAATTAGTAATTTGTACGATTATTCTTTTATGTATATATGTATATATATATATATATATATATTGCTAGGCGTATAATATCGAAATTGAAAGATTTTTCATATCGGTAAATACAATCGAATCGAAATAATCATGAAAAATTTGTGAAACAAGTATGAAAATCGTGGGCGTAAAATTTCAATGAGAAACGAATGGCAATGAATTATACATTTTTCGTACGTCCATCAAAACCATAATCAAACGCAAATAATTCTAAACTTTATCTATCGACTCTATCCACACGTATTAATTTCGTACTCACCGACGGAAGTGCACGCTGCATGGTCATCGCATCGTAACGCATGCATGACTCGTCGAATTTTCATTACGCAATAGAATTACTATACATTATATCTCTTAACTAACGTTACGAACAATAACCGTGTTCCTTTGTTTCTATGCATCGAAACAAATTCAATTGAATTTAACGAAGTCGAATATTTCATTCGACTTTTACTTCATCTTTCATTCGGCGTCTCATTCTCGAAACGATTCAAGAATTGACTACGAACTTATAATAATGAGAAATAACGATGAGCTGGTAATAATGGTCAACGTTGATAACGATACACTTCACCCCACCCGACGGAAGACGGATTCAGAGAAAAGACAACGTAGGTATTACTCGCAAAAACGACGAAAGAAGATTTACAAATGGATTAATTGCAAAAGTTAGGAGAAAGTAGAGGGGACGCGAAAAGCGAGAGCATCTACCTATTTTGTACGTTTAACCTTAAGGATAATTGACGTCACGAAAGATATTTCAAGAAAGTGATGAGCGTAGTCGTTTCAACTTGGTTCGTAAGGAAGGAAAAGATAAGAATAGAAGCAAGGAGTAAGGAATACAAAGTTAAAAAGTTTGTAAGATTTTCAAACAATGTAGACAGAGATAGAAAGAGAGAGAGAGAGAGAGAGAGAGAGAGAGAAAGGGAGAGACAGAAAGATGAAACGTGGGCGCGCATTTAATACGTTTTAGCTAAAGAATTTGATCTCGTTAATAACAAGTATTTTATATTTCGTTTCATTCCAGGTCACAACGTCTCTCTCTCTCTCTCTCTCTCTCTCTCTCTCTCTCTCTCTCTCTCTCTCTCTCTCTCTCTCTCTCTCTCTCGTGTCTGCATCTACATGCACATATATATGTTCCCTCATTCCTCCCTATTTCTACTTGAATAGGCATTCGCTAGGGCATCGCTGGTACGGTTTCTCTTTCTATCCGTCTTCCTCCTCGACCCCCCCTGCTCCCCCTTTCCCTCCTTCTTCTCCTCTTATTCTATTTCTCTTGTTCGGTTGGTTATCGTTAAGTATAGACCGGCGCTATGTGCACTTTGTACCGTTAGCAGGAATAATCGTACTCGTTGGCCGGTGCATTTACTACTAGCAAAAGAGGCGGAGGAGGAGGAGGAGGAGGAGGAGGAGGAGGAGGAGGAGGAGAGGACGAACGTGTTGCGCGGAACAAACCGGCAAAGACTCCGACGGCGACCGAACGATCGAATTCGCCTCGGTTAACCCCGGCTTAACGGTAAGATCGAAGATTCTCGATATGCTTCCGTACCTCGAAAATTATTCGCTTCCGTCGGATACTTTCGATCATTTTTATACTATTTTTATATATATATATACACACATTAAAATTATTACGTTTATCCAATGAAATTGCGTTGGTTAATCAGCGATATATATGTACCTTGACATTTTTGGTATTGTCTTTAGCTAAAGAAATAATAAAAGATATAATAAATACTACAGCAAATATATCGTAATAATATAGTATAATAATAATAATAATAATAATAATAATAATAATAATAATAATAATAATAATAATATACAGTGCAAGTACTATATATTATTTATATTTTATTTTACTCGTACTTATTCTCACGTATAGAATAATATTAATAACGGACAATATATAAGACTTGTTGGTTTTATAATCCGAAAGGAAAAGAATTGGTCTACAAAATAAATAATGGATTTTTAATATCCTTTGAGGAATTCTTTCAGACCCACACAGAAAAAAATACTCATTAAAAGTCGTAAGTAAATTTAATATAGAGTTCAAAAGAAGTAAGGTTCCATTAACTTTCCTGTCGTGCTAATATATCCGCGCTAACGAGCATGTTGCTTTATGATCACTACGAGAGAGAGAGAGAGAGAGAGAGAGAGAGAGAGAGAGAGAGAGAGAGAGAGAGGGAGAGAAAGACATAATATCAGAGACCAACTCGATACGATCGCTTTGATTTCATCCGATCGAATACGCTGTAATAAGTGGAATCATAGATAGCAATCTAACTTCTTGATAGGTAGGCGAAAAGGAAGAGGAACGTAAGTACTTCCACGGATACACAGACGGAGGAGGAGGAGGAGGAGGAGGAGGAGGAGGAGGAGGATGAGGATGAGGAGGATGAAGAGGAGGAAGAGGATGAGGAGGAGGAAACACAGAAGCAAACGCACACGTATATAAAAGATAGAGGATTCCTACTGGTGGAATTCACTAAGAAAGAGGAGAAAATCGAATGCATGACGTTTAATCGCTCGTAACACACGATTTTAAAGCCTTGTTTCACCTACAGCGTCACGTTTGTTTTATATCTCTTAAATCTTCGCCCGTACAACAATCGGCCTCTCGAAACCGTGAAAGTATCGGGGAATAATCCTCCCATTTTTTTTTGCTTTCTCATGTCCGACGTTCAAATACGTCTCTTTTTCTTTTCGATTACGAGGGAATCTACTCGTTTGTTTCTTTTTTCTTTTTCGGTTCCCATAGAAATGCGAAAGAATATTTCGTATCGAATTTATTTATCTAAAAATTTCTGAATCATCCATCCATATCTTATATAATTTATCTCTTCGACGTTTCTTATTGCATTGTAAGAGAATAATCGTACAGGATAGTCCAAAAGTTCTTAGACGAATAAACAAAAAAGTTTCTACGTGATTTTCAAAATCAATTATACCCTTACGATTCGAAAATAAGTAACCCAAAATATCTCGGAAAAGTATAATCGAATTTGAAAAAATAACTCGGAACCTTTTGGTCGATCCTGTACATATATTTCATTTTCGCTAGAAATAAAATTAAAAGAAATTGAAAATATTTCAAAATTCTAAAGGAGCTTGAAACATAGAGATGACGTAATAAAATTGTATACTTTATTACTGGTAAAAAAAAAAAAAAAAAAAAAAAAAAAAAAAAATTGAATCGAAATATTTTAAAAAGATGATAAAAATAAAAAGTAACGCGAGATTTCATATATCACAATATCATCGCCTACTAGAAATTTTAAACATTCGTGCGTGGATAACCGTGAAAACATGATCTATCGTTTTCAAGCTTCCTTATTCTCCTGCAATGACTATACCAATCAACACGTATATGGATAAATATATCCTATTTATAGAAGGAACACGTGTATCTGACGTTGATTCAAACGATTCGTGACAGCCTGGAAAGTTATCGATTAACACCGAATATCGGCTGCAATGGAGCGTTCACCGTTACTAAGGGACATTAATCTTTATCAAAACTCGAAAGAGAAATGTGTCAATTCCATACTAATTATCGCACGTTTGTTACTAATATGAAAAGACAAAAAAAATCGAACGAAATAACACAAAAATAAATAAAAAAAAAAAAAAAAAAATTAAAGAGAAATAATAAATGCGGAAAAAATCTATTAGCTGGAGTGAATGGTCACGTCTAAAAGCATATATCGTTGTTTATTTAAATGCAAATTACTGTAAATACCGACATACTGACGCATTTACCTACGGGAGAGGAGAATTGCTCGTTTTATTGAGATACGTCGATAATAATGTTTCGCCAAGTATCGCAAAATAAAAAAAGAATTATTCTGATATTATCCACATATAACTTTTCATTACAAAAAATGCTTATCACATTTTTTAGTATAAAACACGTTGAAGGATTTTCATTAAAACCACCCGTCGTGTTGGAAAGTTTTAATAAAAATCGTCCCGTCGTCAATGCGTTAATAGTATAATATTATAGTGGTATCTATAATAATAATAAAAGACTATTCAACAAAATTTCGACGTTAATAAATACTATAGGATTCGATTGAGTTATAGGGAATGAAAAAGTTTTTTATTCGTTTTAAAAAAAAAAAAAAAAATACTTTCTCCATTTCTCTCTCTCTCTCTCTCTCTCTCTCTCTCTCTCTCTCTCTGTTGAAAAATATCGATATTACTTTTCGGTCAGGCACGAAACGAAAGAAAGTATCAAAAACGCAGTGTCGATGTGGGCAAGACGAGAGAGAAAGGCGGGTATAAAAATTTTTAATGAAAATACGCGACACATAAGTTTTCGCGGCTAGTTCATTTCTCGGTTCGGCAAAAACAATGGCCTTGTACATCCGCCGGAAGTGCTCCTTTTGCTGCTGCTACTATTACTACCCTACCCGGATGAAATAGAAACCAGACTCTGCGTTATACGCGTGTACTGTAACTACGTATTATTCCGTTCGTGTGTAAAAGAGGAAGGAGAAAAGATGATGAAGAGGAGAAAGAAGAACAAGAAGACAAGAAGAAGAAGAAGAAGAAGAAGAAGAAGTAGGGAAAGAAAAAGAAGAAGGTGTTAACGCGTCTCACGAGAAAGTGAAACGCTTATATACTCTCCCCCTTTCTCTCTCTCACCCTCCGCCCAGTTATTATTTTCTCTCTCTCTCTCTCTCTCTCTCTCTTTCTCTTTGTCTCCGTATATGAACTGGCTTACTTGCTACACGCACACATACGCATGTCTAATAACTTTTTATTCGTCGGTGAACGGTCGGGAAGTTCGTGAGAGAAAGAGGGAGAGAGAGAGAGAGAGAGAGAGAGAGAGAGAGAGAGAGAGACGTTCTCGTTTTCTTATTAAATCGCAAGAGAACGATCCTGTCGATAAGCCGATGACGAACGATCGTCGATAGACAACTTTGATCATTTTTCTTTTTTCTTTTTTTCTATTTCTTTTCTAAACTCGCTCAAAAATCCTTTTTTACTAATCTCTCTCTATTTAGGATCAAACACACTCTTGCAATGCAAACTCTCGTGACTTTCGGAATCTTTTCTTTCGACTTCCCAGATATCATATGCGCGCGCGTGTGTGTATGTATATATATATATATATATATATATATATATATATATATATATATATACAAGTATAAACGAGAGATAAAATTGACTTCGTCGATCGGACAACCGTAAATCGTCCAATTTAATACTTGGATAGAGGGATAAACAGGAGAAATTTCATCGATTAAATATTTTCTCGAGAAATCTAAAGTTGATAGGAAGAACGTACAAGTAAATTATTATCGAACTTATTATTTGAATGGGTCACAATGAAGATTATTTTAGGTTTGTTTAATAGGTAATTTAAGAATGTTTATAGTATTTTACAACGCATTTTATCTCGATCAAGGACAACGATCGCGTTGGTTGATAGTAAAGCCGATTAGTAATGAATCGAAGTAGGTCAAAGGTAACATTGGATCGAGTTAATTAGTTATATTGAAATGTCCAATATTTTAACATATACTTTAACGTTAACATGCGACAAATGAAACGCTAATTGAAATTAATTAAAATCGTAGGGAGGAGGGTTGTGTAATAGAAACGTGGATTGAAAAAGAATATATCTGGAAGGAGTAATATTCAAACGAGAATATTATCGGTAGGTGTCCTCGCAAGATCTATTAATAAAAATATAAAGAAAGTGGGTTAGCCATCGAAGACATACGAGAGGATTATTCTTAACCGTTTCTTTGCGTAGCTATAACGAATTTATGCGTTTCTACGTTGTACTTAATTGCAGCCGTCCGTCCCGACGATTGTTCCAATGAACTCCGCGCGGCGTATGTCATCGCAGGTGGTACGCACTTCCTTCGTTCTTGCCGTTCTTACGCGTTCCTAATAGCGAGAAAGTGAAATGGCTTCCCGTATCTTACCAGCCCTCTTCTTTCTCTTTTCAACGTGTACGGTTAGCTATACGATTTCCTTGGATGCGTTTGAAAAGGAAAACTATGTATTTTAATCAATTTTTATTAATGTTAACGAAAGATCTTCGCGATTCCATTTACGTATTTTTATCCCCTTTTCTTTTCCGTGTTTTATGATTTGTTATTCCATCCTTTGTAGGTTTACCATATGCGATAATGGTAAATTGAAAGGCATACTTTATGACTCGTAATTTTATATATGCATACATACATATATATATATATATATACATATTTATATTTATATATGACAACTTTGTAAAGTGTATGATTTACTGTATAACTTGTCATCTTCTATATATATATATATATATATACTAATTTACCAATGATTAACATTTTATTATCCAAAAATAGTTTAATATATACGTAGAAATTAACTAATACTGAATTTATATATGACCACACACACACACACACAATAAATGGGAAAATTTATTCGTGCGAAAACTTACACCTACGCATCAACTCGCTTATCGTAATAGACAAGCAAAAGCACCTGGATAAATTTGTAAATGGAAGTGACGTGGCGTAAATGATCTTCGCCTAGCGTAAAAAGAAAGAAAGAAAGAAGGGGAGGGGGAGGGGGAGAAGGTAAAGAAAAGAGAAGCATGTGCCTAAAGAAATATCCGACAAACCTCCTACGCTATCGAGTGCCTATGTATTTGACCAGTCTCTCGATAACACGTACCGATCTTGTTTAAAACTCTCATTAACTCCCTTGTTCGTGCTACGGGATCATGACTATGCATATTTCTCAGTAGAATGAACACTATCGTAGAAATAAAAATTAAAACTTAACATGCATTTTTGAGAAAATCGAAAGGTTAGGGCAAAAATTATTGTTTCCTTTGTATCTACTTAAAAAATATCCATTTTTTTCTCTTATCGAATACGATTATATGCGTACGCAGAAATTTACTCGTGTATGTATGTGCATTCATTGTAAAAATTAAAATTGTCGTAAAATAAAAAATGAAATAAATAATTAAATTTATTTAAGCAGCGATAGGATATTTTAAATATTAAACTGATATTATATATATAAATATATATATATATATATATATATATATATATGTAATATAATTATTATATGTACAATTGAAGAAAAACGTAATAAAAAGAAATGAAATGAACGTAAAACCAAACTTTCGATCATTATTAAAATAGAATGAAATCCAATTATTGGGAACATATCGCGTGAGTATTTATTATCGTAGTAATGATGACGCTGATGATAATTATTAACGATTCGGTCGTATCAATTAACGGGACACACTCCGTGAGAAACGAGGATCGTAAAATAGAAAGAAAGAAAAATTGACGAATAACCAAAAAAAAAAGGAAGAAAAAGAAGAAGAAGAAGAAGAAGAAAAAGATAAAGAAAAAGAAAAACAGAATGACACCCAAGTTTAACGCGCTGGAAAGTGAACGAGCGTGATAGTTTCGCAGTTAAATAAATCTTTGGTCGAGAGTTGTTCTCGAGAGACAGGAAGCTGATGGAAAGTCGATGGATCAAAACCACGTGTCGAAGACGATACACGTAAGTACTTGCGATCGTTAAACGTTCATTCGAAATGTTAACGGCTTGGAACATTTTTCGGATTTAGAGTCGGAAAGATAACTCTCTCCGATTTCAATAAATTGCGAAAGCTAATAAAATATTTCTATTAGTTCGATACGTTCTAACGAATGTATTTATCTGGAGAGAGAGAGGATGAACGTTCACTTATATTTTTTATACTTGTCGAGAATCTTTCGTATACCTTTCATATTCTAACATTTTTCTAATCAGGTATATACATATACATATAATTTTATTAATCAGTTAGTTAAATAGTTCAAATATTTGTATTATAAGCATTGTATTCTATTCAAAGTTTCTATAATGATAGAATGTACCGTATTCTACGATAGTATCAAATACATCCTATTGTATTTTATCGTAATGTTACGTCGTAGAAATGTTACATAATCGTTCATAATTGTCAAGTCATTCAAAAACAAACGATATCCAACCGATCAAACTGTATAATAGCAAAATACAATTATTGTTAATGATAGTTTAGAAATGAGTTTGAAGATAAATGTCACTTAATAGTTCATTATTATCAACAACTTACGTAAGATACGTATATGTATATGTGTATATATATATATATATATATTCATTCTGTTATCAAAGGGTCACCTTTCCATACAAAAATACAAACCAAATGGCTTTCTATAGCTTTCTCTAGAACGAAATATACATTATCGGAGATACACGGTCCATAGATATCATACATATATACATATATATATATATATATATATTAACGAAACGAATAAATCAGAGCGAAGACATTGACATCACCCACATCTCGCTTCTCTGGATGGTTTGCTTAGCCTTTCAATCCGAATGAAAAAAGAAGAAAGAAAAAAGGAAAAAAAGAAAATAATTCTTATCCCTATCGGCGAGCGGACTGCTTTCTCTTCTCTCACCATCGGTCGGAAGAGAATAAAATGAATGTCCCCCCACCCCTCCCCACCCCACGATAAAAAGTCCAAAGCCGCGGGCGAATAAAAATTCAAAAAGAATTCACGAAGAGATCCGTGAAGTTATCCTAGTACGATTTTAATTATCCTATAACGTGAAATTGATTATACAAGGAAAAATTATATTATAGATCTTCAATTTGTTCAATCGGTATAAATCATTTCGCAGCGATCGTAACTCATACGATACATATATAACTCGCGAACGAATATAAGTGCACTAATACCTACTCGCGCAAGGTTTCATTAAACGCTCCTACGAGTTCCTTATTAAGCCAATAATCTCGTGACGAGACACGAATGGCGACTAGTTGAATGTGGTATAAATGTCTACGACATTCGAATCGCGTTTTATGTTGATAAATTTTATCAACTATCTTGGTTTTTTCCCTCGCCAAGCGAGAGAAATCAGAGAAAATTGTGGAATATAAAAATTTATACTACGAGAAGTTTTTCATTTTTTGCCTCTTTTTTTCTTTCTTTATGGAAAACAAAAAACGAAATTGATTTTCTTTTCGAATAATAATAATAATAATAATAATAATAATAATAATAATAATAATAATAATAATAATATTAATAGTAATAAAAAATGACGATATTTGAAGTCGCTATTAGGAATTTAATTAAACGAAATAGAATAACGGGAGGATAACGCATCATCAAATTCAATTATTTATCTGTCGACTCATCCAACAAAGGAACGTTTTCATAAAGCTAAATGCTAGCCAAGGAAATCCAAAACAAAGGGAGTATCGTGGCAACCAAATACGCCCTTCGACCATGCGATTTGTTCCAATGCAATTGATTTCAATACCATGGAGTTTTAAAATATTCCAAGTACGTCCGACTCGATGAAAACAAAAAATAAAAACAAAAAGAAAAGAAAAAAAAATAATAAAATAATCAATCATCCACGAAATAGTCAAGTTTAATCGATATTAAAAATATATTTAAAGGTTGAAAAATTAATAATTATCGATATATCGCAAGCTATTCAATCATCGTTATCATAAAAACCCTTCTGATATAATAGAAATAAAAATAAAATAACAACAACGACGACAACGTGAATTCCATGAGACGGTGAGAAACTGTTAACGTTCGAAGCATGCTTTATTATACGTGCCCCAGATACTTCCACTTTTATCGCAAGTAAACCCCGAAGGAATGCCTCCAGTCTCAAGAAGGAATCATAAATATGCTCAACCACTTCCTTCCAACGTCACGTAGCATTAGGTACGCTTGTCTCAACAGGAAAGAGCTGCTAAACGCGGCTGGCTAACGCTACAAATATATCTAGTCTCGAATTCGTAATGATTATTTTTATTCATACGTAAAATAATTAACTCAACTCCTGTTTCTCTATTAAATACTCTGTCCATTTCTTATTAAATAATTCTATCATTTTCGAAGTGATAAATTATAAATATTAATTATATTTTATAATTAAATTATAAAATGATAAATTATAACTATAAAAAATAGACGTGTTGATGCTCTCTCTCTCTCTCTCTCTCTCTCTCTCTCTCTCTCTCTCTCTCTCACTGTCGACCTATGACCTTGATAAAAAATAAAAAAAGATAGCACGAATTCGTGACTTTCGAGGAAGAAATTGTTAATATTCAGAAGGACATATTGATAAACGATATAAAAATGTATGAAATGCAACAAATGTTCTCTTAGAAAAAGGAAGAAAAACGAACGAAAATATCTACAAACGAGAATATGAAGTATCGTTAAATGATGGAAGAGAATATTCGAGAAGTGAACAACGGGCATTCCGTTGAGTGACGTCAGTGACAATTTATCGATCCGTCTCGGATGCTGCGTCTGGAGACTGAATTCCCCTCCTAGTTACGTGTGCGCGCACGTGCGCACAAGGGACATCAGTTCGTGCCGCGTTCAATAGAATCTATACCCTGGAATTGCGTATATATATATATAATATATATATATAATATATATATATATATATATATATATATATATATATCTGCATACGAACTGAAGGACAATTAAATAATGGAGTAAAACATAAAGCAAATAACGTCTCGATAAGACGTATCTCGATGAGTATAAATAAAAATTTATATACTCGTTTTACATATGACAATCTCTATGCCTGTATTAACGACATCTGTTAAAGAGAAATAAATATTTATGGAGTATGTAAAACTCGTTTATACGATACAATATACAATTTAATATGCGCTTTCGATCGCGAGAATCTTATTTTTCAGATTTAATCCAACTTTAATCGTCAAAAAAAAAAGAACACTATAATGCACTCTCGAGTGATAATACGTAATCAATCAATCTCTCTCCCTCTCTCTCTCTCTCTCTCTCTATCTATCTATCTATCTATCCATCTCTCTATCTCTCCCTTGATAGAATTAGATAACAGTTCAGAGAAACAGTGAGAACATTTCGTTAGATTTGTTATACGTAAAAAATATGTTCACATAATATATTTAACGAAGGAGAAACGTTGGTTATCGTTTAGCTGTAACGTTAATGATAACTCACGCTGGTAATAATCGCTGGTTCAAGGGTCAACGATTGATCGATGATATAGCTTCAAGGACAACGAGGCACGGTCTCGTAGAAATCTCTCGTGGAAAAATTCTCTCGAGAAATAATCTTTGTATCCTGTTTTTGCGAATCGTTCGTAACGAACTCTACGGATACATACGATACGATCGAATCAAAAGAAAGGAAAAAAAAAAAAAAAAATAAGAAAAAAGAAGAAAAAGAAAGAAATCCCAAAGTTGATCGCTTAGATCTCTAGTTTTACGTACGTACGTACTAGTAATAGATCTCTTAACGTTTCAAGTAAATATTGGATTAATTAAACGTTAATAATGTTTATTCTAAAGAAATTTTAATGACGATCGTACGTTTAATTACGGTATAATGAAAAATACCTAATGATTTTAATAATCGTTAAAGATGACGAAAGGGATCGGGGATCGGGGATCGTTACGAAGATTCATTTAATTTTCTAATAATTCGATACTCTTTATTACGATATAAATGTGAATTTTCGACGAGAAGATAACGAACGATAAGGAAAGAGAGAGATCGAGCGAATAAGGTCACGTTTCTCCCACTCCTCGGCAAGCCCGGATAGCAGAGCGAAACAACATGCGCTTGGCGAGTCGTCGGGTTTCCGAAAGGGTCAAAAAAGGGAGGAAGAGAGAGAGAGAGAGAGAGAGAGAGAGAGACAGACAGAGCGAGAGGGAGAGAGCCAGACAGACAGACAGACAGAGAGAGAGAGAGAGAGAGAGAGAGAGGGCGAGGGCGAGAGAGCCAGATAGAAAGAGAGAGGGCGAGGGCGAGGGCGAGAGAGCCAGATAGAAAGAGAGAGGACGAGGGCGAGAAAGGCAGATGAGAGAAAGAGAGAGAGAGAGAGAGAGAGAGAGAGAGAGAGAGAAAGAGGGAAATCTCCCTTCTCTTCTGTGAAGGACACGACATCGATCGGGTTCTCCCTGCAAGGATTCGGAGCTCCACCCTCACACCAAAATAGGAAAGCTCCTCGTGCTTTTTCGCGATATTATTTTTGGAGAAAGAATCGAGAGTATATGAATCCTCATTTACATTTTTTCGAGCGATTACGTATCGTTTTTGTAAAATTTTATGATATTCAAATCCGCCACAAAGTTCCATGTAGTTTCTATCTTTTGCGTATAAAGGATTCCTGTATTGACCTATGATAATTAATAATTGGCCTGGAATAAATTGAGAAAGCGTGTGCGTTGCAAAAGGTCGATCGTCGACAGAACCTTTTCATTGATATTATAAACTTGCAAATCTAAAAAATCAGGAATACATGCAAATCCGTTCGATTTACTCGCATTAATATTCGAAAGCATTTGTCGCTGCGTACAAGGGAGTAATACGATGGAAATACGTTCCAACAGTTTTGGTATAGAAAAAAAAAAAAAGAAAAAGAAAAAAAAAACTACTACGCAAATCGAACGGTATCTTCGTATCGCAAAATGTACGCTATCGTTGGTATATCGATGCGTTCAGAAAAAAATAAGCGTATATATGGTTTTTGAATGTAAACGACGTTTTATAATTCTGCGTAATAAGCAGCGGGTGATATTTCAATCATCCTCCATTGTAGAGCGCAACGAAGGCAGAGATACCTCAGAGTGTTCGTATACGAATGCGAATAAAAACGTACGTGATAACGTCAGAGGGGAAAAAAAAATGAGAAAAAAAAACCCCTCAAAGACTTCGCTCTAATCAAATATAATCCTAACGAGCATACGATTCTAAGAATCCGTGAGTCCTGGGAGTTTAACAAAACAAAAAAAAAAAAAAATCAAAAAAATAATAACCCAGGAGAGCAGACAGCAGGATCATAGAAGTGCAATCTCATAAGTTAATATAATGTAAAGGCGAAAAAAGAAGAAAAAAAAAAAAAAGAAAAAAGCTTGACCGGGGAAAAAGAGATAAAAGGAATAAAAAATTTACCCTGAAGCATGTTGTTATCAGCTTCCTCATCCGCTAGGCAGCGAACGCTGCCGATGCTGGAAGACAGGAGACTCATTTTTCCTTTGTGGATAATAAAAGCTGATCCTTTGATATCGAAACGAGAAAAAGAGAGAGAGAGTAAAAGAGAGATAGGATATTAGGTGAAAAGTAAAAAGGATCAACAGAAAGAATGAAAGAAAAAAAAAAAAAGAAAAAGAAAAAGAAAAGGGAAAAACAGGGAAAAAACAATAACGAAAAGGGTCGAGAGGGTGGCAGGTGGATGGGAGATAGGCGATTGGCTCGAGGAACGGTCGAGAGCGTTGCGCGAACCAATCGCCTCGGTTCCCTGTAATATCTCTACGAACTGCGGCGCCCGTCCATCGGCGCTGCGCACGGCCTTAAACTTTCGCCCGACCGAAAAAAGTGTTCCGCCGCGTGCTGGTGTATATACGTTACGTTCCGCGCTCTCGATCGATCGGTTCTCCCGAGCTAGAAGGTTAAAGCTTCTCCGCGTATATCTCGCTCTCTTTCTCCCACTCTCGCTCTTATTAAGCGACGAGGAGGAGAGAGAGAGAGAGAGAGAGAGGAAATATGCAATGGCGTCGCCCACGTCGGGCGTCCTTCGTTTCTTTTTCCTTTGTTCTCTCTCTCTCTCTCTCTCTCTCTCTCTCTCTCTATTTTCTTAGCTCGTTTGTCCTTTTTCTTTTATTTCGTTTTCTTCTTTTCTCGTTTCTCAGTTCACGAACAAAGGAAAATAAATGAAATAATATAAATAGGGAATCAACGCGAATCGATCGAGAGACGCGACTACTACTTCGTGTCTTCCCTTGACCTCCCCTCCCGCCCCTCGGCCTCCCTCCCTCCTGACCGCCCGCCCGCCCACCCGCCCGCTCGCTCGCTCGCTCGCTCGCCCACCCGCTCTCTCTCTCTCTCGATTCTAACCACGTAACTAACTTCTAAAGCCGATCACTATATTATTACACTCTCCGAATTGATTCCTCTTCTTTCTAATCGGTTTATTTTCGTCGGATTATTCGATATTAATCTCCCTGGCTCACCAGCAACGCGGGGATACGTCGCGAAAGACGCGCCGGCAATGACGACGGCCTAACCCTCTCCTTCACAATGTGGTCTCGTCCACGCGTCGAGGACGCGCGCGCACGCGTGTCTTTTGCCGGTAGATCGATACTACTACATGTAGTAAGCCACACACGTGACACGTGCACCAAACTCGGTCGCTATTCTCTGACCGACTGGACGGAGAAAGATCACAGACACCACAAGCCACGATCCTATACGTCTCTTTATTATTTTCGATCTTTTACATTTATATGTACGTGTACGTATAGTAGATATACGACATACATACACACATACATACACACATACATATATACATATATATATATATGATACGTATATGTATATATATCTATCTATCTATCTGTCTTTGTCTTCCCGCAAATTAATAATTATTCCCTTTGATACTATTTGTTTAATCGTTTAACCGTGACCCCCTCGAGCACGATTTATTCGATTCGAATGTATTTTCAAACTTTTACATCGGCCACTTTGCGCCACGAGGACAACGTGAGATATGGCGTGTGATCGAACTCGCGATTTACTAACGAGGGCGCCACTCTCGTCGTCGTCACACCACTATGTAACACCCGTATGCATTTGTGGTGGCATGGTTTGTTGCGTTCATATATTACTTCTTCTTCTTCGTGTATATATATTTATATATACGTGTATGTGCATATATATATATATATATATATATATATATATATATATATATATGTTCGTGTCGTTGCGAAGCCTTACGTTACCCGACGGAAACGAGTCCCGACTCACGATGATGACTCACGATCTCTAGGTAAACGGAAAGGAAGTCCGCTAAAATGTTCGCTCTTTCGAATTTCCTCTCTTAATACGGAAGGTTCGAACGTTTTTTTCTTATTCCGACGTTACTCCACGTCTATTTTTCCATTGAAAAATATTTCATATTTCGATTCGTCCGTCCGATGACGATCGATTTTTCCGATCATTGATTTGCAATGATCGTATAAGACGTAAATAAGTATGTATGGTCTTGCGTTTGGACGAAAAATTTGTCTCTGCGTATCCATTTGTTAATGATCGATATGCGCCTAATTTTTGTAGCATCTTTAATTTTTACTGGTACGGTAGGTAAGCGCGTGAAGATATAATATTTCAATTGTTTCGCTCACGCCAATTAAAATCATATTTAAAAAAAGGAAAGCAGAAGATGTATGTACGAGCGATTGACGAAATCACTCTCAAAGCCAAAATCATCGATTATGAAAAAATTATTCGTCATTAGCAGATATCTAGAAATGATAATGAATGATATTAAATAATTCATGAATTAATGAAGAAGAAATATCGAATTAAAAAAAAAAAAAAAAACAAAAAAAAACAAAAAAAAATATTGCTCGCCTCTACCACCAGGTATAAATTACTTACAATTAATTTTACGATCGAATGATTTCACACGCATGTCTAAGAACGACAAAGAAAAGGAAGAAAGAAAGAGAAAAAAAAACGAAAGGAGAAGGGAAATGATACGTCTCGCAATTATTATTTCAATCACGATGCATAGACGCGATAACGAACGATGTTAAATAATTCATAGACAAATGGAGAAAAGGTAAAATTTGAAAAAAAAAAAAAAAAAAAGAGAAAAAGAAACATTCTACGCTTCTGAAAATCAGCTACGACTAACTTCGTTTTTTTTTCTTCTTTACGGATCGTATGATTTTACGTAAGAATTTTTAGAAGAAAATATTGCTTCGTAATTGTTACTCCAATCGGAATATATAAATGATAATGAACAATTTTGGATAATTCGCAAATGTAGTAAATTAAAGGGGGAAAAAAAAAAAAAAAAAAAAACGAACTAAAAAAAAAATTCTCCGCCTCTGTCTCGTATAAATTGCCTGTAATCAATGCTTTTTAACGATCGAACACTTTTACACGTACGAATGAATACGATAAAGAAAAAGAAGAAGAAGAAGAAGAAGAAGAAGCAGAAGAAGAAGCCGAAAAAGAAGAAAAATACATTTCGTAATTATTATTTAAATCGGAATAATATATTCACGCGTGTCCTTAGACCTGTATGAAAATTTTGTCGAATCGGCCTTTCGCCAGTTCGACTTGACGCGTTGCGTCGCTTCGCGTTGCGTCGCATTCGCGTTACACCGAGTTCTTTGCCGTCGCAACGAATGATGCAAGCGCGTAACCATTGTGTCACGCTTACGCGTTCGCCGAGTTTCTTTCTCTACGAAGGTCGACGCACGTTTCGAGAAGACTGAAAAAGAAAAAATCCAAAAAGAAAAGAAAAAAAGAACGGAAGAAAACGATTAATAAAAATGCGTCGATTATTTCCCTCCCCACCCCCCCTAGTTACGCATTTGAAAATAACGATCCAAATTAATATTTAAATATCGGGTCAGGCTTGCATCTTGACGAGCGCAAGGCTTTTCTACGATACTTCGACGAACCGGGAGAAAACACAAATTGACCTGAAATATTTTCGAAAGTTCGCCGAATTGATCCTGTTAAGATCACCTCGAAACATTTCAGTCCATTCGACGTCGATGCATCGAGGAAATAATCCAAACGAACGTACTTGTC
This sequence comes from Dolichovespula media, assembly GCA_911387685.1. Taxonomy (NCBI): domain Eukaryota; kingdom Metazoa; phylum Arthropoda; class Insecta; order Hymenoptera; family Vespidae; genus Dolichovespula; species Dolichovespula media. The sequence continues at coordinate 428,918 of OU426867.1, forward strand.
GGTAATAAAGTTGTGAACGAATAAAAATAAATAGGTAAACGAAAAAAAGAAAAAAAAAAAACAAAAAAGAAAAGAAAAGTATAAATAGATGAAAATGTATGAAGACGATATTGAAAGCTTCGAACGTAAATTTACGCGAAACATTCGCCGTTGAGAAGTGCTCGAACTACGAAGAGAGAGAGAGAGAGAGAGAGAGAGAGGGAGGGAGGGAGGGAGAGAAAGTGAAGAGGGTGTATCGTTTTCCAATTTTTCTAACGCGTCTGTTCGTACAGAAGGAAACTTGCGTGCCGTTGAGAGCGCCATGAACGCTCCACGACCCTTTATTTTCTTTTGATAAACTACAAAGTGTATCCGAGGTATCGTTTACGGCATTAAGTATCTCCTATTAAATAACTCGTATGACTTGAAAGGTAAGCTCTCGCCTTCCACAAATACCGTGTTCATCCTATATCAACTAAGGTGGTAGTATCCTCTTGGTAAATAGTTGCGCACGTCGAGTAATATTACTAAAGTTACGATCTCTCTTTTTCCTCACTCTTCCTCCTCTCCGTCTCCTTCTCCTTCTTTTCCCTCTTCTTCCTTAAAAAAGCGTATCCGTTGTTACTTGACATCGGATGATAATTACCCGAGTTAATTTTCACAATGAATATCGTCGACAACATTATGCATTTTTAATCGAATGATCGATTGATTTCTAACCGATGATAGGCTTTAGGAGTTAAATCAAATAGAAAATAAATACATAAATAAATAAATAAAATGTAGCAAAACTTGTACGTTAGTCTCGAGACTATAAAAAAGAGAGGGGGGGGGAGGGGAGTTGGAAAAAAGATATTTGGTTAAAATGACTTCCGTCAAAATGCACTTTCTAACCGTAACGAATCAGTTTTTCAATAAACGTCTCATGTTTTTTGATCCAATATACACGTAAGAGAATACACGGATTGATAAATATACGTGAAATTAATGCGTTACATCGTTACGAATGAACGTTTCACACTTTCCGAATGACTCGAAGATAAATAATAAGGAAATACGTAGGTACTTACATCGAGCATAGCATAACAACAAGAATGCCATGATTTTCTGCGAGTCATCCTCATTCAACGACGATGCGTTGTCGTTTAAGTAGAAATGATTAATAGTCGAATACGTGCGATTAATGTGTTGCCACTTTCGTCAGCATATTATTCGATAAGACATACGATTTAACGTCATTCTATGTCCGGTTATCGATGTGATTTTTCAATTGAAATTTCATTCAAAAATAAAACGACAAAAAAAAAAGCTAAAATTCGAAGTTGATTATCGAATCGTTTAGAAAAGAATTTCATCGCGAGAAATCAACTTGCTAAAGGAGGAATCAGGTCTCCGACGCAGGAAAATTGATCTCTTTGGGCTACTTTTCCACTTGTGTCTCTCTCTCTCTCTCTCTCTCTCTATATATATATATATATATATATATATATATATATATATATATATATATATATACTGTATGTTAATGTACATACACATGTGTGTGTGCGTGTGTGCGTACCAGCTAATCGTGTTCAGAGATTGTCAATAAATAAATATATCGCGTGCTCTAATCAAACTCTAAATCATCTTCGATGCGTATTATCAAGTGTTTATACTGATTCAATTTACAAATTAGATGAAATTAAAAGCTATAAGCCGAGCATATTAGATATCGAAATTTAATGAACTAATATATTTATGAGACTACTTATGTAAATCGCAAAGACACTCATTCCTACTTCTCCAATCTACATTAGGATCGAATGAAATTCGAGAAATGAATAAATTAATTGACGTAGGACATATATAAAGAATGTGACTCGACAAAAATTAGACGAATCGATACCTGATAATGAATTTTTATTCATTTATCTAATAAATGAATAGAAGCCTTCCTTTTTTCCGCGATAAAATGGACCGTTTGATAAATCACAAGGATATTCGTTACTAAATATCTCGATGAAGCTTAGTAAATATCGTACCTTCCATCATCGCTTATACGGTAAGACTTTGTAGACGTCTCTGGGCAATCTTTACGAAAGGTTTAACGGTTTAAGCAACGTACCGTTGTCATCGTGCGTCGTAAACGCACCCTTATCGATTAAAATCACTAACAGCGAGTAATGGAGCCGATGGTAAATCATACGTCATTATGGTATTATGGCATATCCTTTACTATCAGAACGTGGAAAATATCCAACTTTTTTTTTTTCTTTCTTTCCTTATTCTATGGAATCCAATAATTACAAAATCAAATACTTCCTAAACATTAATCCATTTGCAAATTGGCTCCGCTTAAAGTTTCTGCGTTTAGCCACTTTTGCGCTGAATGGACGTGGCACGCGCCTCGAGATGCTTTCGTCAGAAAATGTGCCGTACACGTCGGCAGGCAATTAACCCAGAAGTATAAAAATGATGTGGCAAAAAGTAAGGAAATATTCGATGTAAAAAGTTATTGAAATTTCGGTTAGACGTGGCAGATGCAATTTTCACAAAGCGTATGTATTCCTGAATCCGTAGAAGGATGTCTCTGCCTGGCAGCGCGTCGAATCGTTCGCAGACGAATCAACGGAGGACATTTCCCGAGGAATATTTCACCCACAAACGCTAAAAAAAGATTCACGAAGAATGCGCAGCTTACATTTACTAAATAATTTTCAATAATTTCTTCGGCCAATCATTACTCGTAAACGTGAAAAGCTCGATCTTTCTTATATATTTTTCTTTTTTTTTTTTTTTTTGAAAATTATGTAACCGTTTTTGGTAACGTCGTGTCTATAAAGTAACAAAAAAAAATTTTTTTTTAATAAGCCTTTTGTTGTATTTAATAATATAAAATATTTATTTATGTTCTCGATATAAAGCGCGGTATCAAATTTTCCTGTTATAAGAAAATTACCTACAGAGTAATAGAAAGAGAGAGAGAGAGAGAGAGAGAGAGAGAAGAAAACTAAAAGACATATTTATTATAACGAACAAAAAGACATACGATTGCAAACGGAAAGTCGATTTTCTCCGAATAAATTAGGACTTTCCATCGTCGATTCTCGGCATCTATAAAGCTACTACTAAAGAGTAGGGCTACGGGGGAGGCGAGGGGAGGGGGAGGAAGAAGAAGCTACCGGAAAAAAATGCAAAGTGTTCCAGTCACGAAAGGTCAGCCAGAAAGATGAGCAGCGGTGCTTTGACCAGGAACGTAAAAATTTATATATAAATGCGTACATACGTATATATATGTATATATATATATATATATATATATATATATATATACATACTCCGCATATGTACATACACATACGTACTCGGACTCGAAGCTTCTGAAGAGACAGAGACAGATATATAAAATAGATGCAACGACTGATCGGTGACGGTGCGAGAAGAAATCACTTTAATCGCGGCAGATCGTTGCAACAAATACGGAAACGGTTGTTAACTTTTTCTTTTTTTTTTTTTTTTTCCTTTCCTATAGAATTAACGAACCGCCGACAATACACGTGCGTTTCGTCGAAAAAAAGATTTTTTTGTTTCAACGCTCATCGTTCCTACGCCATCAACTTTCTCTTTAATCACGTAGAATAATAGCGTCAAATTTATATATCCCAAGTTTATAATTAAAAATCCTCGTTTTCGGTTTCGGAAAACTCGATTAAATCCTTTTTTCGAGATTATTTGAAGCTTATTTTTTTGTTTCTTCGTTTACAAATCGTCAAGAAGTTCCTAAGGGGAGCGTGGTTTTACAATTTCGTAAAAAAAAAAAAAAAAAAAAAAAAAAAAAATAAAAGATCTTGACACGTTGCAAAGCAGATTTAAAGTTGCGTCGATGCAACTAAACGGGTAACCATTGGTTCGTGTTAAATATTTTTAAGTTATTCCTTGCCTTTCGTTGAGCAAAAAAGAGCAAACGAAATGCATGCCTATTATCTCCAATTCGAAATCATTTAATTCGAAATATCCATATTTCGCGATATTTATTATTTATATTATATATTATTGAAACGCGCGCGCGCACGCACACACACACACAGAGAGAGAGAGAGAGAGAGAGAGAGAGACATAAAGTAAAATCTCGTCATTCATCCATAATGTATTAACAATTGGCGGAAAATAAATCCGGTTTAAAGCCTGTAATTCGAACGACATGAAAGATCGAACACGTGCTTTCGCTTCGAGCGAAAGAAATTGATCGTAGTATCGAGATAACGATGTATCAGATCTCTACGAGTCGAACTAATGAGCGAGATGTGATCGATTTTTCGAATATATCACAATCGATGATTTCTAAAAGTTTAGCTTTCGAATTGGACGTCATCGCCAAGTCGAAAAATCGTAAAAGAGAGGGGGAAAAAAGAAAAAAAAAAAAAAAAAAAGAAAAGAAATAGAACAACGTTCGCATCGTTTATTTTTTCTCGCTCGTGAGAACCCGTCTTTCACTTTGACAAATATCCTTGAAATCGTTGGATTCTTCTCTATGATCATACATAGAGACAAGTCAACGAAATAATTTATCGTCCATCGGCCTATAGAATAGATTCGATGGAATTGTAGGTATTTCGAGGCACGGTATTTCAAACATATGCGCTGAACGGAATGAAGAGGAAAGGGATGAGCGATAAAAACGGGGGAAATAATGCGAGAGATCGTAAGAGGCCTGATGCAAGGTGAAATTAGGCTAAACTAATAATTCGAACTTTCGACGGCAAGAGTCAATGTACGGTGACGAGTAGTGGGTGGTCGTGCCTATTACGAATGATCTTACTCGAAATAGAGCATAGTTAAAATGATTCGCCTTTCTCCTTCGCCTATAGAAAAGGAAGTGGAGGAAAAGAATGAAGGAGGAGTCTTTTCTTCTCGATCGTCGATCTCATTACCGCGATAATCGGATCAGATATCGATTTGAACATTTCTCATTTTACTCTACGAGTACGAATATTTCAATGTTATTTATTTTAATGAGTTTATTACGAAAAATTACAAATAAATATACGATCTAATTGAATTGAATTCGATGACATAGGGCATTTCAGGTATACAAAGGTAATTAATACTCGCTTGGCTTTCCCGGGTGACCATCCATCCAATTAACTCCAACCCAATCAATAATCATTTCGCGCACCCAACATCGATGATGTTTTGCCACCTATGAAAATCAAGCCGACGAATATATACTCGACGAGCATTCGTTAGAATCTGACATATCCATTGGAGATGGATATTCTAAAACTTCGATCACTTCTACATTTACGTCGACATTGATATGACGACAAGTATAAACGAATTAAACGACTTAAACATTGTTCGATAAAAAAAAAAAAAAAAAAAAAAAAAAACATACTTATGATCGTCAAAATATATTACAACTCTCAGCATTAATTATTTCGAGAGAGTCTAATCGAACGACTTGAATTTTATTCAAAGTGCCTTTTCCGTCTTTCGATATAAAGTGGCATATATGAATAATCGTTGGGTAAATGGATGGTAGGTATCGAGACGAAGTCACATATGACGGCAGAAAACTACGAGATAAGCATAAAAATTGGAGATTCTGGCTCTCGTGTCGACTCATTCGTAGAAAACAATTACGTGAGAAGATACGACCGTCGATTTATTTTCCAATTAATAATTCCCTAGAGACAAGGGATATGGCTAATGCTGATACGCTATGATACGTTCCGAGTTTTCAAACTCGATGATCGATCGGGAATGGACGGAGATAGAGAGAAAGACCGACCCGAGTACATCGAGATTAATTAAATAAATAGAAATACCGGATTGCAAATAACCTGCATGTACAAACATAGTCGGCAAATAGGTCAAATTAATATGCTCTAGGCGATTCGATCAGTTTCATAGACAGGAGAAAAAGAGGGAAAAAGAAAAGAAAGTAAATACAAATAATACGTAGTCTTCGATAGATAAAAAATAAAAAAAGAAAAAAGCAATAGAAAAGTTTTATTTGCTTTCGAAAATATAAATATAAGTATAGATATAAATATAAATATGAATATGAATATGAATATGAATATGAATATGAATACAAATATTTTCCTAATTATAGCACATTTTTCTGTGTACTTGTATGCGTACGATAGCCGATATATGCTCGATAAAAGAGAACGAGGAGTATAAAAATTTGCTCCCTTCGGCTATTTGACCTGGGTTACGATAGTTCTCGACGTTGTCAGGATAACCGGCACCTGTTTACTTCATAAGCGATTACCTATATACGGATCGACTTTCATAGCATTTTCAACATTTTTTAGGAGCGACATAGATTCTTCGATAGTAGCTTGACTTTCAATCTGCTTCGCCTCTTAACTCGGGAAGAGGCGAGATACGGCATTCCATTCGATGATCTTCTTTCAAAGTACTTTTATTCAAATTTTTCAACGCTACGAACGCTACGTACGTTACGTATGGCGTCCAATAGACATTTTTTCTTTTTTTTAATATGAATCGAATAAGTTTCGAAACGAATGTCATACGTCCATCGGTAATATCGGTCATACGTAGTACGACGAATAAAATTCGTCGCGCAATTCCGATGCGATTCTATGCGCGATATTAAAATCGTTCATATCTTATCTCACATCATTTACTCCGCTTTAGATGAATTTTTCGCCAAAATCGATCGAGAAAATTCTTTCTCCATCTTCTTCTCGAACAAATTCTCGAAATTATTTTTCTACGATGAAACGAAAATTAAATAAAAAGAAAAAAAATATACGGATCCAACGATAAAAGAAATATCAAATTTTCTTCTCGCATTTTATCGGACAAGTCATTCGAATTGATTATTAGACTTTGAACGTTTAAAGCACGAACTTAGAAAAGTACACACGTGTATATATATATATATATATATATATATATATACACACACACATATATAAACATCTGCATAAATACACATCTCATTGATCCGTCGGTTTATCTTGAAACGTTTAGAAGAGCGAGGGATACATGAAAGACTTGGCGTAATTGGTAGCGTTTACAAAGTGTAATTGGCATGTTGATATCGGAACCGGGAGATAGGGAAAAGCTCGAACGACAAACAGAAGCAATCATCGAACAAGATACCGTAGAGTTTTGTTTCGTTGCAAATGCATTTGAAGTGTGTACGCGCGATTGGAACTTTCTAATCGGCCGAGTCCTACCTTTTACGTGGCCACGGCGCCCTCCTAATCGACGATAGAAAAACCACGAGGAAAGAAAGATCGTTCCTATGTCGCTTGGACTCTGTCGTTCCCTTCTTTAATACATACATCTATAATCTAAGTATACGTATATAATATATGTAGATAATGTAGATAGGCGAAAGACTTTCGTGTGGCTTTTAGAAAGCGGCAATAGCGCTGATATTAAGATCTAATCAATAAAATCAACCTGTATATCGCTGTAATTAGAAGAAATTATGTATTTTAAAAAATTTGCGATTACTATGACGTAATCGTAAAGTTCGATAAACTTTCGATCGATATTACGACCCTCTCTCTAAATTCGAGCACTCGCACGACGCGTACGGGCGGCTGATTTTATTCGTCCGAACGGAAAAAAAAAAAAAAGCAAAATTTCTAAACCGGTGTCTTTACTATCCGAAGAAGTATAATTTTCATCGATACTGATACTTTCTCGATTCTCGCTCTCGAATAAAATAGCTCGCACCCTTGAAATCTTAAAACTTGATTCGGCTTCGAAAAACGAACTTTTCCATATACCAATCCCTAATATTTTAAAAGCGAGAATTTATTCCGATGCAGTACACGATACAAGCTCCTAACGAAACACATATCTGAAAATCATAAAAGAGCCAAAGAGAACGTGTCTTCGATATCGACGATAAAATGCGATTAATTATCAAAATTTAGTTTCCATCCGTTGGTAAGAAAAAATAAATCATGCTACCAATGTACAAAATCTTGGTTTAACAGTAAGTAAGAAATGCACCGATACGTAAAAAACCAAGAAAATAAAGTGGGCGATACACTTCGGAAAGAGAGAAGCCGATTCCAAAAAGGAAAGAACGACTATTAGATGCACGATATACGGTCCGTAATAAAGAACAAATACGGTAGTAGTCCGCATTACAAGCGCAACGCGAGCGTAACGTTACACGCTATTTGCAGTCCCAGTTCCAACGCGATTTATTCGCACGATTATTTTCCTCGATTGTATTAATAACAAAAAAAAATAACTACACGCACATATATATATATATATATATATATATATATATATATATATTATTATGCAAAAAAATTTCCCCGTAATACAATAAATGAGCTATATCCATAATCGTTCGTACGATTAAACGTTGTCTTCTCGATCGCCTCAATATTATACTTCGTCTATCGATATATTCGTTTTATTATTTTTAAATATCGTATAATTATGAAACATTATTTAATCGTTCAAAACTATACAAGCTCGAGTTCCGAAACATTTTTGTTATATTTCATTTTGTTTTTCTTTTCCTTTTTCCCTCGAACAACGATAGATCGTAACGATCTTGGAAGCGTTTTCTGAAATTATAGGTGGACTGCGTAATTGTATGAGAGGCGACGGAAGAAACGAGAAACGAGAAACGAGAAACGAGAAACGTGATCTAAGCGGTAAGAGTGTATACCTCTCTACGGGGGAAATCGAGATCGCACATGACTAACGAGTACTCATCCCAGCTTCTTCATGTAGGTCGTTACAACTTCATTCATTAACTTCAGTCGAGAGAGAGAAACAGAGAGAGAGAGAGAGAGAGAGAGAAAGAGATAGAGGGCGGTAGGGAAGTAGGGAGGTAGGGAGGTAGGGAGGGAGATGTGGGAGAGAGAAAAGGGAGAGAGAGAGAGAGAGAGAGAGAGAGAGATAGACAAAGAGAGTGGGATGGTAAAGGAGCAGAGATAGAATTTAATCAAACTGATTACGCTACAAAATAGTGGTTTTTCATTAGGGGGAAAAAAAAAAAAAAAGGAAAAAAAGCATTCTCGAAAGAAACATCCACGAGAAACAACCTCGAGATATATCGACTTTTACGTTGTACGTAAGAGCAGAATTATCCTTTCCTATTATGGTAGAATCCGATAGGACGAGTCTAACGGGACGAGGACAACGCGAAGTTAAAGCGTTGCTTTCACCTACGTGAAAATACATCTTCGACGAATTAAATATTTCTTCGGGGGAGAGGGGGAGGGGGAGGGATTAAAAATTATCGAGAAGGCGAGAGACAAAATTAATAGAAAGAGGAACAAAATTCGTCGATCGTAGTAGCATCGGCGCAAACGATTTACTCGTTTAACGTTAAACGTCCAACGCTTTCACGCTTCATCTATAACGTACGAAGAGACGAGCGAGAAAGTCAACGGACATCGGGCATATACGGTTAAATACCAATCACGTGTATGCGTACGCGCGCGAAAAGAGAGAGAGAGAGAGAGAGAGAATTACATCATTTTATATTAGAAGGAAAAGCACGTATGTGAGCGAAGAAAATTCTTTCGCATGGTTGCGCGTTCCAACTAATAACTTTTAAGATAAACAATAATATATATATATATATATATATATATATATATATATATATGTAAGGTAATACTTAATAATTTATAATCTCGATATATACGTATACCACATCGCATATCGACGTGTGTATATATATATATATATATATATATATATCGTTCGTTCATCGATATTCGAATATAAGTATATAATAGAGAGAGAGAGAGATATGTATAGAGAGAGAAGAACGCGTTGTAACTCATTACAAGTTACATAGGAAAAAAATATTTTTTTGATATGGTCCCCAACGTCCTTAAAGAGTACACAGCAACGGGATCGCTCGTAACGCATGGCAAGCTCCTGCTAATCGATCTCGCTCGCTTACTATCCACACACGCACATGCGCTCGCGCACACACACACACAGACAAGTATGTCTCTCTACGTCGTTGCGATATTCGTTTTTAGAATATGTTACCACTCGCAACGAAGAGATAGATAGAGGGAGAAAGAGATAAACCGGTAATAGCAAAGAAACGTTTCGGAGTAACGGTCGAACGTGCGTCGCCTTGGCAACCTTCGACAACCACCTGCGAAAGCACGCTCTATCCTTTTTACATATGTACATATCTTTATATATGCATGCATCGAATCGACGTAGCCCGCCCCGACGCCCATATATACTCGGACTCTTTAACGCTGTTATGTAATTACGTAAAATCACTGTAAACTCGGATGGACGGGAGAATCCCGAACGGGTTAACTCTCCGCATACTTTAACGAAATAAACTACAAAGAGCTACGAAAGTAAAGTTATTAAATGCGAAAAGGAATGTTATACGAATTTCCGAATTCACTTTACTTTAAAAGAGTAAAATGCCAAGGAGAAAGAGTGGGTTGGTGGGTTGGTAAGGGAGGCTGAGGGAGCGCAAATTTTCTCGACGGTCTCGTCTAATTCGAAACTTTGTTATTTTCCTCGAGTAAAATAAATTGAACGATAGAGATAATCTCACGTTACCTCTCAAAGATTACGGTTAGCTCGTTTTAACGTAGGAAAAACGAATAAAAGGATATACGTACTCGCTCTCTTACGACGACCACTCCTCCTTCTCCTCCTAATATCATTCGAAGAATGAAATCCCATATCCTAACCTAACTCGAATTTGTTCGACCGTACATGTACGACGAACCGATAAACACGATCATACGTATGATATTCCGATGAACGATAAATACATCGTTTACATCGTTTACATCGTTTACATCGTTTACACGGTCTCGATCTTAAAGGTTAAACGAATCCCTATATATACGTACGCATGTTTATATATATATATATATATATATATATATATATATATATATCTATATATGTTATGTATTTTTGCATTCCAACGAATATTTCCAACAAATCGTAAGAAATATATATATATATGTGTGTGTATGTATGTATGTATGCATGTATATATGTATGTATATCGAGGAGAAAAATTGAACGATAAGACGGTACTCACCGGATTCGGTCCAACAATCGGTGGAATTTTGACACAGGGATGTCCAGTCATTTTTAAGATCCTTAAAAGTCGCCATGATAGCCCGAAAATTCCAAAGAGGGCCCCGTTCTCCCTTCGGCTACTACGCAACGAATTTCTTCTTCCTTCTTCCCTTTCGGTCCCCCCCCCTGCCCCGACCCGTCCCGTCGCTTCCAGGTCCGGGCCCCCTCTTTTCCCCTCCTCGTCTGGCGTACTTCTTTCTCTCTTCGTAAAATCAAACCCGATTTCTCGTCGTAACGTAGTAGACTTTAAAACGTGATCTAACCTTCGCGATCGAAACGAACGAATGACGTTTTCCCTCCAAAACTCTCTCTCTCTCTCTCTCTCTCTCTCTCCCTCTCACACGACGAAAATGAGGGAATATGAATGAGAAATAAATTTCGAGCGCATGTGCGCGATAATACAAAGTTGGATGCCGTGATTATCTTTCGACACGCGCGCGTTTGCTTCTGGCCGGTTCCACCCGCTCTTTTTCTCTTACTTCTTCCCCCCCTCCCCCGTCACTCGCCGATCTATCTACTCTTTCTGAACCGTTCGTTCGTTCGTTCGTTCATTCGCTCTCCGCGAAGAACCTGTACTTCTTCCCTTTCTCTATCGCTCCCTCGAAAGCACACCGTAAACACGCTCGCTGCTACTCCATCACCGCGTTGCCATTCCTCGAGATCCTTCTTAACACTGTTTATATTTTTACGAACGACCCACCATCCTCTCGAGGTTATACGCGTTTGCTTCTCCCTTCTTTTCGTCCCACCTTTCCACTCGTCATTTTACACTTTTATATACGTGTTATTATTTACATTTAATACGTATCGTATATTTATTTATATGTATGTATGACGTATCTACGTATACACGTTAATAGCGTACAACTATCGATAAAGGCGTACAACTTTTGATGTATCGCGGCCGCGATATCGCGTATTTGTGTACGTATATTTTTGCATGTAAAATCATCTATCTGTTTTATCGATCGATATTTACTCTACGCTACGTATTTCTATATATATATATATATATATATATGTTCGCATTCCACACGTATAATCTATTTGTAAAATAGATTCGTAAACGGGTAGTAAGATGCATTTCAATACACGGATCGCGGAAAACCACCTAACTTTCAACTATTTTGCCGAATCGTACAAATTGCTTTTCTCTTTTTCGAATACGTCCGAAGGTTAAGTATATATATATATGTACATATATACGCTTACGAGAGCGAGCTCCGTGCCTTTATCCAAATAATTAAATTGTTTGATCAAATAAAAGAAGATTGGCATGATCGAATCGTAAAAAAATGTTACGAGAGAAGAAAAGTGGAATGATTGAATTCGTGTTACGATAGATTGGTTATATATCATTGTTGTATTGGTATCTCGTATTGCTCTCTCGAATAAACGATATTGATCTTTTGATCGATCAATCGGACAACACTTGTTCCGAGTTTCCTACGATGTAATTCGTTCGTCGTATAGGAAATGTTCCTTCGTGTATTTTTTTTGTTTTTATTTGCACGCTCTTTCGAGGTATCTTCTTCTTTGGATCGTACACTGCGATGATCGTGCGATCGATGCTCAGTTTAAATTTTATTGCCTATGCGCGTGCGCAATATTTCGAGAGTTATTGCGATTCTTGATCTCGTTTATCATCGTTTTTCGATATACTTCGATGTTTGATTATTATATGTAAATGATGAGATGGTCGCGTTACGTCACGCGCGTATGTACGTGCGGTTTGAACTCGGCATGAGCTTCGTTACAAATATTATAACGCGTACATCGATTCGACGAATAAAAATATTGAATATAATCGAACTTATTTATTTACTTATTTTTTTATTTATTTATCAATGACTTCCGATATTCGTGATATTAGAATCATTACTGATAATCACGTACGACGTGGAATAGATATTATTCCTGATGAAATTATTTGTTATTTATTATATAAATAACAATTTTTACGCATAAGTGGTAATATATAAATTATAATAATTCGATATCGATTACTTATAGGTACAGATTTTATTATAACGCAAATATTTTTTGATATATTTATAAAATTTTTTTATGATAGTAATAATGTCAGAATAATAATTCCAATTATTGGATGTAAATCTTTTCAAAGAAGGATTAATATTTTTCTCATAAATATATCAAATAAAATATTCAAACAAGCAGCTAATGTACCAAAGGTACAAGCCGCTTTTCTTCGTAAATCATAAAGTAACGTATATATATTAATATTTGTATTACATGGTAATTGTATGATCATTAAAGCGGCATGCCTAAGAAATTGTTTATTGCTTTATCAAGATCCAAGTTCTCATACAGTCATAAGGTATTTCAATGGTTTAACTATAGACAACTCGAGTTCTGAAAATCTATTCTGGTATTCGTGTCTTTTGTACCTATGCTTCTTAGCTATATAAAAACATTAAAGTTAAAGTATTAATGATGAAAAAAGATTATCACGGTCAACTTGCAAAAGCAGTAGTCTTAAACTAACGAATTAACTAATTCATTGTCCATATAAACTTCTTCAACGATCAATCGACATTCCGGATAAGATTTAAAAGGTCCTATTTAATTGATCAATGTTCTAGATACTTCACTTTATTCTTCTATTTCGAGCATAATCCTTTCACTGATTCTCTCACAGAAGCAACTTTTACTTCTATAATGAAAAAATAAATTAATAAAAATTATAGACATAAAGTAAGAGGGACAATTTGAAATAAAAACAAACCTTCTTTGATAGAATTTGCAAATATTTTCTGGAATAAAATCTGTTTTTGGTATTTCCGTCATTCGATTCGAATCGTCATTTTTTCCTAAAATCATTAATAAATCATCGAAAAAAAAAAACATTTATCATCATTAAACTATGCTATTCTCTAACCTTATATGCTTCAATAACAAAGACACGTGTTCATATGTGTTTCAGATAAATGGGAATAAACCTACCGGCAGATGTCAGCATGGAGGCACCAGTGGTGGATCAATATTTCCCGAATGAACTTTGTACTTTAAGCAATTCTCAATCTAGCGAACCCTTCCGTATTACGCTTTGTTAACGATAGTAACCGAGCGAGGTACAAAAAATGCATTAATTAATGGAAAGAATGTACGACGAATCCGATATTGCTATTAACTAAAAAAAATACTGTAATTATCGTATAAAGTACGGCATTCTTCTCTTACAAAGCGTATCCAGAAACCGCACAATTTTATCCGCTCCACAAATATATACAATGCATATATGGACCTTTTAAATTCATATTTATAAAGTATTTTTAACATTTTACAACGGATACGACGTGCATACCTCATCGATAGATATGTGACGGCTATACTGACCAATCGGTTAATAACAATAAAACAATCTTTTTCTACTTCTTCGGAATGATAACATCCATTTATCTCGCTAACCAATCGTTATAAAATACCCAGGGTTTTCATTATTTTACGTGCCCCTAGTAACCTAAGAAGAAAATTTCTTTTTAATTCCTTGTATCGTTGCAAGATATTTTTATATAATATTTTAGTAAATTTCCTTAATAATACCTCGGTATATACGTTAGCAGGATGAAAATTATTACATTTCACTGTTTCTTCTAAACAACACGATGTAGGAATACTGGGTGGATTCACGGGCGTACGGCCGGCCAATCGTTATAGTCTTCGCTTTCGCAGCAGTGTAACTACGACATGGGGGAAATAAAATAGAAATTTATAATAGAATTTTGTCAAATCTAATACTATTGTTATTACTCGTCACCAAACGAACAAAAAAAAATACAAATTACTCACGGTAGATTGTATGGTATCGACATTCGATCTTTTTCGTTGAATCCTGACAGTAAACGGTCATGCTATCGTTCGATCTATGTGCAAATCCTTCGTTCGTTGCATGCTGGATAGGTTTATATAGAAACACCAGAACCGAGTTCCAACGGTGCTACGATCGCCAAGAAAAATACGTACTGCAAATTAAAAGAAACATTAACGCTTTGTTTCATTTCTTTCCTATTTTTTCGTTTTCTTTTTTCTCTCTATTTCGTTTTCTAGTAAAAATGTACCATTGTTATTTCGCACGAAGCAATGCATACATGTAATACGACGTATTAAAATGCTCAAACATTTTTAAATTACTCTCTTTCTCTCTGTCTCTCTCTCCCTCTCTCTCTCTCTCTCTCTCTCTCTCTCTAAATACTTCATAATTATTCCAATTAACCTTTTCGGTGAGAACTCCGTATATATCCGGCATGTATCCGATGAATTATCTAAAAATATATATTATATGTAAGCCATAATTATTGCGTGTTGCATAATTAAAAGAATTTTATATATATATATATATATATATATATATATATATATATATATATATACACATAAAGAGTACCAGAGGTTTTGTCTTTAAAAAAATACGGTCGAAAAAAGCCGAGCATTACGATAGACGCTCCTTTTTGTATCATATCGAGAAGAGCCAGACAGCTCTTATTTCTCTCATTCTATGCTTGCTGGTGCTAAGCAACGGGACCGCGTTTTCTTCTTACGTCGATAAACTTATCACAATTTGCAAAGTGATCGGACGTATTATTACAAATATGCTTATCATTCCTCACGACCGTATCTTTCAAAATTAGCTGACGAGGTAACGCAGAAGGTAGATATAGCATTACCTCAGATTTATTTTAATCAATAAATAATATAATACAATGATATCATTTATGATTAACTAATTCTTATTTTATTTACTTATTATTTCATGAAATAATATTGTGTGTGTGTGTGTGTGTGTGTGTGTGTATTACTTGGATAACTTATATACAAAAAAGTAGCGATGCGACGTAAATGCGCCTGAAATGTCGGGCGCGTTTCGTTCGATCGTGAGTGACTCAAACGGTTAATATTAAAACTATAAACGACGCTTGTTAGAGGAAACGTCGTTCTATCGAGAGTTGTTCTTATTTAAGGCATTGTTGACAGGTCACGAGTAAACTCGCGATCGAGACCCTTTTTTATCGCATCGATGTCGTTTGGTCAGTGCGTAATAGTCGGTGATATGTGAGATAAATTTTGGGAAAAATTGTCGGTCAACGATGCGTTAACGAATGGGAAAATTTTCATAGAAAAGAGGAAGAACGGCGACGCGCTATGCATGGATTTTCGAAGCGACGCCTCGTAGAGAACGCGAATTTCACGGCGGACGGAGCGCTCGTACCGAAAGGGTTGGAATGGTTTAAACATTAACATTTAACAACAACAAAAAAGCGTTGATCCGTTTGGAGTTTTTACTTTTATCAAAAATAAGCCCTTTGAAAATGCTCCAAATGTTCGATTAATCTTTCGTTATATTTTCTATGCATTCTGATCATTTATTGAAAAATTTGAGTGAACATTTGGAATTTTGTTCTTATCGGAAGGAGACGATAGGATCTCCTTGAAATTTTCTGAGATAAACTTTCGTGGCATGCAAGCGAAGGGTAAAATAATCGAAGAGCCAAAAGGTTTAATCAAAAGGGATGAACGATCTTTTCTTTTACAGCGGACCAGCTACAAATTTAGAGATGTTGCAGGGGTCGCATGTAAGAAACTTGTGATAATACGAACACCGAAGTATTAACTCAAATAATCTCTTTATTGACACATTGCGTACGGCTCACGCGAGAAAACTCGTGTTTGGTAA
This sequence comes from Dolichovespula media, assembly GCA_911387685.1. Lineage (NCBI taxonomy): Eukaryota > Metazoa > Arthropoda > Insecta > Hymenoptera > Vespidae > Dolichovespula > Dolichovespula media. The sequence goes on from OU426867.1 coordinate 445,677, forward strand.
ATCGAACGTCGCGGACGGGTCACGAGATTCTCTTTTTCATTTATTTTCGACCGATTCGGCGATTTAACACTTTGACTGCCACGTTGGTCATATTTGACTGGTCAAGGTTTCTTTCGTGACGTCACGGTGGTCACTAGTGACCGTAACATCTGAATGTCTTGCAATTGTAGAAATTGAATGAAAATTGACAGTTCGATATAAGCGCTTATTAGAACATACTTTGAAATAAAATGTGCCCCATCGAACAATCAACAATTTTTTTATTAAAACGTCAATGAAGAAAATGTTGGAACAAATCTTGCATCTAGCGGTGCACTAAATATATATATATATATATATATACATATACATATACATATACCAATATGTCCTGGGAGTATCTCGTTTCGAGCAATATATTGTGTACGTTCTATTACGATGAAATAACGAATGCGAGTGCGTAATTTGATGAAATAAACGAAGGCCCTGTCGAGAGTTACTACACTTGTGACCACCGATAACATAAGCGCCTGTGGCGTATCGAACGAAACATACGAATTCGGCGTGGCCGTCAAGATGCTGAGCAACCAGAGACAAATGTTTTTGTTACTTCATCAGGATAACGAAGCCGACAATCATTCCGCTATGGATAAATAATAATCTAATCTTTACCAGATATCACACTATAAAGTATTACTCAAGTTTGTGCAATAAATAACAGTTAAAATGTCAAAAATCTTATACAATAGATAAATGTATAAAAAAATATATATATATATATATATATATAAAGTAATATTTAAGAGTAGTCGATACGAATATAATACCAAATGAAAATTAGAAATGTGCGTATCTACTTGCGTATCGCATGCCAAGCATGCCTTTGGAGCGTCGAAAATGTGAGGGCTTTGATAGCAGGTTGACCGACCGTTCGGCGTGCCGTACGCAATGTGTCAACGAAATAAACGTAGTATAAAAAAAAAAATGTACAGAGATAAAACGCTCGTTGGCGGAAATACGTCGAATCAAAGGAAAAACGAAAAACATAAACGGCGAAAGACATATGTGGAAAGAGATTATTTATGGGGCGCGTTTGCGGCACGTACGAGTAGAGTCGAACGAAGTCGCCCGACGTAACACTTCATATCGAGAGACGTCGATGCTTATTTTTTGGAAATAATGACATCGGCATCATTCTTAATAATTTTTCTTTGGATCGATCGAGCCGGGAAACGAGCGATTCTATTACAGTTTCGTCAACGGGTAATAATACACTCTTAAAGAATGACGAAATTACAAATAAACGAATCAATTAATTTCACGAATTCATGGATTCCAGGTAATATCCACTAGGGTCAGGAAATAGGGAATGAATCAATCAGTATGGTAAATTCCCCGTATCCTCGGGGAACTTTGTAACAGCGAACGAATAAAATTAATTAGCATGTTGCATTCGTCGATAGATAATATCCTCAAGGCATAACGAACTTTGGTGCAACAGTTGGCTCCATACGCATAGAAATATATACTAATGAATGGTATAAACGTTTAAATTGAAATATCTTAACCGGAACAGGTAATCGAAGGGTATTATAAAGAGTGCTGTTCTCGTGCGATTTAATCCCCGGTCACGGCTTTCTCATGGCCATCGTCATCTCACGATGATCATCATGTCTCGTGTGACCATCGTTTCTCTAGGCCGTCTTTTTTCTCCGACTTTGTTTGTAATTTTCTTGAAAAACGTTCCCGTTGATTCTTCCTCTCGTTTATCTCTACAACCTTATCATTTATTATTGTGAAGCATAACGATATGTGACGAACGTAAGGGGTGTCCTTGTAACATATCTTGCAACCCCCTTTCAGCAAACGAAATTTACGATCGATTCTGCTGGCAAATCCCGGCGTTTCCCTCCCTCATGCTATCTTCCGCGTACCAACCCACGTACGTCCGCGCACCACCCTACGTGCGTCAGTAGGTACCTCGCTGCTCATGCGCCTCGCCCGGGGGGACGGACGCACGCGCGTCGTTTCTCCGCGCATTCACGGACGCTGGAGGGGTGGAATCGGCTGGGACGGGATGGGATGGGGTGGGATGGAGTGGGATGGAGTGGGCTGAGGTCGAGTGGGATGAGTGAGATGGAGAGAACGTCGAAAGAAAGCAAATAAGGAGATATGAAAAAAAACAGGTGGGAGTATAGAAGAATTCGAACATTTTGCGCACTTTGAAATCTAATTCCTTTTAAAAATTGATGAGAAGAAATTCGATATGCCTCGACGCTCTTCCGTTACTTTCCGATGTATAATTTTAAAACGTATATGAAACGGATATAGTATATGAAACATATCCGAGAAGCGTTGGACAAAATTATTGATAATATCAAATATTCCATGTAGTCGACGTTTACTTCGAAATGAAAAAATAATGATAAAACAGTAACGAATACGTGAATTCGACGTTTCTCGTACCGTTTCAAAGAATTCCCGGACGAACGTAATATAATCTGAATAAATGATAAATCCATTAATCCACCCTATAGGTTGAAGGATTTTTGAATCAAAGCTTTTTTTGCTCTCGTTTCGATGCCTTCGTAACGTATTATTGCTGTTGTTGTTGTTGTTGTTATTATTATTATTATTATTATTATTATTATTATTATTATTATTATTATTATTACTGGTCTCGGCCGTCCGTTTAACTACTTACGATACACCGGGTTGGCTATTTTCGAAATTAAATCGTGATTTGGTAAATGAAGGAAAGGCCAGACATCAGCGTCCTTTCGATTAGAACGAAATTACGTATAATAAACGAACGTGGGCGTCAACTTGTTCTTCTTCTTCTATTTCGGCCTCCGTCAAGAAATTTCCCTTTTTAGAATCATCATTAGGTCTCCCATGATTTTCTTTATCATTTCTATATTTGACCGACAGTCTCGAAATAAATACTACGATGTCGTATCTATAATTTGGCAAACAAGGGTAGTCGAAATACACGATCGACGTTATATACGTTGGATTCTCATTTCCTCTTTGCAAATAAATATCTACACCGAATTATTTTGAAGATATACGATTATTTTGGAGGAAAACACGGACTCGAAGAATAATCCTCGACAAGTTTGCTCAAAGTGATATTCGAAGCAGAAGGGTTGATACACCCTCTTCGTGCATCGTCTGGCGGTCCCCCTCGATAACTTTTTTTTTATCCGAATCGATTGTGTCCTCTAAAGCTGACCATCTTTCGATGCTTCAAACAAAGTATCCCGTTTACTCGTTCAAACATTTGAATTTTTCTTTAAATTGTGCCACGTTAGCTATCGTCAAAGCTCATTGTCATTGTTAATTATAAGTTTACTTTTCTTATTCTTTTTCATCGTATTATTTTAAAATAAGTACGATACGTTAAAGGGAAAAAGCATTGTCTTTAAATTTTGTCCCTCGATTCAAAATATTCGAAAGAGGTAGTTTGAAAATTCTGGGAGTAGTTAATAATTTTAATTGGTATAATACCGGTAACGGTATTGTTGCTTTGTTATATAAATGTATGAGAGGTGGTTGTATAAATATATATATATATATATTATTCTTTTTTCTCGTTCTTTAATATTCGACCTACGCCGTTACCTTGACAAGTCAATACCGCTGCGTTGATATAATAAAAATATTTATGCGCTCTCTTTCTCATTTGGTCATTCGGTCATTTAGTTGGTTAGTCGTTTGTTCTCTTTTTTTTTTCCTTTACTCATTGGGACGTTATGTCGTTACTTGATCGTTTTATTTTATTATTATTTTACGTTATGTTGCGTTACGTCGTGTTACGTTATTTCAATTAGCTGTTTAGTCGTCGGGCTAATTTATTTCAATTTGTCTGGTACGTAAGGTAATGGTAAGTTAGTTATACGGTAGCTTAAGTGAGATGTAGGATAGTCGTATGGAATAGCCAAAGGTATTGCGGTGAGAGAGTTTTGGGTAGGAACGAACGATTCATCTATACATCTATCTATATATGATTCCACATATGAAAACAAGGTGTTGGATGATAATGGTCGAAAATTCGAAGGATTTCAATGCTGGGAATTCATTTTTTTTTTTTTTTTTCTTCTGATTACGGTAAATTCGGCAGAGTGCGATAGAAAACATGTTTTTCACGAAGGGTTAATTTGGAACTATTCTTCTTATAAATGGAATTTTGATAAGAAGAGACGATGTCAGAGATGAAAAAAATTAAAAAAAATAAAAGGAAGCAGATATGTCTCTCATCGATTCTTTTGCTCATAACATAATTTTTATCATGGCGAATAAGAGAAATTGGAAAAAGTAAAAGTCTGTCGGATAAGAAAAATTGTTGGCCGATCCTTCATGGTAGGAACGGAAACCAAAAGTATAAATATTAACTACCATGAGACATCTTTATCACGGGAGAAGATAAATCCAAATATTAATATCTTTTTAATAAATACTTTTTAGCGGGAAATATCAAACGATAGAGGAAGATAGCATTTATTAATCCAAGAAAAAAAAAAAGAAAAATAAATACGAATGCGCTCGTATTTTTTCCATAATAAAAAGGAATCTTCATAATAAAAATAATATCGAGAAGGAAGATAAATAAGTAGAAAGAATTTTCCATCATTCGTATATTTCATTCCCTTTTACATAAAAAAAGGAAGAAGAAATGCATGTTGATCCAGGTGATATTTACTTACAACAATAAAGTGAAATGATATTATAAAAATGAGTTTTCAATCAATACACTCTGCGACCGCACGATATTAAAATATTACAAATTACAATATTATACAAATTCTTATCAACAAATTTTTTAGACGATTTTACATAAGAATAATTATACAGTACAAAATTTGTATCTTACAATATAAAATAATTCTACGGTATGATAATCGTATACAAAAATCTATAGTATAGAAATAATAATTTGAGGTGGAAAATTTGCATGAGATGAGAGAGGAAGGAAAAGAGAGAGGGTGAGAGAGAGCGAGAGCGAGAGCGAGAGCGAGAGCGAGAGGGAGAGGAGTAGGAGAGGGAGATATCGAGGGAGAGAGATAGAAAGGGTGGGAAGGAGAGGCGAATAGATAGGGAGGGAAAGAGAGAGAGAGAGAGAGAGGGAGGGAGGGAGGGAAGGGAGAAAACGATAAAATAAAAATGTTTCCAATACAATTTTTACACAATAAAAATACATCGCAAATTTTTGTTATATCGAATTATCGGGCCAGTGGAAGACAACGAAGAAATAACGAATGGACTCGACCATATAAAGGAAAAATTTTCATCCCTACTCGTGTTCCAGCTATATATAGAGAATCAAGGCTTTGAAAGCATCACCCACCATCGCCCGAATCCCTACCCTAGGCAACGCAGTGAACCTCCCCCGTTAGCACAGCCGACGCAGCGGCATCCCACCCGCCCTCGAGGGGAAGGTCTACTGCGTTTACGAGATGCGTTCAGGACTCGCCACCCACTCCAGGATCATTCGCTCTACGATCTTCGGACGGAGCGGATGACGATAGACGCGTCAAAATTAGTAGAGTGTACGAGCGAATAGTGAGCGACGGTTTGACTCACCTTGTCAACGGGTATACATCATTAAATTATATCACATATAAATCATTTTCAATGTTAATAATCATCCATTTTACAGTCATCCGTCATCACATTTTTCATTTGGTAAAGTAACAATAAAAGCAATTTTCATCATGTCAAAGAATAGGTTTCTGGACATTCGCTATCATTCACTGGATAAAAAAAAAATATCATCATCCCATTTATCGTCGGTAATTATAAACACAAAATAAAAGCGAATGTCCGTCACGTATAATAATATGAATTTTTGTTCGTTCAACAGACATACGAAGGAAGCCTCCGAGACCACCATCGAAGGAGCTTCAGTGTGTGTTATAGAAGCAGCCTCAGAGACTATAATCGGGGAAACGGTCGGAAGTGCCTCATAAGGAAATTATATCGTACGATTGGTGTCCAAGGGAAATCAAGAAGGAAGAACCGGAAGTGCTCTATAGAGAATCTATACCGCACAAATAAGAACAATTCCGGCCCGGGGAAAACGACATCAGATCCCCGTACCCTAGGGCACCTGATCGGGTTTGATGAGCGACACTGTGGAGATCGAGTTTGCTTCAGTGATCGAAATATCCACATTAGTGCCGGCAACATCAGGAAGGAAGGAAATAAACACCAACTAAAGGGGGCCACTCGTCCAATACAAGATCTTCAGAGACGATACTGTTCGCTCCGTCGGTTAAAAAAGTGTTTTTTCCCTACGTATCCGATTGATCCATCAACAACGGTAAGGGAAAGCACTTCAACGACGAGTGGCCAACAGTCCGTGACAGGATATTTGTGGATTCCTGAAGCGACTCGATCAGTTGAACTGCCTTCCACGGTTATTGATAGTGCATCGGACCGTGAAGATAAAAAGACTGCAGCGACGAAAGAACAGTGTCCTCAGAGAAGATCTTCGACAAGGCTTGGAACGCGTCCGGAGATCGGACGAGCGACCATAATACAAAGGGCACCTCCGACCGAGGGTGTATTTACAACAGAAAGGGAAAGGCTTCAAATGGCAGGAGAACAGAATTCAAGAGTGCCTCCTCCAGTGGGAACACCCTATGTACCTTCCCCGGTTGAACGAGTGATGGCTGCATTGCCAGAAAGGTAATATAATCGAATTTTATTTCTTATTCGTCAATTTCTTATTCGTTTGTTGTGTGAAATTTATAGATTCGAACAAGACAATGGTCGTGCCGATGATGAAAATAGCGATACAGACAACGGATGCTGTATCTATTCTTTCTGGCTACTTCTAGGCACGGCAATTTTCATCATAGTATCCGCTATAGTAATACTAATGTATGAACCTTTCAGATTTAAAAAGTAAAATAATAGCAATGTAGAACATATAAAAAAAAAAAAATATTAATCAAAATTAGCTTCATCGTACTCGGTTGCAAATAGGGAAATTAGTCGAATAATCAAAATTTAGTTGCCCGTAATAGAAATAACGGAAAAAAAAAAATTTACGATTCGCGAACCAAATCGATCGACTCCGCATTTTCAATTACTTTTAATTTTAATTCATAGGCCAATATTTTTAATTAAACATACCATTAAAAAAATAATACCATTAAAAAGACAATAGCATTAAAAAAATAACACCGCTAAAAAAATAACACCGCTAAAAAAATAACACCGCTAAAAAAATAACACCGCTAAAAAAACAAAACCATTAAAAAAACAAAACCATTAAAAAAACAATAGCATTAAAAAAATAACACCACTAAAAAAATAACACCACTAAAAAGACAATACCACTAAAAACATAATACCGTTAAAAGAAACAAAACCGTTAAAAAAACAAAATCACTAAAAAATTAATATCATCTAAAAAACAAAACCATTTAAAAAGCAAGACCATTAAAAAAACAATACCATTAAAAATACAATACCATTAAAAAAACAATATCGCCAAAAAAATAATATCACTAAAATAATAATGCCATTAAAACAATAATATCATTCATAAAATAATACCATTAAATAAACAGCAAAATAGGACAATTCATTTAGTCGTCACTGAAATAAATTATTCTGTCTGTTCTAACTTATTCGTTTTCCGTTTCTTTTCTTTTCCGTATTCAATTAATTAATTAATTAATTTATTTATTTACTTATCGATTTATTTATTTATTTAATTTAAAAATAAAAAAATTTAATTCAATTTAAAATTAAATTAATTTAATTTAAAGTTAAATTTAAAGTAAATTAAATTAATCAACTAATTTAATTTAAAAACCCTTAAAAACCCTTAAAAACCCTTAAAAACCCTTAAAAACCTTAAAAAAGACCTTAAAACCTTTAAAAAGACCTTAAAACCTTAAAAAGACCTTAAAACCTTTAAAAAGACCTTAAAACCTTAAAAAAGACCTTAAAAACCTTAAATAACTTAAAAAACTTAAAAAACTAATTAATTAATTAATTAATTGATTTCTCTTTCTTTCTTTCTTTCTTTCTTTCTTTCTTTCTTTCTTTATTTATTTATTTATTTATTTATTTATTTATTCATTTATTTATTTATTTATTATTTCGTTATTTAACCGTTTTAATGTGCATGCAGCGCGATAGCGCTTTGTATTGACGAATTATGATGGTGCCGCGGTTCTATTACAATCGTCAATTCGAAGCGCTATCGTGCTATTTATTTTGCATTAAAACGGCTAGACAAAGAAACTAAATATTCAAAATGTTCATTTAAATTATTTTACAGACAATCTTAAAAGCCAATTTATATGTTATCGCGGGTTCCGAATCTTTATTTCGTGGAGTCGACCGATTTGACAAATGATCTCCGTAAAAAAACCAAAAAATTTGCGCTATTTTATATTTAGTTTATACATTAATCACATTAAGCACATCAAGCAAAATTTAGAAATCATTAGGTCACATCAATAGTTCACAAGCCAATACGATAGACTCCTTTTCTTTTAATTTTCAATGCATTTCATTGAAAATTAATTTCGATAATTTCGTTTCTTTTTTTTTCGAGAATTTTGTTGATCAACGAATAAGAAAATAATTTATTTCAGTAACGACGATCATTCCGTTTGTTCTATTTTATACTGTTTAATTGAATTTAATTATAAATGTTGAACTGAATTTATATTTTAAAGAATTTTATTTTGCGGGGTTGATCTATTTGGTGCGTGAACTCAACACACAAACACATACAAAAAAGAAAAAAACCAAAAAAAGAAAAAAAAAGAAAAAGCCAAAAAAAAGAACAAAAAAGAAAAAGCCAAAAAAAAGAACAAAAAAGAAAAAGCCAAAAAAAAGAACAAAAAAGAAAAAGCCAAAAAAAGAACAAAAAAGAAAAAGCCAAAAAAAAGAACAAAAAAGAAAAAGCCAAAAAAAAGAACAAAAAAGAAAAAGCCAAAAAAAAGAACAAAAGAGAAAAAGCCAAAAAAAGACACAAAAGAAAAAAGCCAAAAAAAAGAACAAAAAAGGAAAAACGAAAAAAAAAAATTAAAAAATAGAAAAGTAAAAAAAAATGCGTAGTGTCAAATTAGATAGAAATTGATGTCAAATTAGATTAGAAATTGGTGTTTAATTAGATAATAATTGTCGTTAAATTAGATAAAAATCGATGTCAAATAGCCGTGCATAGAAATCACCTTCGAAATATTTAAAGAAAATTTATTTTGTTACATTATCAGAAGAACGTATATTTTGTTATATTATTTGAGAAGACTAATCGATAACGTACCCGTTGAAATGACACAGATTCATAATTTAAAAAAACAAATTAATATCTTTTTCCTACATGATCCTAAAGGTTTTCTAACTAGTTCGTTATATTATTTAAAAGAAAAGTTAAACGTCCATTCTGACCCGATCAAATGGATTGAAATTTTAAAAAAAGGATTTATAAAGCTTATTTGGTGTCATACGGTCGTTTATCGAAAATTAATATCTTCAAATGATGAAAGAAACGTTCTTTTCTGTAATATTTAAAGAAAACATATTTCATTATATAATACTACACATACTACACACCCTCATACGACAGCTTTAAAATTATTTAGTGTGATATTAGAAAAATTACGGAGATCATAGAATCGTAAATTTTTTTTTTTCCGTTATTGTTTAACGCGTTAACTGCCAAGCGAGTTTACAATCAAATCTCTGTTCGCGCTTGTAGCCATTCAAACCTACTCGAAACAGGTACGTAAAAATCAATAGTAGGAGCCCTTTTTTGATTTCTCTTATTTTTTTTTGTTTTTTTTTTTTATCGCGGCAGAAAATAAGATTTTTCGTTTATACGGAATTGTTTCGAGACGATGCATGAACCGTTTTAGGGGGAGGATGCAGCGCAATCGCGCTATTCCGCGTACCGTAGTAATTTCGATCGTCGTCGATTTGCAACGCGCGTTCGGTTCCGAATATAGCTCTTTTAGATCTTGCTTATTCCGACGAATGTAAGGCAACGCGGTCGCGTCGATCGACATTACTCATGGACAAACGAACGGATGCACTATCGCGCCGCATTCTCCCACTAAAACGTTCAAATTGGCAATTTTTCCTCAAAAACGAAGTACCTTAGAAAGCGTTTATCAAAATTTTCCGTTTATTTTTTTTTTTTTTTTTTCGAATATCAAAAAGAAAGATGCACGAGAAATTTATTAGGGAATCATACAGCGACAAAGATAAGACCTGTTTCGAGGCTTACAAAATATAAATGGAATTATACCGTCAGATTTTTATTTCGTTATTGATAAGTGCGAACAGTGAATATTGAATGTAAATTATCGATCCAACGTCATTCGAATTCGAAACCGCGGACCTTATAAGATCTTTTATCATCACCCCAATTCGATGATGTTGGCAGTCAACGTGTTAAACCAATCTGCTTTTTAGCGATTATGTTGTTTAAGTTAATTGTACCAGATCTGATCAAATGACAAATTCGAAGTAATTTTGAAGGGAATTTTTTTTTTTTTTTTTTTTTTTTTCCTATTGAGAAAAATTAATCCAGTTTGATTTATCATTTTATTTATGATACTTATGAGAAGAAAAATATTTGAATAATTTAAAACTTATTTTAATATTACTTAAAGTCATTTGATCAGAATAAGTAGTATATATGAAATCCTGGTACGAGTATAATGAAGCAAATTTATCGTGTTACGTATTAGAAATTCTACAATTATTAAAATATTAAATTAAGATTTAGTTGCGTTAAGAAAATTAGTCATATATATGTGTATATATAAATTTTATATGTTCTCATAAACGTATTTTCTAAGAGATATATAAAAAAATAGATAGCTGTCGTAATATTAGGTAGAACGAACAAATCATGCATATAGAATTACTAGTTATATAAGTAGGTTAAATTAACCTACCTGAACAAAACTTCTTATTCCGATCCGTAAATAAAGAGTAGAATAATAGCGTTTAAGAGGGTCGAAATAATTATAATGTCCGACTCCGTTTTATACTCGAGCCTTTTAGACCCATTCTTCTACTCTCATAATCCAATGCACTATATTAAAAAAGATAAGGTTCATATATAAAATAAGGTAAACTAAGTGACAAATTATTGATATTTAATCTCTATATACCTAGCTTGATCCAATATTGGAACTGATGAATGCTTTAATAACGCTTTGTTAGGGCGGTACACTAGGGTCCGCCATATAATTGGGTGTGTCCAATTGGCATTCAAGTACTTTCAAATTTTATAGTCAAATTATTAAGCGTAGCATTCATCTTTCTGCATTTAACATAGCATTTATTGCTATGTACATTGAATCATGAGTAATCTATAAGAAAATAGTTTGATAAGAAATGAAAATTTGTAATCACATATTATTATTAGTCACTGTTTTAAAGATCCTACCTTCTATCTATCTAAAGGGGCTATAATCAACTACTTGTAGAACGAATGGATCTTCCATACATATATATATATATATAACTATATTATATGTGATTATATGTGATTGATGCGATTATAGTTGATTTATGCGATTATATATTGACTATCTTTTATGATAAATATGTAGTTAAGATAGTCATTTATGGTAATTAATGATCGTCGACATGGATATATATATGCGTCGACGTCATTATATAAGCATCTGTATAAAAAATTAACAAATTATTAGAAAATATTCGTAGAATAGAAATTCTAAATTTCATATCAAATTGTATTAGATTTATCCGATAATTGTTCTTTAACTATCTGAATTATCGTTTTATATTTGCTTTTCCTAACGATATTAGTTAATGGTAAAAAAGATACAATACCTGGAGCTTCAGATGTTGGGAGTGCGCTTCTTCTCCATCTTCGTCCTTCAGAGAACTGCGATGGACTCAGCAGAGTTCTGGGACGTCCTCAGCAAGTTCCAGGAAATCGATTTTACCCTTCTCCTTGCGTCATAACGCATTGATTAAAATAATGGACCGGCGCAGTTGTCATTTGCGCAACATATGATTCTGACTTTTCGCGTTTGGTTTAGAAGGTTTCTAATTGGAGGATGACGTGAATATTGTCCATTTTCTACGTATAGGAAACTAACCGAGGCCATGGTAAATTTACGTGATTCGTGAATTCCTGGATAGTTTAAACATTCCACGAATAACATTGCATTGCTCCACGACTGCACCACCAATGCAGTTAATCGTACCGAAGCAGGGATTTGATGTACTATTCCCTTTCCTACCGATACATATGAATCCAAAGATTCATTTTCCAAGAGATTATTAATTGTCCTTTCGTTGAAAAATCCTCTTCGGAGCCAAAACTTCGATACAATAAATCACATAAAAATATACCTAGAATATTTTCCCAGCAACATTTCAATTTTTGAAAGATGGCATTATTTAGCTTCTTAGGAGACGGAGAAAGGGGTAATAGAACAAAATAGGTCATACGTAAAAATCAATAAAATAATATCAAACATGTAATTTTGTGAATCTTATGTATCATTATAAAATAAAATATTAATTTTGGGTCAATCTAATATAATATAAATTTATATCCTATCCTTAAAATATCATACAGACCTCTTTAGAACTTACGATAATAGCGACTCTTTTATCGGCGGGAATATCCAAATCAAAATTCTTCAAAATAACGTAATTCGGTCGATTTGGATAGCTAAATTTCACATTTTTCTGTTGCCATTCATCCGATCAGTAATGCTATAAAAAAAAAAAGAAAGCATACGTATAAGAGTAGAAAAGATATTTAGATAGAAATAAAAAAAAGGCAAAAAGTGAGAGAAAGAATGAGAGTGAGAGAGGGCGAGAAGCATGAGGGAGAGGGGTGCAGGAGGGAGCGGGGTGCAGGAGGGAGCGGGGTGCAGGAGGGAGCGGGGTGCAGGAGGGAGCGGGGTGCAGGAGGGAGCGGGCTGCTGGAGGGAGCGGGGTGAAGGAGGGAGCGGCCAGCAGAAGGGAGCGGACTGCAGGAGGGAGCGGGGTGAAGGAGGGAGCGAACTGCAGGAGGGAACGGGGTGCACGAGGGGGAGGGGTGCATAAGGGAGCAAGGTGCTGAAGTTGCAGGGTGCAGGAGGGAGCGGGAGTCCAGGAACGAGCGGAAGTCCAAAAGTGAGCGGAGTCCAGGAGTGAGCGGAAGTTCAAGAATGAGCGGAGTTTAGGCGTGAGCGGGAGTACAGGAGTGGGCGAGAATCCAGGAGTGAGCGGGAGTGCAGGAGTGAGCGGAAGTGCAGGAGCGAGCGGACTGGAGGAGTGAACGGGAGTGCAGGAGGGAGCGGGAATGCAGGAAGGAGCAGGAATGCAGGAAGGAGCGAGAGGACAGGAGGGAGAACGAGAACGAGAACGAGAATCTTTGAACTATTTAGAAAGCCATAAATAATGTCATAAGACCGTCAGATGTTAATCGCCCAATTGGCATTAAATATAACAAGCAAAGTACAATGTACTCTAAGCAGAATACCATTTAAAAATAAACTTGTTCCTACTTGAAATAAACCAATACCAAATCCTAAATTTTCTTATAACTCGTATGCATGTTCAAGTTCTATAGGAAATATTTCTGTTTCTCAGTTTTCTTTAGTAAACGCTCTTACCGGTAAAAAAAAGAAGATGTCGCATATGTAATCGCAAATTGTTTCCTTCGTAGCGCCAGAGCGATCATCGGTGCCAGGGGCACTTCAAACGTTTATAATTGTAAAAGTTGAATTATCGCCGACAATTAATAATTTTTTTATATCATCGCTAATTAAAGAATACTTTATAATAAATAACATTCTTCTTTTACAAGAAATAACATTCTTACCCCATCGGTAAGTATGCTCTCTCGTACAATCGTACTTATTATTATTTTGCCATTATATGCTTAGAATAATAAAAATATCGATCAACGTGTTAATGTTAGATTTGAGTAGATTTCAGGGTATAACGTAATCCTTAGTATACCATTCGCATATTTTGGATAGCTTCTTTTCGTTCAGACAGTGGTGTAGCTTTCGTAATTTGGTTTTGTGCTTCTGTAGACAACCTATGCAAACATTTTCCTAATAAAGTAACAACAAATATAACTGTTGGCGTATATAATAAGATTCCAAGTGTCAGTAGAAGCGATAACATTGTTACAAAAATAACATAACTAATACTTTGTGTAGAACTTCTTAAGCTTTGCGTATACATACCTTGAATGTACTTTCAAAATCACAAATATCACTTGTTAATCGACTTACTATTTCGCCAGTTCAATTTTTACTGAAGAATGCAACATCTTGCACGATAATAAATTTGAATACAAGTAATTTCATTCCACCTCTTTCTCCTATATGAAGAAGCGCGCGAATATAAACGAAAACAATATAAACGAATATAAACTGCAAAATGTAAATTTGGTTATAATTCGAAAATAATTATCCCTTATCTCTATTACAAATATATAAAATTTTAATACATACGTGCCAATACAATTATAGGATTTTGCCGGAAGCGTTTCCAGGATATTATATGTGAAATCGTTCCATTAAATTCTGCTTATTTTTGGGGATACATTTATGATATTATCAATATCGTCACCAGATTGTGGTTTGCGAATATTTAACCGTTCGATGATTAACTCGCTCTGCAAATAAGAAATATATATGTCGAATGTCAAATATGCGTAATACGCAGTAATGTATTTGCACATTGCTGGTAGGAACGATCGTATTGGATTTCCGCAACCCCGAGACCTCAAACAACGAAGCAAATTGATATCGCGCAATAAATGTAATATAATATCCGTCGATAAATAAACTTCATAGCCATATTTATTACCACAATTCAATTCGATCGGTAAATATTTTGCTACATCATTCGTATAAATAGTTGAAGGAAGAAAATCGTATTGCCTAAAATCTAGTTACCTTAATACCAATATTCGATGCCTCAAGCCGCTTCGATGCCTCAAGCCGCTTCGATGCCTCAAGCCGCTTAAAGGTTAAATCCACCTATAATGGTATATACTTTCTCTCGCAATATTTTCGTTCCTGCTGACAAATAAAATAGTAACTGCGGAATATAAGGTCGTGAATACTACCAAAAGTTTTTCCATCGAAGATAGGGTCTGGCGCTATCTTTTGTTATCTTATTACTTCATTTAATTGTTTTATACCTGGTACTTCGCTTGTTTCTCATTTATCTAGAATATATAAGACGCATCTGTTCTCAAAGATTTCTGTCCAACTTTATAAATGTCCGATAGAATCTATAGTCCCTCGTTTCCTTCTTTAATAGATGCCTTAAACCTCCCATTGATGTCTTTTTTCGATCGAACGATAATCTTAAGATTTTACTTCTTCCTTTGGATGGATTACGTAGAAACGATTATCTAAAATAGCGGCTTAAGAGTTTTATATTTAATATCTTTAATAATGATCGATATTAGCAATAATATAATAAATTGATAGATTACTAGTAAAAAAAAGAAAAAACGTAGTAGCATCGAGTAGAACTTTTTTTTCTTACTAAAAGCATCTAATGATTTAGAAAAAAATAATTACCTTGCGATTAACGAAAAAAATAGCGTGTAGTTGATGTCGAATAATTCGCAACAAAGACATTATGAGTAAAATATTATTTCATGATATATATACATATATGTGGATAGTATCGTTAAGGAAATGATTTTCTTAAATATTGGTATTAACTCGACATATTTTGTTACGCATAACGAAAGTATATGAGTTTAAAAAGTCATAAGATCAAACTTATCCATCGATCTACTTTTAAAGGAAACATCGAATATAAAAATTAAGAAAACTTAACCTTATACGTTTAGTAAGAACGGCGCCATTGTTTCTTCATCGAGGTTGCATTTATAGAAGACATTGTTAGATGGCATTGTAGAGAAAGGTGTGGTTGCACGAAACCGCCATGAAATTAAATAAGTTTTTTTTTTCTTTTCCTTTTTTTCTTTTTAAACAAATTTTTAATCCCTATTTTTTTTTCTCTACACTTTATAAAAATATATATATTTATTTGACATAATTTCATAATATATAATAATAATAAAATATAAGTTTTGATCGTGTCACACGGATAAATTACCACCAATAGAAAAATAACGAATCGATTTAATTCCTTTTTCTTTTGCTGGACAGGAAGAAAAGGAAAATTGAGGAAATGTAAAGTTGAGAGATTTAATCGACAATCCAATTCAGTTTTCGATTTCCTTTAAATGGGAAACTGGACTGCAATACAAGATTTTAACGAACTATTCCAAAGAATTTTCCATCTCACGAAGTCCGTTAATCGATTAAAGTGATTTAACTTTGGTGTAAATTTATTCTTCAGGGAGAAAAAGAGAAAAAGGGAAAAAGGAAATAAAATACCTTGGAAAGCGAAATTCTCAATTTCTCGTTTATATTTCGTAGGTTAACTAAACTTAATACTCATGATAACACGAAACTTATGGGTAAGTTGTCGACGGTGATAGATCACAGCAAAGATAGCCGTTATATATATATATGTATATAAAAATGAGAGTCAGTTTGACTGTACGATTACCAAAATCATATGTCATTGGGAGTCTCAGTGGATAAGTACTTTACAAAGTGCTCAATTATACCCTCTATAGAACGTTAAATACGGGAGAGGGCGTATTTTAGAGTGGAGGTAATAGTCTCGCGGGCAATTAAACGTGGCAAATGCATAAATACACGTTATTAACTTTGTGCTCAAAGAGGCTCGCTCAGAGCGATTAGGTCTTTCAAGGCCTAACCATTCACCCTAAACCTCTACCCCTAAGAGGGGCTGGGGGAGGTGGAGGAGGAGAAGTCATAATTT